>JADANN010000032.1:90000-457500 GCA_018806985.1 Angiostrongylus vasorum | reverse complement strand
ACTTCTCTGCCCTAATCGTTTCGGCCGGATTCAAAAAGTTGTGATGAATCAGTCCGGCTGCAGAGCACCAAACAGTCACCATAACCTTTTTTTTGTGCAGTTTCGCCTTTGGTAAGTGCTATGGACCCTGATCGCAATCCAACCATTGAGCTGAACGTCGCCTGTTGTCATACATAATTCACTTCTCGTCGTCCGTCACAATTCCGTCAAGAGAAGGATTGTTTTTTGCAGCGCAGAATAAAAAGCAGACGACAATTTAAAACTGTAACTTTTTGACTATCGTTTAATTCGTGCGGCACCCGCTTGTCGAGTTTTTTTTTGTCTTTACAATGCGATTGAAGTGAGTGGGAACTACTCCTGTGCTTACGCCAAGCTGTTCTGCAAGCTCTCAAACAGTTGTTCGCGTGTCTGCTTCCACTGCTACCTTAAATTCGTCAAGTTCACTGGTACGTCCGTGGCCTTCCTTAACTTCGAGGTCGAAATCACAAGGTCGAAATTCGCGGAACCATGTTCGCACTGTGGATTCATTAACACTACCTTCATCCCAAACTTCATTAATGTCTCGAGCCGTCTGTACTGCACTACGACCGAGATCGAACACCTTAAAGGAAATATGACGAGGATTCGTTTTTGACATCCAAAATTGCACAGCTCAAAATTAGTAAGAAAAATTTAACTTGTGACCAAATATAAAGTCATTAGAGTCCGATAGTCGCGAGGCTGCGTGGCGCGTCCCCAGGTAGCGGATAGGGGTTAATCGCGGACCAAAAGCGACCTTTGCTTCCCTTGGACGCAGGTGGATCTAGGGGCTCCCTGTTTTCTGCTTGGCCGAATTGGCACATACTTTCTATATTTGCTAGGCGTATTCATGCATGCGTGTATGGGTGCCTTCTCGCTTATGCGGATTGTATTCTACGAGTCAATTCGGCCAAAAGCCTGCAATCAAGTGACAGGGAAGTATATGGGAGGCGGTTAGGAGTCGCCTCCAACAAATAAGCTCCATGTCCACTATGGGAGAGCCTGGTAAGCTACCCGTGAGTATATCTAGCCTCTACATTCAGAGCCTAGCAAGCTATACGTGGGTATCAGATTGCTAAACACAGTAAAAAAAAACCGGCCTCATTCCCCTGACCCCGAAAGAGCCCTCAATTTCGCAGCGTTGGGTAGGACGAGTACGGAGAAGCTCCTAAAATCTCAGGGCCAATGGAAGCTACCTGGATCACGAAGAATTATGGTGACGATCTGTACCTACAATGCACGTACACTTGCATCCGAGTCCTCGGTAAAAGACTTGTTCATGCAAGCAAGAAGGATAAGGTACGACGTCATCGGCCTGGCCGAGATGAGACGACGCCATCCATTCAACGCCGGCTATGACACCGAAGAAGAACTGTTTCTCGGAACGTGCGACAGTAGAGGAATCGGCGGAGTCGGCGTTCTCGTCAACACGAGTTTGTCCATGAACATCGATTCATTCGAACAGCTTACAACCCGAATCGGACGTTTACGACTAAAAAGATGTGGATCAATACCGGCTTTGACAGTCTTCGTCGTTTACGCGCTGACATCAAACTGTGACGAAGAAGAAGTCGAAGCGTTCTATATGGACTTGGAGAAGTTTTACAGAGAAGACTACACATTCTTCAAGGTCATCACTGGAGATTTCAATGCCAAGATTGGACTAAGGGAGAACGTCTGAAGAACGTCACATTAGGGACCCATGGATTAGAATGGAAGGGACAGGGTGAGCGGCTATCTGAGTTTATCATGACGACCAAGACCATCCATGGTAACTCGCAATTCCAGAAGCCCCCACCCTCAACACTGGACGTGGAGTCTCCCAATGGAGAGTACCATAACGAAATAGACCACATCATAATAAATAGAAGGTTTTGCCTAACCGATGATGCTGTTGTCCCAAAAATTCTACACGGGATCAGACCACCGTCTCCTTCATGCAAGATTCTATTTCTCGCGGGAAGAGAAAAAAGCCGCTAAATTCAAAAATCGAAGTCCCAGAACTACTGTAAACTAGGGACTTATTCAATTCATTAGTGCGCTGTTGGGAAGATGCCGTTCACGATAACATCGAATCGACGAAGTACACGATCGGCTCATTCAACATCTTCACGTTACCGCTATGAAAGCTGAGATCTTGAAAATCACCAAGAGAATATATCTCCAGAAACACTCGAGCTGATATGCCAGCGTAGAATCGCACGAGTTGCAGACAACCGCGAACTAACGTCCGAACTTCCAAAACAATGCAGACATGCGATAAAAGAAGATCTTAAAGAGAAAAGTGCAGCAGTAATGGTCGAACCTGCAGAGGCTGAGAAAAAGCATTCGCAAAGCCCCACCGAAGCTTCGCCAACAACAAGACCAAGATGAGTGCACTCCGATGCCCAAACGGAACAGTTACACCATCCAGAAGGGCATGGAGAAAATCATTCACGAATACTACTCAGATCTCTTCGATAGCCACGTCCACCTTCCGTCATATGAAATAGTGTATGGATATGTTGTACCACTGGTTCTCCCTTCTGAAATCCGACATGCCATTTCGTCTGTGAGAAACCGAACAGCACCAGGTCCGGACAGGAAAAGACCAGAACACCTGAAGAACGTTCCGTCAATCCTCGTAAACACACTGGCTTGGCTGTTCACACGTTACCTGTCTGAATGCAAGGTCCCTACTCAGTGGAAGACCAGCAAGAACGTGTTATTGTTCAAGAAGGTTGACCTACACGATATCGGCGAATATCGCCCAATCTGCCTGCTGTCTGTCGTCTACAAACTTTTCCACTCGAATCATCCTAAACAGGATTGGCAGAACACTGAACAAAGGACAGCCATGTGAGCAAGCAGGGGTTTCGAAAAGGATTTAGTACGATGGACCACATCCACACGATAACAAGGCTCATTGAAGTATCGCGAGAGTACAAATGACCGCTCTGTCTCACCTTCATGGATTTACCAAAAGCCTTTGATTCAGTCGAGATAGAAGCAGTCTTGGAAGCCCTGGATTGTCAAGCAGTCTCTATCAAGATTCTTCGTGAGCTGTACAAAAATTTCACAAACAAGATATCACCATTTTACAACGATATTAACATTGATGTGAAACGAAGGGTTAGGTAAGGCGATATCATTTCGCGAAAATTATTTACCGCCACCCTCCAGAACGTCATGCAAGCATTGGAATCGGTTCGTCCTTATAACACCAAACATTAGCCAAGCGGAACGTATGCTTGCCGACTTTGATAGAAACTGTGGAAAGATTGGACTACGACTAAATCTCACAAGAACGATGTTCACGAGGAACGGATTGTTCGCCAAGCAGTCGAAGGTAAGGTGAGCCGGACACGTAATGCGAATGAATGACAACCGATGCACAAGAGCCCTTAGTGACTGGATTCCTCGGGATGTCAAACGTGCTGCAGGGAAGGCCACCGACCCGATGGTGAGAGTTCTTCATGAAGAACCTAGAAGGAAAATATGATGGTCGAGGAGTCCCTAGAGCGAGCAGAACCCACTGGGCTACTCTTGCACGCGACGGGGGAAAAAAGGAAGATTTACTGGCGCCCGCTCGAGTCACTCGACGATCAACGGGACTACAGGTGATACAGGTGAAACAGATGATAAAGACATTTAGAAACAGCATAAAATTAGCCTTCTAATGATGTATAATATTGCAAGGTACAGAGGATATTTTGTTGGTAAAAAATATATTAAAACAATAAATACTTAAAACGCTCATTTATTTCTGAACAACCTAATGCCAATGTTGAGGAGGCTAAGTAGCGGTGACTTGTTGAGCTTCTCGGGTGTGATGTTTCGATGTTGACGTTCTTTTTCGCTTCAGCACTTTATTTTTTACTATTTTCTTGGGGGAGATATCTGTGGTAGTCTATCGGATTTGGTTTTGAGAAGTATAGCTATGGGTGATCAGAGGAAGTAGGCAGAGAAGATGAGTAACTAATATATTTTCTGGAAAGGGTGTCGAATCTCCACGTACTTTTCCAGTCATTCCTGTTAAATTCCTTCTCAGCTTAGGAGACCTCGATAAGCGTCCGTAATGTATCACAATACGCAACATAAGAGAAACGTTTACCATGATAAGCTGATAAGTCACTAAGCATAGGTCTTATATTGAAAAGTTTTCCTATATGTTTGTGCTCAGGAGCCACCACGACAGCGACGTCGACCCTTCGCGCGTTTGCGGCGGGTACGTTCTACTTATCTACCGGTGTTTGGCTCACTGACTTCAATAGCTAATACGGCCACTTGTCAGGTGAGTCTCTTCTATAATAATATTT
Organism: Angiostrongylus vasorum; assembly: GCA_018806985.1. Taxonomy (NCBI): domain Eukaryota; kingdom Metazoa; phylum Nematoda; class Chromadorea; order Rhabditida; family Metastrongylidae; genus Angiostrongylus; species Angiostrongylus vasorum. The sequence goes on along the minus strand of JADANN010000032.1, from coordinate 453,184 downwards.
TAGTTTTTTCTCCACCTTTTATTGCTTCTAAAGTCTTCCGTGAAGGACAAGGCGCCAATTTTAAGGGTCCTCTCAACAGTTTCTCTTAAATAGGTATGGAATAAATTGACGCATACCAATAAGTTTTAAAAACTGACTACACAACATAACCCATTTTGTCGTTTGTGAAAAAAAATTACTATTCTGTAGTATTTCAAAGGGATAATTCAAAGTATTTGGTCTTAAGCAAACGAAAAATCCCTGCCCGTTTTCAGGAACGCTGTTCGATCTGCCTTGATGAATATGCAGAAGGCACGGAGCTACGGGTGCTCTTCTGCGGGCACGAGTTCCATCCGAAATGCGTGGATCCCTGGCTGCTGGCTAACAGACGCTGTCCACTCTGCCAATTTGACGTGGTTTACAAGCAGTATCCAAAAGTGGAACCGCCCACTAAGAATCGCCTGTGAGTTAGTGATGAGAACGTGTTACAAAATGTCTTGTTAGGATGGAAATCTTATTTATCAAATATGACAATTCCATTGGGATTCCATTAAATTGTGGAAAATTCTAAATATAACATTGCTAGAGAAAACTAATACGTTCTTATGTCCTTATTCCTAGATTTTTCAACTGAAATAATGAGAGAGGTATTGAAAACTTTCAAATTCTTGTTACTCCATAACGTGTAGTGCTTAGCATCATCTTTGTGCGACATTTAAAAACAAAGTTTCAGCACTTCACCGTCATCCGAAAATTCACCGCTTGAATCGCTCTTGCACAATTCACTACCGGCTGCCGAGACGCTACCGTTCTCCATGCAAAGAAACCTGCTAGCGTCAGCAGTACGTTCCTCACAGGGTCCACTGCAGGCAGTCCGCGATACAGTGACCCGTGGCCAACGGGTCGCTTCTCGAGCGCGGTCGGTGCCGAGACGACGGCCACTTCGTCCGAGGGAGCATATTGAGACCGCTGTCAGGATGGGAGGGTGAGTTCGGAACCAGTTACTCTCCATATGGTACCTCAAGTGTAACCTGGCATGCCAGGTACTATAAAGTCCTATGGTGTTATAACCCGGTTAATCTTAATGTTAATTAGTCATTAATGCTATGTTAATCAGAACGCAGTTTATCCACACCTAGGGTTATGCCCTACTAGAACTATCAAGTATCCTGATTTACGACTTTCTAAAAATGCCTTGCCATTGCAACGAGTTTACAAAGTTCTCAGCATATCATATCATATGATCCGTTGAAAGTTCCGAAGTACTCTATACTTTTCTTTAATGATTAAAGAAATTCAAGAAAATTATAAATTCGTCCGTGCCGAACGTCGAAAGACGTTTCAAAAGTTTTTAAAGAATGCCGTGGTTTGAAGGAAGAGTGGACATGTTTTGGTAATACAGTAACTATAAGAAATGGACAAGTTAATATTGAATGTGGACAAATGGGGACAAAAATGGGCAACCACATTTGCCCATGAACTCTTATCCATTCTTTTATTCTCGATGAGGACGCGTTTTCTGATCTCTCTGCTTACAGGTACTCGTCAGATGTGTCTTCTCGCTAAGCAACTATATATCATCTGCATATTTTCCTTCGCTGAATACATCAACGTCGTGTTCTCATTCAGGGACGTTCCAAACCAATGCACACATTCCCGGTTACACTGATCATGATTTTCTAAACGGGTTGCAGCGCCTCAATTCCTAGGTAGCTCTTTCTATTCTCCTTTCGAACCACAGTCCTCTCGCCTGGCTCTCGTCAGTAATGCTCAAGCTGACCGCCGCTTTCCACACTACGTGTCTTCTAGGAGTTGAATTTCAAATCACTTATGTACACTGAACAGTGTCTAGTCCTTCTCTGTGAATTTCGCCAATGACACATGAAAAACGCAAAGACATAGAATTATTGTGATTTCGCTGTTATTCTGTTGTATTCCAGTTGCAATGGAGACAGTATCCGACGCCACTGTGTCATTGTTTTTGTACATAACACTAGAATAATGTACACTACAATAAAATTAGCCGGTAGCGGCAATACAGCTCACACAGTTCGATATCAATGACTCAGTACAAGTGAAAAACAGAGGCCATCTGTAACCTTCTCAAGGAACCGTATAATATGTACAGAAGGATTAATGGTACAGCTACTGTGAAACAGTGGCAGCAAGTGTCTGGAACGTCTTCGAGAACCAACTCGTGATATCGTTAATCGTCTAAAAAATACACATTGACTTTTAACAGTTATTGAAATTACGTCCCTAAAAGTTTATCCCCTATCCCCGTCCCCTAAGAGTTTATAAATATACAGTAAACAAATGTAGCGTTAAAAATCAAGCTCTTAACATTTTCGTCCTAAAATGATCACTTATAGACGAAAAAGTCCAGATTTCTACCCTACTAGCATAGTTTGTGCGCAGTTTTCATTTCTCAGTAAGGTTTGTAACTCTAGGAATACGAAGAACACCACATTTTCGTTTTAGGAACCTCCAGAAAACCTCTAGGAATTCTTTCAGTATTTTCCTCAACAAATCTAATTATTGGGTTCATAATATTCCTGTTGGGCTCATCATATTTCTTGGGATCCATTCCACAACGATCCTTGTCCACAAGGCTCGGAGATAGCCATTCTGTTATGCGCGAATAGCTAATCAAAAATCCATGTTATTTATGACTAACGGCTTTCTTAACGTCCATGCGGAGAAAAATAATTCCATACGAGTTGTTGGCTTGCATTGTTTCCGTCTGGTTCATCATATAAGCACCACTGTACATATTCATTTATTAGCTTAATTGAAAATAGACGAACTTCCTTCGTAAATTCGAGCTGAGAAAAAAGATTTTCTATGTAGCATAGAGGATACTAAGGGTATTACTCATTACAGTTTTTGAACCTGGAATCAGACATCACTACAGAAATTTACAGTCAATAACCACGAAATTCCGATATGACCACTCTCAGTTTCTGATGGCAGCGCTGGATGGAAAATTGGTTGAAAGAAAGGCAAAGAAAGGACCTCAATGGTGCCGTGCGTAACACCTGAGCCCCCGGAAAGAATAACCGCGGTCCAATGTGCCCTGAGGTCTGTTTTGCAAATGTCTCAGCATCGTAATGATTACAGCAGTTTGTCTTGAAAGAATGTAGGGAGCACTACAGCAAAAATGGATGGAAGCAATTTTTGACGAGCTGGTAATATTCCAGCTTGAAACTCATGTCTATGCTCTAAAAGTTTTTCTTCTAGTCTCATAACAACACTATTACTGTTCAGGAATTTTCCAAGCATAATTTTTTCCACAAATGAAAGCATGCGTGTAAATCCATATGCGTAACCTACTTAACTGCGCTGTTTAATTTCAGACCATATAAAAGGATAAAGGATAAAGTTCTCGGCGCTGATCGATCCCTAAGCGATGCACCATGCATTCGACTTCACTAAAGATCGTTTGGAAGTGATTGAATGCATATCTGGCCTTTACAATGACTCGCGGTGGCCTACCGATTTATCGAACCAGTGCTGCTATCCTCCCAGACAAGTCTGGTACCAATCTGCTGACCCCGCCGGAGAGATCGAAGGCTTGGTGGGCTATGGGCGCAAGGATCGACTCCACGTGTGTGTTGCAGACAACCTCCGACCACTGCGTCACAAGCGCCCCTTTGGACCATATAGTTCACAATATTAACGAGAAAGAATATCTATAAAAGAACTGCAAGAAGTTTATTCGTAGAACATAGAACTACCGACCAGAAGAGTTACACAGTTACGGTATGCATACATAAAGATTATTCGAAAGGGATTCCGTTATCATGCATTTGTGTGCTTTCCCATGTTGTTCTAATCACATTGGTTTAAGGGGAATGTGTAAGGGATTTGATCCATTACCACTTTCATCTTGTTATTCTGATTACGTGGATTGCAAAAACAGAATGATTTAAATAATTTACATCGCGACATAAAAATGAATTCGTGGAAGCGTTTGTGCTTTCCAAATCTGATTTCAAAAAAATATCTCAATATGGCCTGAACGCACCGCACTCTCCACGTGTAAACAGTGGCTGTCCTACTATCCAAAACTTCATATTTGGCCTCGTTGCAGCTTTCCTTTGTTTTATCAAAGTATTTTTATCTAATAACTAGACTAAAGGGCCATGTGTAACTCATGTCTAAAGTGCCCTGCAGTAGATGGTCACGGTTCGATCTCGCGCCCCCTTCTCACCAATCTTCCATCCTTCCGAGTTGGGAGGATAGCAAAGATACATTGACATGCATCTAAAAGTCAATACATAGGGCAGATATATATACAGTCACCTCCAACGATGCTTAATGTCGAATGCATAATGGATCCCTCACGGATTGATCAACGCCGACAGCTTTACCGTTTTATCCTTTAACTAAATTAACACCTAAAAACCCAAACCTTCATACTCAACGAAATATTTCGCTAGTAGGTCCTTGAGTCCTATCAGCTGGTTTTCGTGGAAACACAGATTTTTGATTTACGCATTAAAAAAGTTATGGCGGATTCTGTCTCCAACTATGTTCAATCATATTAAGAATCATTAGCTAACGCTTTGTGAACGTAATGAGGAGTTTAACCTATCGAAGCACACGCTACATGTCTTTTAATTTCAACCTCATAAATTATTATTCTCTAACCTTTTCTGCTCCCCATTCTTTGATTCGCGAAAGAAAAGTCTTCTTAAGTTTCTTCCACAGCTCACGAAGCTTATTCAGTGTTCTACATTTCCAGTCACAATCTTCGTCCACGACATTGCACGTAATAGGCGTCGTATCTGCATCACAGTCGGTTAGAATAGCGACCTCCTGCCTGATATTTCCCAAGCTGGAACAGTTGAAGAGAGGATTTCCCTGGATGTCGATACCCTGGAACAAAGCGTAGACATTTTTTTCACTCTTTCCATCGTTGACGATGAAATGGTCGAAAAACACTATCCATTCAATGCAGGACTATTGTTGTAAATTTGTAGAAAAGTGCACAAACCAAATGATTTCGAAAAAAATGATGTCGGCGAACAGAATATATTCAAACAAGATTAATAAAACACACGAAACCCATACTTTGTGCGCTAAATTAAAAAAATTCACGTCCAAAACAACTGCAGTTTTGTGACAAGGTACGTGCAAATAAAAGCTGTTGGAAAAGTTGCAGTATTTAAAGAAGCTAGTAACAAAAGAGACATAGTTGGCTAGTTGGACGGCCCGTCCTCACTGGTTGTGCGGGCCCCAGCATATTCCCCATTTTTGAGACCTTTTCTGGTTTAGCCACTGCGTTTCCCTGAAGTCCCGAGGTTAGCCTAACCAAAGTCTGCCCGAGGTCGTCACCACCACAGGCAGTCGCCGCCCTTGTGGATTCGAGGGAGATTCGCCACTATGCGACTAGTTTGATACCAGGTCGGTGGTGGATCCTTGTATTGATTTACTTTCAGATGGGCTTGGAAACGCCGGACTCCTTCTCAGCTTGGGAGACTCTGGCTGGGAGATGAAACCTTCCGGCTGTAGATCGCAGCACGACACCCAGGAACACCTCCCACCCACTATGAGGCGGTCTACCGTTGGAAGGATAACAAAAAAGACATAGAAACAGAAAACATGGAAACCTGAATATCTGGAAATGCTGCCTTCAGAAGCGCGACATGTGGTAGCTCACGAAGATCGTTACATGTGAATGCTGCAAACACACAGAATAAGATCGTGTATCTCTGCTGAGTTCCAGTATTACACCATTACCATCATCGTCATCGCTATGCCTTATCGTTAGTATTTATTATTAATTGGCTTAATTAATCAGTGGCAAAGATTCCTGGTACTGGTTTACTCTTAAATGGGCTAGCATATTGAGATGTCAAAATCGTCTTCTCGGGAAACCCGCATTGGTGTACGAACCCCCTGCACGATCATGCCTTGATCCCCGGGAAAACTTTTTAGCTATCATGAGGTGTTAAAACATTGGAGCTTAATATTACCACTATTTATTTCCATTACCACCTAATAATAATGATGGTAATCATCATTATGCCTTCAATACACATGGGTTCGATCCAGTACTACAGGCTCACTAAGTCTTCCATCCTTCCCGCGTCGACAAACTGGTGTCAGATCTGTCTTGGAGGATAGCAGCACTGGTTGTATATATCGGTAGCCCACTGCGAGTTATTGTATATGCTATATATGCATTCATTCACCTCAGATGATGCCTGACGAAATCGAGTGCATGGCGCAACGTTCAAGGATTGGTCAATGCCGACAGCTTTGGCTCTTTTTTACTAACATTATTATTATTGCAGGAACGTGTAACGCAGTGATTAGAGGTGCCTTGCTATGCACACGTGAGGGCTAGTTGACTTACCAAACTCTACATTCCTCTGGGGTCGATAAATAGTAACAGGCTTGTCCGGAAAGACAGCAGGAACGAGTTGTTAGATCGATCAGCCATCACAAGTATAGGCCAGATACGCATCCACGCACCTCTAACGATGCTTGAAGAGATTGAACATATGGTGCATCCTTCAGGAAATCATAACTGTCAAAAGCAAACCGCTCCTGTTTATCTAAATCTAGTAGAAATTTCCCTACCCTGGAGAGGAGTCAAACTGACCCGGTAAGGAGTCGAACCAACACTGTTCTCGTGATGAACAGCATCAGTACACTGCCTTATCAACATCTTTATTACTAATAAGTATCGTGATACTCAAGACCGACTTTTTATTAACCTTGGCACTGATTGACAAATCGCTGCATTTTTGATAAGCGCACACTTATCCACAAATGCTGCCGCTTCGACGGATTTTATCTTCTTTAGAGTCTGGATAGACCAAGTTAATTACACCCTAGTCGGTCAAACGCCTCCATCCATGACCTCCACAAAAAATCCACGACAACCACATTTCAATCGCAATGGAAACAAAAACAGCTTCCTCACAAGCTCATCGCTTTGTATGAGTCTTCCACTGAATATACCACGTACAGACCAACCGTACATAGCTCACATTAATCGGTAATGCGCTTCTCTCACGTTAAAATATCATTGTGAGACATTGTGCAAGATCACGCGAGATAACGAACCATTCTTCCTTGCGGTTCATTTTTGGAATCTTAGACTTTATCCAGAACGCTTCGAAAGTTTTACGCGGCGAATTTTAGACTCCTGTGCCAACATGATCACTCCTACGCCAAAATCGTTCCCGTTACGTCTCTGTATCACATGGGCATCCACTGAAATATTTCGTCTAATTTTATCGTCTAAATGTTCCTTCATTTTGACACAGAATGGTCTACCCATTTCGACAACATATTCGTCCCCACACGCTTCCTTACAAGGGATCAGGTACATCATACCTAAACGCAAGAAATCACCATCTCTCCCGTTGAAAATTACAAAATTTCTCGTTGTGCCCAGATGATAATACAGATGAACGAACTAGCTGGCGCCCTAGAGTGTTCTGTGATATTTCAATCGCTGCAACCAATTCCCCTTGACCAGCTGTTTAAAACAAAAACTTCCTCTCCAATCTTTTTTCCACCCGTTGTTTTTTTAGCATGCGAAGGGGCGCATGTAGCGCAGTGGTCAGAGACGCCCTGCAATACACATATGATCGATCCACGCGCCTCTCAGGCCCACAAAGCCTTCTACCTGTCCAGGGTCTGCAAATTGGTACCAGACTTGTCTAGGAGGATAGCCGCACTGACTCGTTACTTCGGTAGGCCACCGTGAATCATCGTGAAAGGCCAGATATGCATTCAATAACCTCTAACGATGCTTAATAAAGTCGAATGCATGGCGCATCCCTTGGCGCTTGATCAACGTTGGGAGCTTTGTCCTTTATTCTTCTATACTACGCGAAGAAATTCCGCCCCTACCCCACACAGGAAAAAAGAAATATAGCATGTAAGCGGTTCGACAGTTGCTAAGGTTAGAAAACCCTAGATTATCTATAAGTGACAATGGCGGAGAGTTTACAATAACTCCTCTTCAGTTAGATGTTGAGATAACGGAAAAAATTTTAAAGACGCCTCCCTTTTATTAGCTATCATCTGGAAAGGAATTCAAAAATCAATATCGAAAACTGAATAAGCGTTAGATCAAAGTTGCAAGATAAGCAGGTTTGAAACCATCAGTTACTTCGCAACTTAAAGTTTAATTAACAACATGTCCCGTCTTACAATTACCAAAACTGATCAGAAGAACGAACGATAAAGCTCTCGGCGTTGATCAATCCCTGAGAAATGTGTCATGCATTCGACTTCACTACGCATCTTTGCAGGTGATTGAATGCATAACTAGCTTTTACTGACTCGCGGTGGCCTACCGATGTATCCAGCCAGTGCTGCTGTCCACCCAAACAAGCCTGGTACCAATGAGCCGACTCCGGAGGGATAGAAGGCTTGGTGAGCCATGGGTGCATGGATCGATCCCATGTGCATTGCAGGGCTCCTCCGACCACTGCGCCACACGGGCCCTAAAACTCACCAGTGTCTAATAATGATCTACAGGTCCTTCAGCGTTTATGGTCAGACCTATCATCAGTTGTGTAGATGGGCCATGGATAGAATAGCTTGGTTTATAAACCTAGTTCTCACCCACTTGCTGACACATATTCCAGCCCATCTCACGAATACCCAAATGTTCCTGGTTCGTCTACATAACCCGCGCCCTAACAGGGCGCATATCATGGAGTTTTTCGACGTCACCGCTCTTTATAGAAATGTGTCGAATGAATCCGCTATGAAAGCCATACTCGAACTCCTTATACAACACGAAGAAGCAACAAACATTTACGATTTTTCGATTCATGGCAGCTCCTGGCTCTCCTGAAACAGTGTCTAGACTGCTCACTTTTCGGATGGTCTAGGAAATAGTTCGTATGATTCAGAGGGTTGGCATTAGGACTACGACTGCCACCAAGCCTTGCCATTACATTTGTCTTCACAACAGAAATTCCAGTAATCGATATTTGGCCATTTATCTGTAGATGTATAGATAATCTGTTTTATTATCTGCTCCACACAAGCGGAGATGGACAAATGTTTTAAGTTGAGTGAATAGTCAGAGTACATTAAGTTCAATCGACAGAAACCGAAGGAAAACTGGCTTCCATCTCTGAACGCTCAAAAATTAATCTATTCGAAAACTGCTACGTCACGAAATGGTATAAAAAGATAAGAAACAAAAGCATACTAGTTCACTACCTTTCCTCACGTGCTTCACACATAAAAAAGGCGTTTGTGAAAACCTTGTTTCGAAAAGCCACAAGTGCACTGGAAGAGAGGAGAAGGAAGAACCCCTGAACTGGCGCCGCCGGCCATATATAACCATTTCATGTGGCTACGACACTGCCACCTTTCGAGATAGGTGTATAAGGAAAACCACGCTGCCAAAAAGTAACCGTATGTTTAGCGATAACAAGGTCCCGCTTATTATGCCCTTCATTTCCAATGAAGTAAGCGGAGCTATAAAACGTTGTCTTAAAACGGCGGGTTTAGAGAAATCTACAGCAGTTATTAGAACACTCTCAGACGCCAACTAGTTCGTAACCGATTGTATAACCGTCTATGCATAGCGCAAAATCGCATAATTTGCCTTAACGGTAGAGACGGTGATTGCATGAGTTCGGATATGGTTATATGATCTCTTGTGAAGTGTGTGGCGACGAACACATTGGCGAAATGGGTCGCTCACACTGCGTCCGTGTAAAAGAACACCTAGACAGTGAGGTAAAGTTAAACAAACTGTTAAGCGCGCATAGATACATAACGGAGAAGAATTTGAAGTAGAAGTGACCATCCTCGCACAGGAATCTAAAATGTTAGCGCATTGAACCTCAGAATCATTCCAAACAAATTCCAAGAATCCAAAAATGAACCGAGGGAGGAATGCCCCGTATCCATGCATGATCTCACACAATTTCTCACACTGGTACTTCAATGTGGGAGGAGTACATTCCATCCATGTGAACTTGTGGAGTTATTTCCCACGTGGAATACTCACTGGAAAGCACATAGAAAACGGTGAGTGTGTGAAGAACTTGTTTTGTTCCCAATGCGAATGAAAATCTAGTTATTGTGGCTTTTTTGTTCAAGTTCCGACGTTTAGAATAAGAAGCCCAGCTAAGGGTAAACCAATACCAAGATCTACCACCGCCCTGGTATCAAACTAGTCGTATGGTGGCCAATCTCCCTGATCCATAAGGGTGGCGACTGCTTGTGGTGGTCACGACCTGAGGCAGACTTTTGGCCTGGCTGCCCTTTAGATTCTAGGGAACCATAATGGCTAAACCATCAAAACTCCGAAAAAAATGGAGATTATTCTGGGATGCTCACAACCAGTGAGGACGGGCCATCCGCGCAAGTAAGTATCCCTGTTGAAGTTGTAGAGGTATTTGGCTTGCCAGGTTGCAGCTAACTTCTTAATCTTCCCACGCTCTAAAGGAAGCGAAACTCGCCAAAAAGTTAGCTTTTGTCGACAAATAAGTAGTGAAGTAACAACTTCGTGTGTTCTAATCAAGAAAAGGGCGACTTACTTCAGTAATAGTTAGCTGGATTGCACAGAGTTTTGCTTTAACTAACAAGATCTTTTAGAAATGAAGAGCAATGCAAACTTTCAAATGAATCTCGGAATCATTTAGCGATATTATGGATAGCCCCCTGTACTGCCAATCAAGAGACGTTGATTAGGCATACTCCTTGGCAGTCATTCCTCTTTCCAATTTTTTCGTATGTCAACAAGAAAACTTGAATCGCTAGTTTAACCCGGTTTAAAATCGTGGGACGATCTGGAGAAGGAAACAACGTCAAAATGTGAATCAAACAAACACGAAAAAAACCCCTGTAATCTCATTGAACGGATGGAAAAAATTTGAATAAGCATCCCATTCCTAAAAATCAAGTGTTAACCATCACAACTAGTGAAAGAGAATTAGTCCGCTTATTGCTCTATATAAGCAGCCAATAACATTTTTTTTTATCCAAACTACAGTACATAATAGTTCCAATACGCCAGTTATTGCTGTCACTTCCCTTACACCATCTTTACGTTCGATAGTAAGCGGTGAAAGTTTTACATAAAATAAACGAAATAAATGACCCACCAAACAATTAAAATGCAAAAAATAAATAAATGAACAAACAAAGCTGAGGGAAAAAGCGAAAGGAAGGACACGCACAGTGTGGTGGCGAACACGCTATCCCCCGGAAAGAGTAATAGCAGGTTCGATTCCCCCCTCTGCGAACACCTGCGGTCCGAAGTTTTGCAAATATCTCAGCATCATTGTGGTCATACCAAATAATTGGTTGAAAACATAAGAAATAAAGGAATGACTGGTAACAGACCTAGGTACTGATAGCCAGGCATTACTTCACTGGGAATCTCGATCCTTTGACGATCACCATTCTCACAGAGAATAAGTGGATGATTCTCTGTCTGCTCACATATACAGTCATCCAGACATGGAAGCATTCGTGACGAAACTAAAACCAAGCAGCCATTGGTCAAAAAACACGAGCTACAACAGACAACAAGGAGCAGTTGTATTCAGAAGTGCTGACAAGTCTTTTAGCAAAGCCTCTTTTATCAGTCTGCCTTCGAGTTTTCTACTATTAAGGTATGGTGGTTATGGAAGGACACCCACATTAACGAAAACTGGGCGTCGGAAGCCTTAACAACAATGAATACCACAGTTTTAGTGAGTCAACAACCATCATTATTCCAGTCCTCTTTAATCCTCACTGTCGACAACTCCGGGAAAAAAACTGGACACCGTATTACGAGTTAATATGCTATCGAAAGTCGTTTGCTGATAGAACGTTTTAGAAATATGGAGTTCGAAAGTGCGTCCATTACGTAAAGTAAAAGGCAACTTTAAGCACAGAGTGATCCCATACCGTTAACATAAGGCAAAGAACACAGCAAAAGAGAGGACGCTGAGCTGATTATTTGAGATCAGCATAAGGAAGAATAGATCCACTTCAAAATATAAACGCAAACCAATTCATATGAAGCTCTAAATACCATAATACCATAATACATAGAGGGCACTGCATTGAACATCCTCGAACGTCTAAAAGTGTTTGATGGAATCCGGATTAGGCTGGAATGCCGTAAAACTACAGGAAGTAGATCTCACTGTATCACAAACAAAATGAAAGGTATCAATTCTTTTTCATCGCGAAATTCCAACGATGAAGATAAGGATAAAAAAGCAATTGACGCGGGAAAGTACTCTTTTTTTGAAAGGGGGTTTAGCGTGAATGCATTCTTTTTCGAAAAAAAAGGGGTTTCGCAGGAATTTAGTCTTTTTTGAAAGAAAGGGTTTCTCTTTTTTTTCTCAAAACTTTATCTTTCATGCATTCGCACGGAGATAAATACCAGCATTAAGAAGAGTTTCTTTCTCACAATCCTACTTCGTCTCACACGGATTGGCTTCCACGAATGCCAACTGACTGCTTACAAAAAACGAATTTGGTTTCAGAACAAAGAGATCCAATCCAGTTTCCCCGTAAAAAAAATGGTTGTTCATAACGTTTGCTGTAGACAGGAATACGCATTCAAACACTAGCGCGTTAAGAAAAATAGCACGTGAAGGAAATAAAATGTAAGTACTACATATCTCACAGATAGCTCTAAGTCCCAATTCGAAGCATTCATTAAAAACTATCTTAATAACCAAGTGATTTCTTCATTTATTCTTTGTTGACAAACATGCCACTAGTTGAACAACCTCCAATTTCTCACTGATACAGGATGAGTGAGTCTTTTGAATTTGGTTTCTTTTTTGCATTTACCATATCCCTCCAAGCGATTTACTGCTTCATCGTGGTGGGAAGTGTTCTGGGTTTCAGACTGCGATGTACAGCGGGGGGTTCATACTCCCAGCAGGACCCCTCAAGCTGAAAAGGAGTCCGATGTTGCCAAGCGGAAGGCCAACTAGTAGTAAACCAATACCAGGAATCACCACTGCCCTGGTACCAAACTAGTCATAATATACTGGCATATATTCCTTTGATGCACAAAGGCAACAACTGCGTGTGAGTGGTGAAGACCTGAGGAAGGCTTCCGCAAGGCTGACCTCGAGATTCCAAGGAACCACACTGGCTAGGCTAACAAATTTCCGAGGAATGCAAATTACGCTACGGCCTGCTTCATCAGTGAAGACAGGCCATCCATGTATCCAAATAAGTAGTTGTTGGATCCAGAAACTGTGGTCGTATGCGCAGCACTTCGATAAGTCCCAATAACCTGTCCCGCACTCTCACAGTACAACAAAGCTTTCGCTTAAAAAATATTGAGCTTGAAAATACCAATAACCCGACGTATGTGATTTAAGGTAAACTCCTTTTTGATAAGCTTCAACTGAGGCGCTAAAAAACGCACTTAACTCTCTTGCGAGGAAGCTCTTGTTCCACAGGTGGACGATAACTTCTCCGTTGCCAGCATATTTCCGGAGTTTAGAACTTTACAGATTTATAGGAGAAGCTTTGATTTACCTCATTAATGACAATATATAACTTCCATATAGTGTCCTTAGAAATTTCGATGTTTAGAACTAGAACTTTCAAGAAATTGATGATCAAATATAATTTTTTAAACTCCCAAAGGAAGAGCGCCAGATACAATCGTAACCAAACCCAATCGCGTCATAGTGGACGAAATCCGCTTGTTCATTAGGTTCCATGTACGAAATACGAGCCTTGAAGAAATAAAGTGTGATAAATACATGCCAGGAGTTCCAGAAAATCCGAGTTTCATCGTAGTTAATTAGCAGAGTTTTTATCCTGTACGCAAACACTAGTAGTAGATTCTTATAGTCCTTATCGAAAACAATAAAATTCACTAAGAGATGAAACTTCCTGATTTAAAGTTTAAACCGGCCATTATTTTCGTACCTCGTGGCTCCTATAGAGATCACGTCAGCGCTTAAATGTTAAAGGCTACCTAAAATCTAAATCTATCTAAAAGCCTAACACCAATAAAATCCACATTTAATAGATATGTTGGTTTAAAGATAACTATTCAACTAGATATTAACACAATAAAGGGCGCGTGTGGCGCAGTGGTTGGAGGTGCCCTGCAACAAACACGTGGAATCGATCACTGCGTCCATGGCCCATCAAGCCCTCCATTCCGTCGTGGTGGCAGATTGGTAGCAGACTTGTCTGACAGGATAGAACCACTAGCTCGACACATCGATAGGCCACCGCGAGTCATTGTTAAAAATCCAGATATTCAATCATCTCCAAACGATGCTTAATGAAGTCCAATGCATAGCGCATCTCATTTATCAACGCCGACAGCTTTACCCTTACCCTTTATTAACACAACAATTTTAGCTAAACGAACTTTAAACAAGTTTGATTAAATGTCGACACCACGTGTTGTTCCAACTGCTGCTTGAGGATTTCGCCTTTTTTATGAATATTGTATAATGCTGCTCAAGTCGATTCTCCCTGCAATCTTGGCGAGAGCCGGGCTAAGGCGTTTCCGCGTGGATTGGAAAAGTGTGTGGGAAGGAATCGAACTAGCGCCTTTGCTTTGTGATCGACGACATCACTAAACACTGTCCTTTCCTCACTTTAATTAAAGATTACTCATATTAAAATCCTCATCTACCCTCTTCCAAAGAAACCTAACCAAAAGCTCAACAATTTTTTTCGCAATTGAAAAGGAATCATTTCTGGAAAATTCGAGGGGTGATTTATTTTGACAATATGTCAACCTCTAACCGGATAACAGGAACGATTGCTGGTGAGTTTTTCACGCCGAACAGGTCCAGAGAAACTCTTTCATGATTCATCGTTGATGTTTGTGGATTTTCGATGAAACTGGTAGGATTACCGTGGCATTACGATGAGTATATGTAGACATAACTGAAATGAGCTCTATGAGTAACGGCAACAGTTATGCTAAAGGTTCGTTTTCACTCCTCATCGCTTGCACTAGTCAGATCTCACTCGGCAATCAGAAGAAATCACAGCGCTCATTCAAGAAAAAACCCCCAGTCCAGAAGCTTAAAACAAAAGAATAAACCACATTCATGATCTGAGACGGGCAATAGAGCGAAAAGAATTCATCAAAAGTGCAACATGACTCCAGAGAGAAAAGTCCATTTTTTCCTTTTACCAAGCAAAAACAAACTGTTGTCATGGACCTGCTTTATAGTTCGATGAGCTACGATAGCGAGAAATTTTAATAAACTCACAGAAAGCCCAGGGACGAGCAAAAAATACGATCAATGAAAACATGAGAGCTAGAAAATATCTATGGGATCTTGCGATGCGACATCGTCCAATGGAAAAGAAAAGTCGTCATTCCTGATCTCGAAAATAGTGACTATCTACGTAGTGTTATATTTGTCAACATTTCTTCGTATACTCTACCAAAAAAGAGTTTTCATCCGGCTATTCAATGACTTTCGCTGGGCTGATCATGGTTCTCGTCCCGTCTGGGATAGACAGTGCCGATATCGCAGTCTGGACTGCACAATCGATATGGGGGCCTCCTTCATGGCCCGAAGGAATTATGACACTACGGATGGTGGTATATGACCGACCACCAATTGACCAACTTGATAAATCCCTATACGGTACCAAGCTAACCACCAGTTAAGTAAAATATACAAATTTCAAACTCTAAGTTTAAGACCATGAGCGGAATTTCGCCACTTAACGTTTACAACTCCTTTCTTGAAAAGGCCATGAGTAGTCCACTTAACTAACGAGTTATTTAACGTCTACTAAAAGATAGACAATGCTGGAAAAACAACAAAAAAACATCGTAAGGACATATCTGTGTTATTTAACGTAGTCCGTGAAAAGAAAGGAAGAGTATTGAGAAAGTGCGTAGTAACCAATGAAGAGAATGAGTGTCAGACCAGAGCAAGGTGGAAAGCTAGAATGTATAGTGGAACGATACTCACCTTCCGAGATGACTAGTAATAGCAGATGGTGAAACATCTGGGATACTGCGTTTGCTACAAATGACAGAGTGCGATGCGGACGACCGACCGATCTATAGAGCGACTTGGAGAGAGTGGGAGAGCGAGTGGGATTGCCGCCTGAGAGAGAGAGCGCGCACCCAACGATCTAGGAGTGGTCATAGAACGTATTGTGCACCGGTCATCACATTAACCGCCAGGCTCTCTGAGGATGTTTCATCAACCTCATGTTAGCTTACCAATTAATGAATACTTATTTACTAGTCAGGCCGAGGTTAAAGCAAAGTCGATTTTCGAAATGCCACTGATTTTTCTTCAAATTCTTGATCTGCTGCTGAACTCATTTGTGTTTTGATCCAGTGCTTGACAACGCATATTCTGCAAGCCTTCACCTCCATACAAGCTGAGGAATGAATAAGGAATGAGTTCACTGGAGAGGAAGCGTGTTC
Organism: Angiostrongylus vasorum; assembly: GCA_018806985.1. NCBI lineage: Eukaryota > Metazoa > Nematoda > Chromadorea > Rhabditida > Metastrongylidae > Angiostrongylus > Angiostrongylus vasorum. The sequence goes on along the minus strand of JADANN010000032.1, from coordinate 436,812 downwards.
TGCCTCATGGTTCTACATCACTTTCTTTTTTTCTTGTCCATGGTAACTGAGGGATGCCTACAAATTCGTCTACTATTCTCTTTACATTTTCTTCTTTCCTTCATGTCCTTTCTGTTATTACTTTTCGCATGAGGAAGAGAGAGAGAGAGAGAGAGAGAGGGACGGAGAGAGAGAGTCCAACGATCTGGAGGTGGCCATAGGAGTGTAGCATTCGCATTCTGCAGGTCATCATATTCACCACCTACATTTTCTATCCGAGTGTTTGTCTTCATGTAAAATCTTTCCTTTCCTTTCTGTTGAACTGATGGCTATACTATAAATTTATTTCTGCAGTTTTTACATTAGTTATTACAATATGCGAAAAAATTATCACGAATTTCCTTGTCTCTACCAATCACGAGACGACTACCTTCAAACTACTGCAGGTAGTGCAGAAGACTGCTGTTGATGAGGAATGCTAAGTTGTTTATCTATGATGTCATCATAGACCGCACGCATTGAGTTCGATGCATGCAAGTCACAAAGAAAAATTAAGCGTAGTCGTGAGTATGTTAAAAAACATTTACGACTTCTATTATTTCAGTGACCCAAGTTTCTTCTTTCTTATTGACACTGTAGAACTTGCCTAATATTCCATTGCTTCTGATTATGAATAAATGTGAATAGAATAAGTAAAAAAAACACACGTGAGATCAAAGCTAGGAAGTAACTGTGCAGATGTAAAAAAGGATAAAGGATAAAGCTCTCGGCGTTGATCAATCTCTGAGGAATGCGCCATGCATTCGACTTCATTAAGTATCGCTGGAGGTGATTGAATGCATATCTGGCCTTTACAATGACTTGCTGTGGCCTACCGATGTATCGAACCAGTGCTGTTATCCCTCCCAGACAAGTCTGGTACCAATTTGGCGACCCCAGAGGGATGGAAGGCTTGGTGGGCCATGGGCGCGGGGATCGATTCCACGTGTTTGTCGCAGTGGCGCCTCCAACCACTGCGCCACACGCGTGCAGATCTATCCTACCATAAATATGCAAAATGACCATCTTTTGGGAAGTTCTATGCTTTAGATCTGAAGTCGGATCCATTATAGGTCATCCGCAAGGCGCAAACGCTACGTCTATTCTTTCGAGCCTTTTTGAATGTGAGGATAAAATAAAGAACTCTAGCACACACCAGCTTAACGACTCATGAAGAGGCCGTGTCATAAAATGAGTGACAGGGTTTATTCTAATATGATGTGCAGCATTACGGGACATTGTATTCGAGGAAATTCTGAGATCTCTTCACGATGGTATTTTCTGCGCTACATGTGCCATCTTAGAGATCAAGGAGAACACAGAATGAGAAGAACAGACGACAGATGGATGGAAAGAATTTTAGAGTGGACTCCAGCAGGATGCAAGCGTGCTCTAGGATGACCATCTCCTACACGTTGGGAGGATGTGTTCATAATTAAACACATACAGCTGTACTCGCAGCTGCAGTCGTTCACAGATCACGGTACGAGACTCGCACGCGCCACCATGCTCGAATAAAACCACCACCATGGACGACGATTGCGAGGCATAGAAACAAATAGAAAATATGCTGAGGTCAGCACAAATTGTGAAGATGTGCCGTCTAAGTATCCAAGTAAATATATGGGTCATATGGAGGAAGGGAGTAGCGCAGTTGTCAGTGATGCAGTTCATCAAGAAGCAAGATAATGGTTACCTCCTCCCCAATGCTCCAATTTACGTAGGAACGAACGTCTTAGCTCGGTTATTTCCGTGACTGCAAAGAGAATCGGCTTGACCAGCTCTCTACGACATTCATAAAGAAGACGAATTCCTCAAACAGCAACTGAAACAACATGGGAAATGGGAAGACCTTTGTGAACAATGAGTGCGAAGAAAACGAATTGAATGCAAGAATTGCTGAGATCAACACAATGGATGTGGTGATGGGTCATATGTATATATAGGCCATCTCTTGTTCATTAGAGTGTGGTTAGTTGTGCCGTGTGATTAGCATGTTCACCGACCATACTACGTCGAAAAAGGGAAGTGTTCGCGAGAAGGATCTCATGTGGTTGTCCTTTAGAAACGATTTCCATTCTCGTCTCGATCTTCTTTTCAGAGCTTTTCGATCCTGTTTTCACCTTCAATGACCTATCCTATTTTATCATTGCGTACTTCGATAGCAAACTTGTGCACTTTTCGTTGCATATCACCTCGTTCGGTCAGTGAATGCTTCAGATCCGTTGTTTTCAGTTGTAGGATGATGATTGCGCAAGGACAGGACTACGAATGAGTCCACACGATCAGTAACGAAACGGCAAAGGAAAAACCATTATAGAATGAGTCAGTGTGCAACAAAACAAACCCTACACAATGCCAAACGTCGAACTTATTTTTTTTGACCTGAGCCAGGCACATGTAAGACTCTGTGCGGCTAGTCTCCACTAAATAATTGGAAGACTTACAAAGAACAAAACGGTGAGTGATCACAACTGCAGTCTCAGCTTAACTGGGTTCATTGCCGATTTGTGGCCCCAAGATCAGTCCCGCTGACGGCTGATTGCTGATGGCACTGGTAGATAGAAAACTAGTTGAGAGACATGCGAAACGAAGGATTCGTATGGTGTGGTGGTGATCGCGTTAGCCCCCGGAAAGGAAAATAGCGCTTTCGTTCCCCACCACAGACAGCTGCGTTCCGGAGTTTTGCAAATATCTCAACATCATAAAACGGCAAGTGTTTAAAAGAAGCTGTTTATTATGCGAATGAACAACTTATATATCGAATTTTATCTGGTAGGTTTATGAAAGTGTTTGGTTGAATAGATTGCGTGTTGATTAACCTTTCCATGCACTGAACAAGGCGAAACCGCCGAAATGTCAGCTATTGTGAATGAATAGATGCTTTAGTAATAGCTTTGTGTTTGCTCATCAAGAGGGCAGTGAATCATACTAGTTTCCTAGAGGTTTCCTAGAAAAATACAGCGGGTGCGGCCCTTGCCACGATATTGAATTACTGAAGGTGAAGTTCTACTAACACGTTCTCAATACTGTAGCACTCTATGGAGATTTGACACTTTTCTGGACAAAAAAATCACCTCAGATACTTCCTATGAGCACTCCTATCACAAGACGAAACTTACATAATTGAGCAAGCAGAAGGTTTCACTACAAGAATGATGTCGAAGCAGTATTGTCAGAGAAATCACCGGGCAAACTATTTCCCTCTTCTTTGGCCTTTAGAAAGATAAGAAGGTCTCTATAGCAAGGTCGAGTATGGCACTATTTCTATTAATGGCTCGTGAACCAACTGTAGACTTATCCTTTAAATATGCATAGTAGATCTCTATCGCTACCATCCCACGACGAACAGCTCGTTTCACCAACGATGAACATAAGAACCAATAATCAGCTGTCACCCGCACAATAATCGTTGCCTGTGAAACTGCTATACGTCGAATTTCTCAAGTTGTAGGCATCAGTAAACATCCCAACTCTCGTTACGCACCAGTGTTGCCCATAGGCCTCCACTGGCTTGTAAGGAATGAGTCGCACCACAGTTCTAATATAACGTCCTTTACCTTTGCTGGTTTTAGTGGGACAGTGGATGAATGTCGTACTTCAGGACTTTGCAACCCTGCCAGATATGATGCACTAGTTGTGCATCGTGATTAGACACACAAAAATATGCTTTCTCATTATAAGACGGAAGAGGACAATTGTAAGTATTAAATTCAGTCCATGTACAAACCGTACACTGACATGCAACTATTCAACCACAACACTTGGAATTCCGGTATTCTGTGATGGGTCATTTGGCTTTCTTTCTAATCTCTCTATGTAATGACTAATAACCTTCCCATTTCAGTAATAGTACCTAAGTAAATAAATACTAACACCTGAAGACCAATGTACTGCGTCACAAAGTAAATGACGTGGTAATGCGAAACATAAGGTGCCGGCAAACTTCAAACTAAGCCACAACCGCATGGTAACATAACAAAACATTTTAATAATGCTCCCAAGTAGATACAATTGTGTGTATGGCAAACATATAATTACAGTAAAAGAAAAACTACGGTTCTTCCTATTGGCTAAAGTTAACCTTCTATATGCAGCGGTCTTATGATTAGTAAACATGTCCAGAAGGAAATCTCATACATATAAAAAAGAAAACTAAGTGCATTTGATATCGACAAACCCGAAATCCGAGAACTCTTAAACTGAGCTAAAAAAAAGCCTCATTCTCATAGGATAAATCTTTAATGCTGGGAGGCTATTCAACATTGGATAAATAGGCACGTTCAAAAACACTCAAAAATCAACGGAAGAAAGGGACGGAATTCTGTATCCATCCAAACGAGAACAATAACAAATCATAAATTTGCAAAGTGAAGACTCAGAAATACAAAGAAAGGCCTTATCATACCTATCTTGCTATACAAACAGTGTCTAGGACATCCTACACAAATTCTAATGTGTAATTTGTGAATCAGCTTTCAAAGAACAGAAGAATGCTCTATTTGCATTGAACCACAACTTCACCCATATTCGCAAATGAATAGAAATATCCTTTCTTTTTCAGATAGAATTCGACTGCTGGTTTTATCACAGACCTTCCACCAGTACTTCTACCGTAACCCGTAATGACACGGAGACGCTGACTAGAGCGACCATGCCTCATGGAAAAGGGGGACCTCAAAAATTGATATTGAGACAAATCTAGACACGAATACATTAAAGTTCTACACAATTACATTAAAGTAACTCACGATCAAGAACGGAAAGACGCTCTTTTAGCAACATAATAGCGTCCTTTTGGCAAAGAAAATGAAGATCAAGTACGGCAGAATCTTCATTTGCTTTCATGATAATATCACCGGCCTGCTTACGAAGATTCTTTTCACGAAGAGAATGTTCTCGTGCCTTAAAAAAAGAGAAAAGAACGACGCAAGTGCGAAAAGGGAAAAAAAACAAATAAATGGGACAAGCATGATGAAAGAAGAACTTACGACTTGCCGGAAGTAGTCCGCTGCCAACAAGTTACGGCACTGAAGGTATCTAAAATGATAAGATATATGCCATAAGATATGCCAAGTTATCGTTACCGTAAAAATGATCGATAAACAACTGGGCCAGAACTATTCAGTTCGACAAACGCCCATTATGTATTAATACAGGAATTGAATGCGGTGTTAGCAAATAACAACTACAACTATCACTCGTTTTTTACAACAACGCACTCACTAACCTCTAATAAAAATGACCATATTCACCTCTCAACTTTTCGGATTTCAGTAGATTTCTTCTTAGCAAACTCATCAGCTTGTTTTTGATATTGACGAGCTTGTTCTTGGGCATCAGGAAGGTTTGCTTCAAACTGACGCTTAAAACTGGATTTTTGTGCGGGTACAACCTTTAAATATCGAATCAACGATTTGGCGGACAAGAACGGCGAAAAGGATTTGGAATAAAATTGTATGTTTGTCGAAATTATTGTCAATATAAAATGAAAATAAGCATATTAGTATGCAACAACCGGGTATTAGATATAACTAACAAGTTAAACTAATTGTTGAATCTACGATCAAACTAATAAACACTCACTGTCGAAAGTTTTAAACCTTGGACCCACCGTATCTGAAGTCGTTGCTGGTGAGTTACAACAATGCTCCACACTATTTGCTTCAGGATTCAACATGATATGAAGGGTAGCGCGTGTAGCAGTAGAATCATACCTATGGGATAAAATATATCGTTGACGGGCGAAAATCCCACACCTACTTTGGTACTTGGATGGCCCGTACTCATTGGTTGTGCGGGCATCAGCAAAATTTCCAATTTTTTGGAGTCTTTCTGGTTTAGCCATTGTGGTTCTCTGGAGTCCCGAGGTCAGCCTAGCCAAAGTCTGCCCCAGGTCGCCACCACCATGGGCAGTTGCCGTCCCTGTGGATCAGATTTGCCACCGTGCGACTAGTTTGGTAGCAGGAAGGTGGTGGATGCTGGTCTTCCAATCTCAAAGGTATCCCATAAGTAGTACGAAGAATTAAACTAACATATTATCTTTAAAGATCTCTTCAACAGAACGAGAATCAAACATTGAAAATTCTCGAATGAGGTTTTTCAACTGCAGTTTCTGCGATACGGTCATCACCTTCTGTAAAGACACTAAATTAAAAACATGTTTGTGTTTCTGTTTAAAAAAATGTTAAATGTCTTCTGTTAAGAAATGTTATAGCACTTTTACCTCCAGCCCTATCCAAGAAAAAGATCTCAAGATGGTAAAGTAACAGATGTGAAGACACACAAGAATACTAACTTTAAAACTGGCCGAAGCAACCGCATCCTCTTCCTCTTGAAGAGCTGCAGCTATTTCTGCATCGTTCACGTCTTCTCTACTGCTTGGAAATGAAGTTCCACCTAAAAACACGCTCTTCAACAAGAAAAATGCTCCCATTTAGTTATCTAAGGGCTAATTATTTTTTATAACACATATCATTGCTATTTCCTTGATTAGCACACACGAGGTTGTTATTGTACAATATTTATTTACAACAGCTGACGTTTCTGCGGACTTCGCCTTTTTCAAAGCCTGGAACAATCAAGTTGGCTACAATTTATTTAGTTAAACACCACCATAAAGAAAACGGAGAAAACATTAAACTAAGATTTCAATCGCACTGAGTAGAAAACAGCTTCCTCGCACACTCACCGCTTTCTTTGGAGTCTTCCACTGATCATTTCACGTGGAGACCAACGGCACAGTTTTCACAGGGAAGTGTAATGTGCCTCCCTTACATTAAAATATCAGTCTTTAATACTGTGTAATAAGATCACGCATGATAATGACTCATTCCTCTCTGCGATTCATTTTCGGATTTTTGGAATTTATCCAGACTGCTACGAGGGTTTTGTGCTATTGAAATCTTGGTTTAGTATATTCCTTGCTTTGGTTATGGAGGTGTTTACCTGGGTAGATTACAGTCAACCTAACCTTTCCAGGCTCTGAAGAAGGCGACATCCGCCGGAACGTCGGATTTCACAAATAAACAATATACAACAAGAACATCACTTGTGCTAATCAAGAAAACAGCGAGATATTTGTCAATGCCGAGGTTAACGGAAAGTCGGCCTTGGGATTTACTACAAGAAGTATCATTGTACTTAGTACCAGTACTGAAGTCTGATTACGAGAGTTCCAGAACATGCGTTAAGCAACTGGACCAAAAAAGTATCAAGTACAGTGTCTGACAACTTATTAGTAACTACAACGTTATATAGAAGTACATAAAATGAAAAGTAGAAGGCATACATTGTCTTTTTGCAAAAAAACCACCAGGATTAAAAAAGAGTGATAATGAAATAGTTTATAGAACAGTTACTCACTGTTTTGCCAAAAAAGATACAGCTGCTTTAGAAGCCAAAGTGGCAAACGTACACTACACTCTTTTTCAACATTGATTCCTTCACCTATAAAGTTAGTTAAAGTTGTGGGTGGAAAATAGTCAAAAAATCAAAGGATCTTGTTCTCGGTTAACTACTTAAAGTAATGAAAAACGCAGCGATACCTACCAAACAGTAAGCTGATCTTCTGCAGCAAATCAACGCCAAGTGTTACTGTTATCTCATTTCCCGAACAATCCAAACTTCGTGAAGGACCAGCTTCATGAACTGGCTCAGTTACCACATATTCTGAAAACTAAAAGAATAAAGAGAAGATGACAAGGAAGATGCGTGCTCATGCATGCACAACTGCGATATCCCTCTTGTATCTACGAAAGTTGTTCCAATTTTTTACCACATAGCAGAACACGTGCCTTGACTTAAATGTACAAGGTGCGAAAAAGAAAGGACAAAGTTGCAGAGACATGATCAAAGCTAAGAACCTCAGATGGGCTTCGAACCCGCAACTACACATTCCAGCGCCTCACGTGAGAAAAACAACAGGGCCCCCATGAAACTAACACAGGCCTTTGCTTTGCCTTTCTCTCAGTCCTGTTTCCACTCATTCCATCTGAAGTTCCAAGTTTTGTTCATATCTCAACATCCTTGAGACTATGTTTCACATTATACTCTACCATGAAAAAGAATAAGCTGCACATAAAATTTAAAACGTCGTTGCTTTCAACTTCGAACCATTTGTGGGCTCATAAAAGGATAAAGGATAGAGCTGTTTTCGGTGCTGATCCATCTCTGAGCGATGCCCATGCATTCGACTTCACTAATCCATGACGTCATGCTACCGTATTTTGTGGCTGGCCCAATCGAATACGCGCAATTTTTCCGTCGGCTGCACCAAACAGACAAACTCATCCCCATCCCTTTGCGATGCCTCAAAAGATGCTACCACTCTGAGTTTTCGTTAGTGCGTCATACTTCCTCGTTAACTTGAGAGAGTTCGAGAATCTTGACCTTAACATTTCAGCTTTTTGGAATGAATCTGCCGAATTTCTTCAATGTATACGTGAATCCACCGTATTCTCACGGTCAGTCTTGCGACCGCATTGCTGTCAGCACTTTCCTTTTTTCTGTTAATACGGTTGAGTTTACTTCGTAAGTTCTTTATTACTACGACATTTATACACTTCCTACACCATCAATGAATCGTCGTATTGTTGCTAAGAGAAACAACAATGGATTGCTAATTAAAAAATTGAGAATTGATTGCTAATTAAGAATTGAGAATTACACGCCTCACATTATGTGCAGTTTCCCCCTCCTTCACATAAAGTACGATGTTTATTTCTACAATTTCCAACAACTTTTTCTTCTTTGACTAAAAATTTGAGGCAGTGCAGACTTAGCAAGAGTGTATAAGTTCAAAATTTTGTTGTTACGCTTACTCTTTCCTTAAATGTCTTAGTTTCAAATTGGAATGCGTTTACTATGCGTTGTATATGGTTGTGGTCAGACTTTGTCCAATTGTTTCAGGTGTGTATATGTTGCCATCCCATCTTCCACTTGTTTCTACGCACATTAATCTAAATATTCTATATTTCTTCTGTTTCTAGCGAAGCATCCACCAACATTCCACGTGCTCCTCGTAATCCCGTATTCCTCGGAGCAAAAAGGTAAAAGGTTTTCCTAATTCGCTTTCATTATGTTTTTCGCTTCAATGCTCTGCCGTGATATTTCGAATATTTCCGTTTCTAAACTGTTCTTTAGCGCCAACAGTGGTACATCAAGCAAAAACACTGCAACCATTGAGCATTGCTCTTCTATGGCAAGCTTCACCACTTGCAATTAGGAAGCAGGCCAACGTAAATAAATGGGTAAGGCCTAGTTTTTAAACAGATTTTTGTTCTTTTTTGCTGCAGAAATTATCGACGCTTGCTGGTTCCTGGTTTTAGGCAAAACTATGTCATTATTGTTGGCATATGAACAAAGTAATTACTAGTACTTTTTAAAAAACCAACTTTCATTTAACTTCGACATGGTTGGTCAATACTGTTCTATTATCTATTTATGAGCTTGTGCCAAGTATTACCTGTATCACATGTCGTCCCATTGAACGTCGAGTGACTCCAGCAGGGGCCAGTAAATCTTCCATTTTTCCCTGTCGCGTGCAAGAAAAGGTCAATATGTTGTGCTCACTCTAGGGACTCGTTGAGCGTCATATTTTCTTCTACAGTTTTTGTAAAGCACTACGACCATCAAACCGGTAGTGTTCTTGCTACGTATTTCTCATCCAGAGCAATTCAGTGGCAAACGGTCCTCTCCATCGGTTTTTGTTCATAAACATTGCATGTCCGGCCCACCTTATTTTCGACACTTTGGAGTATATAACGGCACCTTGGTTTTCGATCGTCGACACAGGTCGAGGTTTCGGATCCCTTCCTTCACTTACGCGATACAGGATACTCTTAACGTCGTCCCTTCGACTCGCGTTCAATAACGCTGAGTGATCGCTCATCCTTCTTGAGTTGCGCCCAGCTATCTGACGCATACGTTGGAGCAGGAAGAATCATGGAGTCGAAAACGTGGTCACAGGGTCCGCAGTTCTTTGTTCTCGCCACTACATCTTCGATGCTCTTGAAAGGCTTCCTTCACCATTCAGCTTGCGTCCTCCTGCATAACTTTGGAGCTAACTACTTCGTTTTGATTTTCCAACGCAGAAAAACGCAGCATGAGCATTCGGAGATATTCGCTACGATGAGCACGAAAGCGGCCACAAGAAGCCAATTCGATCCTCATCAACATTGTCTTTGTGAAATTTAGCCTAAGGCCAATCCTCCCACAGGCTTTACCAAATTCGGCAAGCATTCGTTCCACTTGGCTAATGTTTGGTGTTATAATAACGATGTTATCAGCAAGGCGAAGATGGTGTAATTACCGACCATCGATTTCCACTCCCATGTTGTCTCATTCCAATGTTCGCGTGATGTTCTTGAGTATGGCGGTAAATAATTTTAGCGAGATGGTTTCGCATTCCCTAACCCCTCTTTTAACGTCGATGTTAATATCGTTGTAAAATGGTGATATCTTGGTTGTGAAATTTTTGTGTAGCTCACGAAGAACCTTTATGTGCTGAGTAGGGAGTCCCTGGCTATCAAGGGCTTCCATGACTGCCTCTATCTCCATTGAGTCAAAAGCCTTCTTCAAATCGATGAAAGTGAGACAGAGCGGTCTTTTGTACTCTCGCGATACTCCAATGAGCCTTGTTATCGCGTGGATGTGGTCCATCGTATTAAATCCTTTTTCGAAACCCTGCTTGCTCACATAGCTGCCTTTCGTCCAGTGTTCAGTCAATCCTATTCAGGATGACTCGAGCGAAAAAGTTTGTACACAGCAGACAGCAAGCACATTGGGCGTTAGTTGCCGATATCGTAGAGGTCACCCTTATTATATAATTACCTTATGAAAATTTGTGTAAGCAACGACAACCTGGTACTCCAGAGCTTCAGTGGCCACTTCTGAGTCTCAATATCTTGACTGAATCGATGACCCTTCTTGAATCGACGAAGATGAGGCAAGGCGGTCTCTTGTGTACTGGGATGCTTTAGGGAGTTTCGTTATCACGTGGATGCTGTCATCGCACTGAGTATTTTCGAAACCCTGCTTGTCGGCTATACCGTATTTAGCCCAGTGTTCCACCGATTCCGTGAGAGCCGACAATACTGGAGAAGTTTTAAGCGAAAAACAGTGTGCAGATCAGGTGATGTATACATCGATATCCTCTTGTTCTCTTTTCCACTGGAGTCTTGCATGGTGATAACTAATGTGTCAGGGGCTGAGCTGGCGTTCGACGGGAATTGGCGGTGTGTTCCTCCGATATTCGAGTTGATCACCGAATGGAAAATTGTGTTGTTATCTGCCTACGACAGAAGTCTGACTTAGAAAGGAGTAGAAGTGGAGCAGAAGAAGTGAAGCAGATTTTCTGCACTTGACTTTTCAGAAGTGCTTCACCTAGGCGCCCTCAGGCCGTCATTGCAGGTGTTCTTTTCGGCCTTTGCACTTTTGGGCATTGCCACTGCTCTTCTCTTCCTAAAGTCTTGGTTATCGTGAGAAAGCTCGACAGTTGGTCATATTGTTAATTCTATTGTACTTGTGGGTACAAGCATGAAGTTTTTCACGACCATTTCCTGGGTTTAGTCTTAGCGATGAAGTCGCTAATGAAGGCATTAGAAAGGGTATGGTCATTCTCCCACTTCCTATGAAGATCTCTTCTTCCCAGCTTAATTTAGGTGTGAAGACGTCGAAAATTGCCCACTAACGAGCGAAATATTATAGTGGTTTTGGGATTTTGTTTTTTGAACTCAGTGGCTTTTTCTCGTTTCCGCGAGAAGTGAAATCTAGCACGAAGGAGGCGACTGTCTGATCACATGAAGAATTTTTGAGACAACAGCCACATCGGTTAGGCTAGATCTTCGATTTACTATGCGGTCCATTTCGTTATGGTACTTTCCACTGGAAAACACCCACGTCCAAAGTTGAGGGTGGGGCTTCTGGAACTGCGGGTTACCATGAATGATGTTGGCCGTTATGACAAACTCGGACAGCCGCTCATCCTACTTGTTCTCTTCTAATCCGTAGGTCCCAATTTGACGTGGCTTCAGAGGTTCTTCTTGGTCCGATCTTGGCGTTAAAATCTCCAATGACGACCTTGAAGAATGTATGGTCTTCTCTATAAAACTTCTCCAAGTCCATATAGAACGCTTCGACTTTTTTCTTCGTCATAGTTCGATGTCGATGCGTAGACAAATGTTTTGAGGATATGAAGATTCAAAGCCGGTATTGATCACATATCTTCGACCTTGAACGTCTGATTCGAGATATTAGTTATTCAAATGAACGAGGTAGATGTGACATTTTCATTGTGGCTAAGGTTTCAGCGTATTCGCCTTTTCCACAGCCGCAATGATTCAAGTCCAGCATGCACAATTTTTTTTTATCTATCTCAAACTGTATAAAGGGTAAAGCATGAAGTTCTCTGCCTTGATCGATTCCTGAGGGATGCGCTATGCAGTCGACTTCACTAACATCGCTGGAGGTGGTTAAATGCATACCTGGCCTTTACAACGACTCGCGGTGGCCTACCGGATGTATCGATTCAGTACCTTCCCAAACAAGTCTCGTACGAATTTGCTGACCTCGGAGAGATAGAAGGCTTGGTGAGCTTGGAGCGGGAGATCGATCCCATGTGTATTGCAGGACCACTGCGCTTCAGCGACCCGCAGGCTGTTAACCTCATGACTAAAACTTTGAGATCCTCATTTACTACTATTTATTATCTATCACTTACTATGAGTTGATGAGCGGTTAAACTCTATACAATCCATGTATGGCTGAAACTGAAGTACTCGACTGCGCCGTCGATGAATTTGGCTGATTAGTGATGGTGACCCTTCTGAAGATATTGATAGGGAAGAATCATGTCCTATGCTAAGCGAAGAATTTGCCATGTTTGCAGTAAGGACTTTCCTTCTCTTAGTCTTACTTCAATATCTGTTTTTTTGGGCTTTCTTCTTGTTACTTTAGTATCGTTTTTTTTTCACTCTTCAACGTGGTCTTCTGGTTGAACGATCTAGAGTTGACAGTCGTCTTTAATCAACTAGAACTCCAGAACGACTATGAAGAAAGTGAAGACATGAAGGACAATGTCACATGTTGTTGTCAGCGGAGCTAGTAAGTATTCAAGTCTTTTCTTTCAATATTTTCTAATCTTTATATACCATAGTTTGAGTACATGATCTCTCTTCCACATAGTCACCTAATGTTGTCTACATGCATGGAGGACTGATGCGACTACCTGCACCTAATCATGGTCAATGACTCTAGACACAAGTAGTATAGAGTTACTGTTGATTTCCGATTGGTCACTGTACATTTCTGGTTGTACTTGGAGTGATCATGTTTATGTTGTAGTTCATAAAACAAATGTTCCTATACTCTTCTGATTGTATTGGAGTTCCACATATTCTCTAATAACATGTAAGACAATGCATACTGTGGCCAATGTATTAAATCCTTCCAGCTGTTCTTTGGAGGGAAGTAGTGTTACCTCACGATCCTAGCGAAAATTACGTACGATAAGGAATTGTTTCAACATGTCAGTGAGGAAAGTACCTTCCATGTGCTCAGAGCACACTTCTTGCATCATGTGAGCCACTTCTGTGGTTACAGGATAATGGAACAAATAAAGAAAGCTCTCAAAGGTTTCAGGAGTGACTACAGCGAATTGACGAATATCTCAATATCACTCGTTCGTTTGACAGATAAAGTAGACGACCAAAGCATGTAGTGTTCAAGAACACCTGATTTTGATCGAATAGTACGGAGTTTATTCCTACATCAATGGCATGCTGTTTAAAACGATCTCGCTCAGTACAACAAAACCTTCGATCTATGTGAAAGGGTAACTCGATAAATTTTTTAAAGTTTTAATGATAATGTAAGTGGTTCTAAGCATCAATTTTAAAAAACATCGGTGAGAAATTATGACGGTAAGGATTGCGAATTGTTTCTAAGCATGCAATTCGATAAATCACATCTATAACCAGCTATGTTGCTGATGCCTAGCGCTTCCCAGACACTAGTTGACTAGATAACAGCATGAATAAAGTCGTTTCGATGGCTTGTTTCCTTATGCAGCGTATTTTTTTGAAGTGTCGTATTTTAAAAACTTATCGCCGCAAAATGAACTGGCCCGACAGCTTGACCTTTATGAATTATTAAGTATAGAGAATGGATTTTCTGGCCTCACCCCTACTATTTTGATCTACTTTCAATTAGCTACCGAATGAGCGTACATAGTGCGATAGAAAAACTAAAATCCGCTAAACTGAACATAGACACTATACTGTATGGTCGCTTGGTACAAATCGCTATGGACACTACAGCGTCCACACGGGGCGGTATGGGTTAGACATCGTTACACGTGGTTGAATGCGCGTGTGGCCTGTACGATGACTCGAGATAGGCTATCGATGTATCGAGTTAGACGCCGGGATCGAACCCATCTACATGCGCCATGTAGGCTCACAGTGGAAACCATGTTGGTTGAAATTAAAACCAACAATCTAAAAAAGGTTGCTAGCAAGATAGAATTTTTTCCCTACAACGGTAGAACCAAGAGTTTATAGAGCCTACAAAGCATAATTTTTCACTTTTTTCATCGATCTTCGTTATTCGAGCAGGGAAGCAACGGTTGCAATATTGAAGAACTGGATGCTATGTATACTTGAGTATATGTTTGTGGATGACGTAAATACGTTAAAAAAACTAGAAAATGTGAAATTCGTTTTCAATCTTTCGAAAATTTCAATCCATGCTTCTAAATTCGAAGTTCGTTCTCAATCCAGATTTTAAACAAGTTCAAAATCAAGGAAATATTTTGCGAAAATCACTATATGCACATATATGTACATGTACAGATACACACATATATGTATACATGTGCATATGTATGTGCGTGTACATATACATGTATGCACACATGTTTATATTATATATATATATATATATATATATATATATATATATATATATATATATATATATATATATATATATGTGTAGAGCGATACAGCAAAAGCCTTATGAATTCCTCAACTAGTCTAAAACCTATGGATTTCTCCCATCTAAGGACTTCATATCGGTTAGTAGCCCTAGCGTAAAAGGGGTTAATTGCGCACCAAAAGTGACCTTATGCTTCCCTGAGACAGATTAATCCAAGGGATGGATTCCCTATTTCTTGCGCACCGATCTCACACATACCTTCTTTCTTTTCGAAGACATATTCATCATGCGTGTGTAGGTGCTTTCTCGTTTACGCGGAGTAATCTACACGTCAATTCGGCCAAAAGCCTTCAATCAAGTGATTGTGAAGTATATGGGAGGCGGTTACGAGTCGCCTACAACAAATAAGCTCCTTGTTTATTCTGCGAGAGACTGCCAAGGTATCCGTGAGTATACCCAGCCTCCAAGTTCAGAGTTCAGAAAGCCAAAGGTGGGTATCAAAACGCTAAACACAGTGAAATAAGCGTGCTTCATTCCTCTAACGCCGAAAGAGCCTGCGATACGGCAGCGATGAGCAGGACCAGTATGAAGAGGCCGCTAAAATCTCACGACCACTATAGGTTGCCTAGATTCCAGAGGACTGAGGTTACGGAACATTAGCCTAACTACTATATTTATAGGGCATCGGCCAAAGTACTCAATTAACCAAGCAGCAATACAACTGATCATAAAGTGAGAAATTTCTTTACAAAATGACATCGTCAATATCCTTATTTCAAAGAGTTTTACCAAGGGCCATTCACTGCCTCTTAACTAGTTTTTTGTCAATACGATACGAAAAAAATCGCAGATTCAGCATTCGCCATTGAGTTCGAATCGAACAACATTCAGACAACGTAACGCAGGAGCAGACCATCCTAACCAAATATTCTACCAATAGAGAATGCTAACAAAGTAGTTGATGTAAACACTGAAAAAAAACCCTTGTAGTACTTAACAGAGCGATATTCCATCTCTTCAAGTTCTTGAAAATGAATAACATGTTCGAAGATATGAAAAGCAACGTCCCAAATAAAATAGACCTCAACCCACTAGTAGCAAAGTTACCATCTACCCTTATTCTGAAATTCAGCGGAAAAAATATGGGAGTTCAAAACATTTTGAAGAGCGCGCAATCATTTGTTGCAGTCACAAAAGATGGATGAATCAATCAATTAACTGCCAGATGCTCTTTAAGAAGAAGTAAAGGAAGGCGTCATACACTTTGGAATATATCAGGAAACATACCCAGTGGTAGCACCACTTTCAAAAGAAAAGTACGAAGACCGAAAATCTTTGGTCGACCAAGTACTATATGGCCTGTGTAGTGCACAAGTCCAAAGTAGTCGTGTCGACGATCAGAAAATGTGTGAACCACTTTATTCGATGACCATTCAGCGATGCCAGTAAGGGAAAACCTGTTAACAACATGATCACAGCAGTAAATTCTCGAAAACTTTACGAAGACTACCCAAAAATCCGTCTTCCAACGTCTTCGCCTAAGTACCAGACTTGTCTCAGAGGAGAGCAGCACCAGCTCGATAAATCGGTAGGCCACAGCGTCATTGTAAAGGCCAGGTATGCATCCAATTACCTCCAACGATGCTTAGTGAAATCGAATGCAGGGTGCATCCTTCAGGAATTGATCAACGCAAAGAGCTTCATCCTTTATCCCTTACATCTTCCAACAGAAATTACAGAGAAGAAAATGGAACACCAAAAAATAGAACTCATGAAAACTTTCAACAAGCATTGTGGAGAATAACCAGAACTATGAAACCAAATTTGAGATAATATTCTCTAGTAACGTCAAAAAAGTTCCGTGTGGTAAATTCTTACGAAGTCGAGCATTCTACTTTGAGCTAGTGATCACTCGGTACCGAGAAGTGATTCGAGGACATATTTCCCAGTAGAAACTGCTGTAAAGATGGTGATCCGTACCTACAATGCACGCTCATTTGAATCAGACTCCTCCATAGAGGACCTGGTCATGCAGGCAGGCAAGAAGCATAAGGTAAGACGTCAACGACTGGCTGACACAAGAAGACGCCGCCGATTCAACGCCCTCTATGACACCGAAAAAGAACTGTTCCTCTAAACATGCAACAACAGAGGAGTCAGGTGGCGTCGACGTCTTCGTCAACATGAGTTTAGCCATGAACATCAATTTATTCGAACAGCGAACAACACGAATCGGACGTTTACTGTTGGAGCGATGTGGATTAATACCAGCTCTGACAATCTTCGTCTAGTCAACACATTCGTCTACGCACCGACATCAAAGCCATGACGAAGACGAAGACGAAGCGATCAATATGGACTTAGAGAAGTTCTATAGAGAAGACCATACACTCTTTAGAGTCACCATTGAAGATTTTCACGCTGATACTAGACCTAGGGAGAACGACTGAAGAATGCCACATTGGAACCCACAGAAACGGATGGTACGGGTAGAATAAGCGGTAAGGAGTTTATCATTACGAGCAAGACCACCCATGGCAACTCACAATTATAGAAGCGCCACTCTCAACATTGAACGAGAGAGTCTCCCAGTGGACAGTACCATAACGAAATAGAACACATCATAGTAAATCGAAGGTTTTGTCTAATCGATGTCGCTGTTGTCGCAAAATTCTACACGGGATCAGACCATTGCGTTCTTCGCGTAAGATTTCATTTCTCGCAAAAGGAGAAAAAAGCCGTTAAATTTAAAAAACAAGATCCCAAAGCCACCATAAACTGGGACCACTCAGTTCATTAGTCGGCTGTTCGGAATACGTCGCTCTCGACAACATCAACGAAGAGTAAGATAGGCTCATTCAACATCTTCACTTCAACGGTGTGAAAGCTGAGAGTTCAAAAATCATCAAGAGACGTCTGCCTCTAGAAACACTCGCATCGATAACCTAAAATAGAGTCGCACAGCGCAAAGATACAATTAGGTGGAAACATCCAGAACATTAAGGGAAGACTGTAAAAAAGACCTTAAGGAAGGAGAGAAGAGCAGCAGTTATGACCGAGGATGATCTTCGCGATATCGACAACTATCGCATTACCTGGTTGCTGTCTGTCTACAAACCTTTCACTTGAGCGATCTTGGGCAGGATTTACGGAACACTGGAAGAAGGACAACCACGTGAGCAAGCAGGATTTCGAAGAAATTCAGTACGATAGACTAAATCCACATAATAAAAAAGACTCACTGAGATATCGCGAAAATATAAGAGACCGCTCCGTCTCATTTTCATCGATTTAAAAAAGCTTTAAACTTAGCTGAGATATATGCAACCATGGAAGCCCTAAAGAGCCAGCCCGTCTTTCCTCAGCACATGGAAGTTCTTTGCCAGCTATATAAAAATTTCACAACCAAGACATCACTATTTCAAAACAATATTAACATCGACGTTAAAAAGAGGTTAGGTAAGGCGAAACCATCTCGAAAAAAATTATTTACCGCTACCTTCGATTACGTCATACGAATCTTGCAAAAGGTGCTAAGAATATCTCGTATCACGCAAGTAAGGGAAGGGATCCGAAGCTCCGAGGATACTATTCTATATGCCAAACAGTCGAAGACAAGGAGGGCCGGACATATAATGCGTATGAACGAAAAAATTATGGACAAGAGCCGTTACTGACTGGATTCTTCGTGATGTCAAACGCACTGCAGGAAGATCACCGAACCGATGGTCAGAGTTTTTCACAAATACCCTGAAAGAAAGCTACAATGGTCAACGATTTTCTAAAGCGAGTAGAACTCACTGGGCTACTCTTGAACGCGATAAAGGGGAAATTGAAAACTCAGTAGCGTTCAGTCACTCGACTACCAACTGGGTGACAGGTGATACAGGTGAAAGGTGACAGTCTAGAGTGGTTCTTTATGTATTCAGGCAGGAAATAACTACGTTTTATTATAGTGGAACAATATTGAGGGCAACGATTTCAGTTCCATGGCAAGGCATGTTAACGCCGATGAGAACAAATTTCAGAACCCTTACAAAATTGTTGCAGTTGCCGAGAGTGTAAAATAGTCCGAAGCAATCAAATCTCTTGCTGAATCGAATGTCATTGTTGGTGTAAATGGGGAGCATGGCCACGAAATATCAAAGAAACAACACCTTATCTTAAAAACCCACAACGTTTCACCGAAGTTTGACGTACATTACTTCAACAATCAAGCCCGTAAGTCATCAAAAAGCCTGTCACAAAATAACAACGATGCATGAGTTCTCGTTATCTCGCCTACCCATTCACAGCTATAAAATCCTCAACAAGAAAACCACTATGGTTAAATATCACTCATCAACACCTGCAGATAACCACGCCGAACTTGATACACGTGATATCTTGAAGTGAACCACAAAGAAAATCGAGGAATAGCTTAGAAACATATTGAATAGATCTTGGACAGCAAGGCACATGACTTTCTCATTAATAACGTTGAAGACATAAATCCACGTGATGTTGCTCACCAGATTTTAAGAAACGCTAACATTCACGGTAGATCAACATGGTAAGTCATAACTGAAAGTAAGCAGCAGAAAAACTAGAAAGCAAGAAGCGTGCAGTGCATTACCATATTTTCAGAAAACGAACAATAACAAAGTTGAAATAGCGAGCAATCACATAATTAGAGTATACTTTTTATGACTCTTTAGATGCCAAATACTTCCATAGCGATCACGGAGATGACACCTATCTCGTTTCTAGTTCTGTATCTAGCATGAGCAAAGCTCAAGAAACAATACCACATGCAATCACAAAAGGCTAACATTTTAATCCCCCAACCTTTCAAACTCTCCTGTTCTGCTATTCTTTGCCAGTCAGTCCTGGGCACTGGAGCGTGAAGTAGAGTACCACTGAGTTCAGATGCTGCAAGCTCTTCCACGAACGGTTTCTCCGTAACCTGTGCCATCCAGTCCACATAAGCTCCCAATTCGACGAATAACCTGATGCATTCTTCCAAACCCAGCATCTTAACATATGAATAAGCACCAATCAATCTTCAAACCGGTATGTATCAACTTTGAATAAACTTTACTAGTCGAACTAAAAAACTATTTAAATTTACACATTTTTGCCAACGAGAAACAAGTTTATGCATCACACTTGCATAAAAGTATGAAGGCGATGAAGTCGTTTAAAGCAATTCCCGTCTCAGCTTGGTTTCTCAAGCACTGAGATTTGTGAGGGTAGTCGGTAGGCGACAGATCCGACGAGTACACCGAACGTAACAAGGTTCCGTAGACAAACTCGTTCAACTTCTCCAGTGTCAGTGGTACGACATGTGGCCGCTCATCACCGTTCAGAAAGATTAGTCCTTTTCTGTTGACTAGTGCGGGGCATAGACATTGAAGTTTGTTGTGTATTTCGTCGAGAAGTTGGACTTACTTTGTCGCTATTATCGTTCCATACGGATTCTGGCACCTCTGACACATGAAATTAGCAGCAGATTATTAAGCGTTTATCATGATCTTCTTTTGGTGCAATTCCCGGGTTCGCTCCCAGTTGTTGTACGGACGCAAATCTCGTCGAACGTCTCAATATGTTCGAAAAACGGACCGTTCTGGTTGCGCGGAAGTGCTATCGACACGTTAAACTGTAAATTTTATGACTGCTGTTTAATTCGTGCGGCATCCTTTTGTTGAACCTTAACAATTAAGAAGCTTGTACCGAATTCTTGAGCAAGTTCTCGAACAATTTTGCCTGAATTTTCCTCAGCCAAAGCCTTTAACTCATGGTCGTCAACGGAAGAAGCAAATCAGCTACCTCCATTACCATGAAAGTAGTATCGCTCGATGAAATTTTTTGAAGTAGAGTTGTGATTCATTAACACTTCTTCGGCCTCATGCCTCACTAATGTTCCGAGTCTTTTTGTATTGCGTGACAACCGAGTTTGAATTGGTTAAGAAATTTGACGAAGTTGCTATTTTGAAATCTAATTCCTAATATGTAAAACCTGTGAAAAATAGAATTTGTATTTAAATTCAATTGTAAGGAGCGGAACTACAAGAACAAGCTTCGAAGTGATTTGTAATAGCACACCACTCGGCAGAAAAGTTATTGCTAAAGAAAATACAATAAAAAATCATGAACTCTGTAATAATTTTCGAACAAACCAATAATCAAGTAAAAATAACCTTATTAAGTACAGAAAAAAAAACACATGATCACCTGATAATAATGAGAAAGGTTTCCGAGCTCCTCGTATGGAAAGACTGCAACCAACACGTCCAACTCAGAAAACTGTGGAATGCTCTCCATTCTGACTACACGGTCCTTCATTTGTGACTTCAATTCCTTTGATATTTTCACGATATGTGGAACACCTTCTGAAACGTCATCAAACGGACAATTGACGCCAGCACAGACTAATGTTACTGAAAATTAAAATTCCTTAGTGGCCTTCAATAGATATTTCCACCACCAAAAAGCATTCATATATTTTCTATTAGTTAACTTTCGGCATGCAGTCGTTGCAAATCTTCTATTAAACTAGTTTAGACAGATATGTACTCTAGGGATACCGAACACAGCATAAGATAAAAACTTCCAAATGGAAGTCGAATTTGGCACATGGGACCAAAAATAAAAATGTGGACTGTAAAAAAAATAGTTATGCAAAAATACTGGCTGGTTGATGCGAGATCCAAATGAGGCCGCAAAGTTAATCATGTTTAATAACTTACCTATTTTCATACGACTTGATATACCACTGAAGTAACCCTAAAACAGAGGGCCTTTCAAAGACTAAGTCGTAAAAGAATCTAACCGACGATTTCACTAGTTTGAGTCGCTACTTCTCGAACTTCTAATATGCTAACATGTGAACGAGGATCGACAGCTAACGAAAAGGCAGCAGGAGTCGGAACAACCGCAGGCAGCAGAAATGACGAGTGGTCAACTGAAAACACGGCAACGAAAGTCCTAGAACAAGAACGTTTATGCTTCAAAAATTTTTTTAAGGCCTTTTTAATAGATACCTTGTAGGTCAGATAACGAAGAAAAAAAAACGAAAACATTTGAACGACCCCTTATCATAAAAACGCTTCCTAACTAACCCGCAACATTCGGATAAGGAAGCTCAAGAGGAGCATCAGCAATAGAGACCTCTGGAGATGAGCCATCATCATCCTTTAAATTCAAGATTTCATCATGACTTGGTGAACGATCTAAACAAAGTCAAAAAAATCAGAGATAAAAAACTATTCCATTGACAACCACAATGATGCCGAGATATTTGCAAAACTCCGGACCTCAGGGGTCTGCCGTGGGGAACGAACGCGCTATTATCCTTGGCTAACGCGTTCACCATCACACCATGCGGGTTCTTCGTTTCGCCTGTCTCTCAGCTAGTTTTCTACCTACCAGTGCATGGTGTGGTTACGAACGCGTTAGCCATCGGAAAGATAATAGCGCGTTCGTTCCCCACCGCAGACACTTGAGGTCCGGAGTTTTGCAAATATCTCAGCATCATTGTAGTTGCACCACACATAATACCCTGCCGTGAAAAAGTGCAATAGACATTAAATAAAAAGAAGTTAACATTATTCCATAGACATCTACGCGAAAATTACAAGTACATCTAAAATTCCAACCTAACACAAGACTTCTTAGCTCCACACAGTGAAGTTCCGTGTCGTGCTCTTTTTCCGAAAATTCAAGTGGTGGTTCCAACCTATAAACTCCAAGTGTGTATGGGATCAGCAAAAAATAGAAAAAAGAAACATGAATACATACCTAATTTCACGGTCTCCACCTACCAAACAAGACAAAGTCGGTCGTCCTTGATCAAGTAATGATTGCATCATTGAATGAATTTTCCATATTTCTATCCCATGTATGTTGCGTCTGAAGCACTCTTTAACGGTGTATTTCCACGAGGTCTCTGGTTCCACGACAAAAATTTCGTAGCAATATCTAACTGCAAGAAAAGCGTACTGTTGCATGTGATTGATGAAAATATTGGTGTTGTCCACGACTACTGTTTTGATGCCATTTATCATAGCCTCACGAACTCTTAAGATATTATTCCGATGATACTCCTCCAGTTTCTCCGGTTGAAATTGATAAACACCGTTCTGAAGGAAGAAATCATCCGTGCTATAAACAACTCCTCCACAATCTGCAGACAGACTTCTGCAAATTAACATCAATCCTTCCAAATTCGAAAACACAGAATGGTGTAAACAAACATCACAGTGAAGAAACAGGTGCAAAGTGTGATGCTAAGAAAGAAAATTCAGAACATAGGTTAAAAGCGTAACCTTGTGGAAACAAAGCGTAGCAGGGACACCAATGAAATGATACAAAAAACAAAAACCTTCACTAGATATCAGCATAACAAAAAATAGGAACTTTATTCGACTATTCTTATATTTATTCCAGCTTTATTCCCCAGCTATTCCAGCTAGCTGAGAGACAGGCGAAACGAAGGAACCGGATGGTGTGATGGTGAACGCGTTAGCCCCGGAAAGAGTAATAGCGCGTTCGTTCCCTTCCGCAGACCCCTGCAGTGCGGAGTTCTGCAAATATCTCAGCACGACTGTTGTTATTCCTGCTTTAATTTAAGCTTTGTTCCAGCGCATTCAGCAACCACTCATCTCAATTAACGTTCGCGACAACAAACTGACTCAAATGATTTCTTATACGGCTGCCTTTCCATCTTAAGTTCTTAAAAAATTCCGATTTTTTTAATTTCAGAATTGTAATCAAGGCTTAGTTGCTCGCAATCGTCAGCACAACATCGTTGTCCATCCAGATAAAGAAATTCTACTCCATGTATTTCTTTGATCATAAAAACTAGATTTCACAGTGAAGTTCAATCACGTGAGAACTTCTTCATCGAAATAATTGGAGTAACAACGACTCTTTAAATAAACTCCAGGCAGATTGATGTAATGGCTTACCAAGTGCTTATTCTTGAATGTGAGTAGTAAGAAAATCTATTTTTCTTTTACTGTTAAAACAATGACCGCAACCAGATTACGAAAGGAAGCCCGAACGGACAACTGGCAATAAATTTTCCATGACTGCACCGTACGGAACAGAGAAAATGAGAGGCTTTGCGTTGATCAAAGGTTATAAATAGTTTTTCTAAGTTGTGCTTCCAATTTCTGATCTCTCTGAAATTCAAACTTACGAAGAAATAGTCAAAAAAAAACCTAAATTCATAAAATTTTCAACGCAAGTCGGTGACCCGAAAACATCTAATACGGAATGGAGAGGTTTTCGATTCTAAGTAGTCGCTATCGTTTAACCGCTTCTGTCTTCGTAATATGAGCCTTCACAAATAACATGCGAAGATTTTATGGGCTATGAAGATTAGTTCTACCGGTGTATAATAAGTGAGGATTAATGTTCGTTGCTCACAAGGAAATGTGTCCCGTAACAGTTTTTAGGAGCGCATATGGTGCAGAGGGTAGAAGAGCCCTGTAACACATATGGGATCGATCCCCGCTCCCCATGCTCACCAAACCGATCCCTTTGGGGTCGGAAAATTGCTACCGGACTTTTCTGGGAGGATAGAAGCACTGGTTCGGTACATCGGTAGGCCAAAGCGAGTCATTGTAAAGGCCAGATATGCATTCAATCATAATGAAGTCGAATGCATGGCGCATCCCTCAGAGACTGATCAACGCCGAGAGCTTTATGCTTGATCCTTTAAATTTTCTTAGCAAAATTGATGAACTCCACTATAAGCCTAGATATGTCTGTCTAAAATTGAAAAGCACAACTTTATTGCTTTTCAACTCTAGACAAACGCATATTATTTTCTTAATAACTCAAAATAACGACTTTTTTGTAAACCTCGGCATAAATAATCGGTAAATTTATTCATATGTCCTTATGAATTGTTCTTGTTGAGCTGATCCGAGTTTATAAGGTATCGTCGCTGCTGTTATTGTTGTTGCTCGATGGCTGACGTTTCAGCGAATTCGCCTTCCTCAGAGACATGTTATTACGAGTAGACGAAATCGCCCAGATGTCAGCCATCAAACTATAACGAAATTACAATAACAACAATAACAACAACAACAACAACAACAACAATAACAACAACAACAACAACAACAACAACAACAACAACAACACCTTATACCAATCTTACATCTGCTCAACAAGATTAGTTCATATGAGCATATTATTTTATTTCATTACTATTATTTCATTACTTTGGACACATTATTGTCACTATTATTATTGTTTATATTGTATTACACTACTTAATACACATTCTATTAAGAAATTGTTTGCGAACAATAAAACCAATGTATGTCAACCATTATCTGATAAATATTAAAATGACCACGTGGAGACAGAATAGGAACGTCACGAAACGAAAGTTTAAGGGTAGCCTCCTCATAAGAATTTCAAACTGTAATCTATAGTGTGATTGTTGAATCTATAATAATGCGGATCTGAAACTAGGTTCAGGTTTTTTGAACCGTACATTCAACTGAATAAATTCATATGAGACCTACACGGCTAGATCATTAACATCGGCACCTTGAAAACTAACCCAAGGAGACATACATATAAAGACCAGCCGAGTGGATCGAAGAAAGCAAGAAGCTGTATTCACTACGGCGACTACTCATAGTTCACAACTCCAAAGGTTCTTGTAAGCTGTATATGAGCCCTATTCTCGACTTTACCGTAACTATGTTGACAACACCAAAGTATATGGTCGAAGACTCTGTTTGACCAGTGTTGTTGCAATCCTAAAACTTTATATGGGATCGAACTACCGCCTGTTTCATGTCAGGTTTTTCGCTGAGAGAGAAGATAGAAATATTCAAGGAACAAAGACGAAAAACTGGAATTTTAATTTTAACGAGTGAGATGACATCGTCGCTGACATCATCCAGAATACAGTCGAATCAAGCGACATGTTCGCAATACTTGATACCTGGTACTTGACCGGTCCGTCCTCATTAGTTGTGCGGGTCACAACAAAATCATTTTTCGGAGATTTGCTGGTTAAGCCATTGTGGTTCCCTGGAATCCCGAGGACAGCTCGGCCAAAGTCTGCCACAGGTCGTCAACACGACAGGCAGTCGCAGCCCTTGCGAATCAGAGGGAGATTTACCACCATGCGACTTTAATACCAGGACGGCGGTGGATCTTGGCATTCATTTTCTCTTAGCTAGGCTTCCCGATGGAAACGAAGGACTCCTTCTCAGCTTGGGAGACCCTGCCGGGGGGACTAATCCTTCGCTGTAAATCGCAGTCCGACACCCAAGAAGATCTCCCAGCCACGGTGAAGCGGTAAACTGCTGGGATGCATCTTCGCAATAGTGCGAAGAAGTCAAGAATTTGAAATCCAAGGCAAAACTGTCTTCGGATAATGTCGTGCTGCTATCCAAACGCATAAACGAGCTATAGGAAATCACCTCGTTACATATCCTACGTAAACAGCATTGTAGACGCGCATTCATAACTTCCGCTCTATCATCTCTAACAACTACATTAATCAATCTTTAGACGTGTTCAATAATAGTGGACGTGTCATAATGTTATTTCTCCCTTCTGAGGTCTGACGTACTTTGTCTTCAGTGACTGAGACGACCTCACTCAATTCCGACGGGTTCACAACCAAACAGTTAAAAAATCTACTGCCAGTGTTCATCAACCCAGTAGTTCCACTTTTTACACCCTAAGTGATGGGTCACGAGGAATTAGAACGGTGCTATCGCTGTGTAAAAAAACAGACCAGCACAAGAGTATCAAATTTTGCCCTGTACTTATACCTGCGGTCACCAAGTCGTTTGCGCGAGTAACCCTTCAAAGAAAGCAAACAATGCTACACAAAATGTCTTCAGCACGAGAGAAGGTTCCCATCTAGTTGTGAAATCAATTGAAGCAGCTCTCCAGTAAAACATAGTACTATTTGAACTGTAACCACAAGGATGCTGCGACATAGGCAAAACTCGGAACCTGGATTTCGAGACCGTGATTACCCCTTCCGCGGTCCCATGTGCAACCCATCACACCAACCGAGGCCGTCGCTTTGTCTTTCTCTTAGGCATGTTTTTTTAAACTAATGGTGCTATCAGCAACCACCCATCAACGCGAAAACACGTCTGAGAAGAAGGCAAAGCAAGGGCCTCGATTGGTGTGGTGGATAGTAGGTATTTTTTTCAATTTTATTAGACCCGTCTCCACGTCTACTGTGCGGATCCTAGCAGCTCTCAAATTCAGTTCGTTTCCTCGCATCCACTGTCGACGACCACCTTCCCAATTTTAACGTGTAGCTTCAGTTGCTGCTTCTGATTTTCATTTCATCTTGAATGCCGTAGGATGCTGGTCGAGTTGATCCTCCCTGGAGTGCTGAGATAACAGGGCTAGAGCGCTCCCAATTGGATTCCAGAGAGTGGTTTTCCCCCAGACAAGTTCGGTACCAATTTCCCGACACCCGGGGATCAGATGCTTGGTTGGCCCAGTGCGGAATCGAAATT
Source organism: Angiostrongylus vasorum (assembly GCA_018806985.1). NCBI lineage: Eukaryota > Metazoa > Nematoda > Chromadorea > Rhabditida > Metastrongylidae > Angiostrongylus > Angiostrongylus vasorum. The sequence goes on along the minus strand of JADANN010000032.1, from coordinate 409,357 downwards.
GCACCATACTCGTGATGACGGGCATCACTACCACTGTGCTATCCGCCCCATGGATAGTACGTACGTCCCCCAATAAGAGTAATTGCGGGATCGAAGCCCTCCTGAGGCTCAGAGTTTTACTCATATCTCAGCATCTTTATGGTTGTATTTCACACAGCACCCTGTCATAAAGAATGGGAAATAAAAGTTAAGACACCATTATGTGTCACTTTCATTGGTTTCAAAAATCCTTTTGAATTTATTAGGATAGAAGCAGTTATTAGGGTAAATTCTGGTTATCCAACTGGATACATAACATCTCTCACAAACTGTATGGAGACGTCATGAACAAAATCTCGCCATCCTGTAATGATGGACGTCACGCGAAAAGTAGAGTGGAAAACAAAGTAGTGAAGAAGGAAAACCATTCACTGAACACCCTCGTTCCGATAATAATACCGCTCTTATTGAATGATCATCAAGATGATTGCCGCTGGTTTCCACACTCTATGTGGAAAAAAACCTCCCAACAGTTTACACCCTCATTGTGGCTGGGAGATATTCCTGGGTGCCAGACTGCGATGTACAGCGGGGATTCAGCCCCTGACAGGGCCTCCCAAGCTGACATAGAGCCCGGTGTTTCCATCGGGAAGCCTAGCTAAGAGTAAACCAATACCAGGATCCACCACCGTCCTGCTCTCAAACTAGTCGCATGGTGCAAATCTCACTGGAATCCACAAGGGCGGCGACTGCCTGTGGTGGTGATGACCTCGGGCAAACGTTGGTTAGGCTAACCTTGGGACTCCAGGGAAACGCAGTGGCTAAACCAGAAAAACTCCCAAAAAATGTGGAATATGCTGAGGCTCACAGAACCAGTGAGGACGGGCCGTCCAAGCACCCAAGTGTGCGGAGAAAATAGCTTACGATTATATGTAAGGAAATGTACACTTATTACGGAAAAAGCGCTTGCTTCAAAAAATCTATCTATGGTCAACGAAAAAGCATCTTAGACTGCTTTAAATATATGCGACTAGCTCAGGAAGTCTAGACATATTGAACTATTCGATTCCAGAGCACCGAGGAAGTTCTGAAGAAGACGACCAAAAATCAGATTCCATGGCCCTCTCTTCGAGCCTACGGTTCTCCATAAATTAGTACAGGCTTCAGAAACCTAAATGCTAGATATCAGCAGAGTTTTAGAACGTGCTATTGCTCAGACGATGTTTGGAAAAACGCGACCTTTGCACAGGTTGGCGAAGGGCCACGATGTCCAGTTTACGAAAACCGGTGAAGATAGTCCGTCGCTGCACGTCCTATCCAAAACTATACATGAGAGACGTATTATTCGTTCGTACAATAACTTCTTAACGAACGTCGATGCGCTTTTTTTCAAGAAAAAAAAGAAGAAAAGAAAAAGAAACTCAACGAAAAAATATGACGGTTAATATCACTCAAGAATGCAAGTCACAAAGTAACATTAGAACACGACAGGATGGAATGCACAATTTATTGGCGCCCACTCAAGTTACTCGACAATCAATGCCAAGAGAGAAGACTGCTCCAGATTATCCTAACTTTTCTGGCAAAAATACAATTATTTGAACACGGAAAAAAATCAAAAACCTCACCTTGCTAGATGAGACTTTCCACTGCCAGGTACTCCTCGCATCAGCACCATCACACTATGCCCATTTCGGATACACTTTCGAACATTCTCTAGGGGAGTATTAGCGTCGTAGCACTGAACGTGCTGTTGTCTTTGCATTTTGGAAACAGCAATCTGCAACATACGAAATGCGCAGCCGTAAACGCCGAATTAACGTTGTACATCTAGTTTTGAGTAAACAGCTTCTTTTTCAACCCTTAAAAACTTTGCTTATAAGAAATTTATGCTTCGATATATTTCAAAAGTACACCAGTATATTTAGCGAGAGAATGATAGAAACCTTACAAATTTCGCAAAAAATAGTTATATTTGCCACCGTAACAAAAAAAGAACGTAGGTTCTTTGAAATTCAAGAATAACCACTTGTACAATGTCAGGATGAGCTCGTTATCCAACGGCTATTGGATTCTCACATCAATTTCCTCTCAATGCATTGGAAAAACCCAGTGGATTTACAAGATGACTTTATAAAGCAACGTCAAGAAATGCCGATTTTAGGAAGAGGAGTGTATGAACGGACGGGCAGATAGGTGCAATTGAACTGTTTACCTCTCTGTAGTAAGCTTGTTTTATTGAAAAAAGTTTTTTGAATCAAATTACTATATGATTGATGACTAAATGACACGATTAACCAATCACTAAAAAGATTGGGTCGTTCAAGTAGTTCCAAATCACATGTGCCACCACTCATATGCTACAACATCCGGTATGGGCACTATAGGGTCCATACGTCCTTGCCCCAAAGTACGATATGGACACTAGTCTCCACCTTGAGTTCAGCGGCTTCTAGAAAAATTTCACCCACAATATATATAACTGTTCGATAGCTAGTCGAATCCAGATCAAAATAGGAGGGGTGACAGCAGAAAAGCCATTCTCTACGCTTAATGTCCTCAAAAAAAACTTTTCTTCGAAAAAGTTCTTAGACCAATAATTTAACTACTAATTAGTTCTTATTTCATCACAATTATTTCGTTCATTGTATGGAATATGCAGATATAGAAAATACCGAAAGAGACAAAACACTGGGTACAAAAATATTCCCAAATGCTGACGGAAATGCATTTGCACAACGGACTATGGTAACTGACGTTGTAAATAGTTGCATACACATAATTCACTCCCAGTGAACGATGAAGCAAAGTATCTATAAATAGCTAAGAGACAAGCGAAACGAAGGACCCGCATGGTGTGGTGATGAACGCGTTAGCCCACGGAAAGGGTAATAGCGTATTCGTTCAACACCGCAGACAGCTGCGGTCCGGTGTTTTGCAAATATCTCCGCAACATTGTGGTTGTATCTATAACTGTCTCATGTTCACAGCACCTAAAGCCCCCTAGTTATTGAGAAAATTATTTTTCACTGTCAAAAAAACAAGAAAAAGTCCGCAGACGACAAAAAACCATTCCTGTCCCACTGGTCAGCCGCGTGTCCATTTTGCGATATAGTTGATACTTGACACTTTAACGGCCTGTCCTCACTGATTGTGCAGCCCCCAGCATAACCTCCATTTTCGGAGATTTGCTGGTTAAGCCATTGTGGTTCCCTCGAATCCCAAGGTCAGCCTGGCCAAAGTCTGCCCCCAGGTATTCACCACCACGGGCAGCCGCAGCCCTTGTGGACCAGGAGATTTGCCACCATGCGACTTTGATACCAGGACGGTGGGGGGATCTTGGTATTGGTTTACTCTTAGCTAGGCTTCTGATGGAAACGCCGAACTCCTTCTCAACTTGGGAGAGCCTGCCAGGGGTATGAATCCCCCGCTGTACATCGCAGTCCGACACCCAGGAACACTTCCCAGCCACGATGACGAGGTAAACCGTTGGGAGGTTATGGGATATACAACTGAAAACTACACGACTTACCAGGTCGAATCACGTTTTCCCAAAAAGATCCCCTTAACCGATACCACATAACAGCTCTGCGGATGTGGCCGGTATAGCCCCTACAGGTCTCACTTTCTTTCCAGTGGTTCATTTTAACGCACAGAACAATACTCTCATATGTTCAGTTCCTTTCTCTTTCTGTGCGTTCTACAAACACATTTCCCGTTGGGCTTTGGTCGGGAAAAGCTCTATTTTATGCCTAGAAGTATACAAAAGGTACATCATAAATGTAAAATGCACATAAATACGACACAAATGTATAGAATATAAAAAATTTATATTCAGTTCTGTAAATATAATACACATATATCTACATTATGCATATACAAAGCTATTTCAATTCTAATTGCTACAATTAATGACAGTTATTGTATATAATGTGCGCATATAAAAATACTAAAACAAGAGACCCATAAGTTGCAAAACAGTTCTAAATGCTTACAGCAATGTTATACGATGAGGGGCCACAGTAACATATAGTAAACAAAAAAAGAATAAAGGATAAAGCTCTCGGTGTTGATCAACCCCTGAGGGATGCGCCGTGCATTCAACTTCATTAAGCATCGTTTAGAGGTGATTGAATGCATATCTGGCTTATACAATTACTCCTGGTGCCCTACCGATGTATCGAGCCGGTGCTGCTATCCTCCCAGACAAGTCTGGTAGCAATTTGCCGACCCCGGAGGGATGGAAGGCTTAGTGGACCATGAGTGCTGGAATCGATTCCACGTGTGTGTTATGGCGCTCCTCCGACCACTGCGCCATACAGTGTTGAGTTAGGTTACAAAATTTTTCATTAAATAAGGCGATCTAATAACACCATTTTGTTAGCCACACAGAACCAAGAAACCTGTTAAGAACATCGTTGCCGGATTTTCAAGGACAATTCTTAAGAGAAAAAGTTAACGATGGAGTTTCTAGACGAAAAGTTAAACTCAGTTCTTGGAACCACCACTATGTTCCTTTCAACGATTTCTTTTTATGAACTACATGTTCAAATGTACCAATCATAGGTTCTAGACCTCTAGAAACATAACATTACCAAAATGAAACGTCTAGTTAGGAAAATCCTTAGAAAGAAATGTAACACGTAGGCACTAACAACATCAAGTATAACTTCATTTGCGTAACATCTATGCCTAAAGTCATTAACCCATCAGTTCCTAATCCACTAGTTCAGTAGTATGATACGTAGAAATTTGAGCGATAATTTGATTACTTAGCATTGGGAAGTGAAACATATACTCGAATTAGCTCGTAAATCCACAGACAGCACTTACGGTCATGGATCACTCGACTACAGGTTGCTCATTTACTACGAGACTCGTTTACTAGCAATGAAGCACCATGCACCACCCTTATTAACTGGACAGGTCACCCACGCCTACATCGTGGTCCACAGATTATTAATGTTAAAAGGACAAAAAAACAAGCTACATGTCTGGACCTCAAAGAGGGTGATAAACATCGGAAACAGCATTCTTAGAACCATACTTGTTCATGCGCTATTACTGACTAACAATAACAGATTGTTGAGACGAAGTGCTAAACGGGAACACTTCGTCGGAGTTGGTTTGGAATTCTATGGAATCATGAGTGTTTTTTCAAACCACGGCCTCTCCTAAGATACAAAGGCCAACAGTTTTCTCTACTTAAACGTATGAATATGAGAAGTCAAAAAAAAGAAATCATGTGCCACGCAATGCGAATACAGCTGACGGAAAGGTGGCGTCTGTACTCGTAGTTTACGATTAGAGAGTAGCTCCATGAAAGTGGGAGAAAAAGTTCAGTGACTATAAATATGACTAAATTTGAAGGAAATGAACTTTAAGCACAAATTAAAACACAAACAAAAAAAAACAAAAAACAAAAAAAATTACAACACTAGAGAAGTCAAACAAATCAATCGAACTGTGATTGTCGTTCAATAATGTGTTTTGTACGCAGACGCAGATTACATAGACGCCTAAATTGGATTGAACAAGAACTTCCAGGGAGACGTAGTCATGAAAACATCGAATGTAACCTTATTTGTGTAACAAATAGCTCTAAGGCCATTTTTCATTCTGAATGAGCCATCTCGTCAGCCACGTCACCACATTTCTGCGTTTGCACCCCATTGATTGTTTTCCTTTTCAAGTTGTTATAGATAGTGCATATATTTGTAATGCCCACGACCCGTGACACGATTTACCTACTTCGGTACTTGGATGGCCTGTCTTCACTGGTGGTGGGGGCACAATGTAGTTTCCATTCGTTTCTTTCTCGCGCAATCGTCTTCCATTGATAATGGTCTGCTTAGAACATGGTGACGTTCGCGATGCCTATCTCGAATTCATAAAAGAGTTTCCGTCTGCGAGTGAATATGGTTGACTGTAGCCACGAACACGTACACCCATCGTTTGAGTGGATGTCGAAGAGGACGGGAGTTTTTCGCAGGAGTCCACTCCACTGTTCTTTTCGTCCATCTGTCATCTGTTCTGATTACGTGACGGTCTCATCCGTGCTTCGCTATCTATGTATACTCTGTTGAATTCCGGACATGGAATAGCTTTCGAAGGTCTGAGCTGCGTATTCCGGCTAGACATTGTGACCATCGGTTACGTTTCAGAGGACATCTTTCAAGCGCTCTTCGAGTAGTGTGCAGTATTGCTGAGGTAGTCGAAGTATCTAGCCCGCGTCAACGCTGCATAAGAGAACGTCAAGAGGTTTTCTGAGTCGAAAAGCATGGAACTATGGGTTATTTGGTTGGTCACTGAATTCTGTGAGCACTCTAATGCTGTCCAAGCTGCTCTGCTTCTGATCCCTTCCTCATATTCTTATCCATGTTCATTGACGTCCAAACCATAGGTTCGATGTGCTCTCTGTAATTAGAAGAACCATCCATTTTGATTTGTTCACCGTCGCACTATGGGTTCTTCATGAACTAGGCCTTCGTCCCATTTATGCGCAGTCCAGTCTTTTTTTCCTGCTTCGTTGATTTCATTGAGCCTCGTCTATGGTTCACTGGCACTTCTCGAAAAGACAACAATCTCATCCACGTAACGAAGATTTGGTAGGAATTTTGCATTAACACGTATGCCGTATGGGCGCATGTGGTGCATTGGTCGGAGGCGCTCTGCGACAAACACACGTGGGATCGATCCCCGCGCCCATGGCCCACCAAGTCCTCCATCCTTCCCGAGTCGGCAAATTGGTACCAGACTTGTCTGGGAGGGATAGTAGCACTGGCTCAGTACATCGGTAGGCCACCGCGAGTCATTGTAAAGGCCACATATGCATGCAGTCAGCTCCAAACGATGCTAAATGAAGTCGAGTGCACGGCGCATCCTTCAGGGATTGACCAACGCCAAGAGGTGTATCCTTTAGCTTTTATCCTTTACGTATACCATTCTCGTCCCAGTCGAGTGACTTCATTTTCCATTGATGTTCGGTACTAAACAGCTTTAGCAATGTGGTCCTGCCTTGTCAAACCCCTTTTTCGTACGGAAATGGTGAGGAGTCGATCAAAATGCTGCATATTTGTGGTACAGTTCCGGTAATAGTCTGCCGGTGTTTCTATATCCACTCTTCGCTCACCCTTCATGGGTAGGATGAGAGTGCACAACGTATTCCATTGATCTGAGATTTTCTCCTTTTGAAGGTAAGATGTCATGTACATTGTAAGAAATACATGTAAGTTCGGGCCTAAGGGAAGTCATCGATGATATTATCAGAGCTCTGCCTCTCTTCATGTTTTCTGCCCCAACTCGAACTTCAGAGGGTAGAATCCCGGGCGGCTTTTTCGACAGCGGAGATTTTTAGGTCCAAGACGGCGGTTGTGTGGAGGAAAAAGACTGGTATAGCACATTTTTATTTCTAAAAAAGGCTTTCTATTTTACATCATACAGGACCAGTCATCACATTCCATTGTGCTAATCAGAGCACTTCTAGCATTCGATTCGTTTCCCGTCATATCCACCGTCCACAATGATGTTAGAGCATTTCGCGTGTTGTTTCGGCTGCTGTTTGGATCTCCTCTATGTCTTCTTTATGGATGTCGTAGAATGCTGGTCGAGTCGATTCTCCTTGCAATCTTGGCGATAACCGGGCAAAGGTACGTGGAATGGAAGAGAGCGTTGAGGTCAGGATCGAGCTAGCGCCTTTTCTTTCGGATCGACGACATCACTAACCACTGCTGGCTTCAACATCGAAACAAGTTATGAAGCTTTTTACCCTCTCACAATATAAACGCATTGCTGAGTCCATAATGCCCGGTATGGACACTATGATGTGTTTTCTCAGTGTAATACTTACTTAGATACTTGGATGGCCCGTCTTCACTAGTTATGCGGGCTTCAGTACAACTTCCACTTTTTTCGGAGTTTTGCTGTGGTTCAGTGTATTAGATTCCAAAAAAAACCTTTTTTTTAACCCCTTTATCCGTATTCACTCGATAGCTAATGGAAACGAGATCGAAACAGGAGGAGCGCGAGAAAAAAATAAAAAGGATAAAGCTCTTGGCGTTGGTCAATTCTCGAGTAATGCGCAATGCATTCGATTTCATTAAGTATCGTTTGGAGGTGACTGAATGCATAGCTGGCCTTCACAATGACTCGTGGTGGCCTAATGATGTATCGAGCCAGTGCTGCTATCCTCCCAGACAAGTCTGGTACCAATTTGCCGACCCCGGAGGGATGGAAGGCTTGGTGGGACATAGGCGCGGGAGATCAACTCCACGTGTGTGTTGCAGGGCGCCTCAGACCACTGCGCCACACACGCCCTTCTCTTCACTTAATAGTCTTAATGAAACACTCCTTCAGACGAGTTCATTTCTCGTCGATACACCCCCTAAACACGACGGCTCTTCGAAAAGTCGCCTTTATATAAAGAAATAAGCCATAGAGAGGACTTTATACTTGTTATTTACTTGTGAATATATAGGTGACATCAACAAAATTACAAATAATGTTGTAACACAGAATTTTAGTGGTTAGCCCAATGCACCAATAAATGTGTTGGCGTTTACATTGAGTGATAAAAGTATAGTCTGGACACAACAATGCTGAGATATTCGCAAAACTTGGATCCAGGGCCAAATCGAACCACGTTAAGCACTGCCCACTGAGGCCCTCGCTTTACCTTTCTGTCAGCTAGTTTTTTACGTAACGGCGCCATCAGCAATCACCCAGCTTTCTTTAACTGGCTTCAATTCCGATTCGTGCTCCGCGGATCAATCCCACTGACGGGTGACCGCTGACGATACGGTTACCGCAAAAGACTGGCGGAGAGAAAGGGAAAGCAAGAACCTCAGAGGTGCAGTGGGTATCATCGAGCAACCGAAAAGGGTAATCGCAGGTTCGATCTGGCCTAGGGGTTCAAGTTTTTCGAATATCTCAACATCATTGTGGTTGTATTTCACATAATAGCTTGCCGTGAAAATTTACAGTTAGAAGGTTAACATAGTTGAAACAGTTATAGTTCCCAGGATCGACTTTCTATTAACCTCTGCATTGGATTATGAATTCGTCGTTTTCTCTCTCAGCAATCGCGAGGTTGTTAAACAGCATAACGTTTACTTCCATACAATAATTCGGTAGAATCGCCTTCTTCAGAGCAGGAAACGTCAGCTACAGTTGTGTTGCATGTGTTTTATTGTATGGAAGTAAACGTATGCTGTTTAACAACCTCGCGATTGCTGAGAGAAAACGACAATTTAGTTTAAACAGTGAGTTATTAGAGTTGTTACCTCGAGTGACTGCCCGCCTTGTGTGGATATGCCACGCGGGGCTCTCCTTGTGGTGTCACAGAACACGTTTTCAAGCTTGTGTTATAAGCATTTTTTATAAAATAACAGCTGTACAATATTAGCGGTGTGACGACATGCAGGAGGGCGTAGCAAGAGCAGGTACTAAGAAGGAGACTGTAATAGCCCTAGTAGAGAGTACTCGTAGAGAGAGCTGTGGAAAGATCTCCCTGAGAGCTGACCGAACAGCTTCGTCTTAGAATAGACGGAGTTTGAGAGAAGGGAACTAGAGACCCTGCTGAGAGGGAGATTCTAGAATGTTTCTGAATGCCATATAAAAAATCTTTTTTCCAGGAAATACCTACGATAACGATGCAGTAGCTTATAATAAAAAAGCATGTTGGAACGGTAGTTGCTGAAGAATGCCTGCAACTGGCAGCTGCTTCTTCAGTGCCTGAACTGTCGGACGCAGAAGAACAGTTGTTAAAAAAGAAGTTACGGAATTCATTCCCAGCCATCTGCGAGGCAGATGTATGAGATGGTCGCTATGAAATAACTTCCCAAATGTGCAAGGATAGATGTAGGATGGCTACCAATAAGTAGTTGATATGGGGACGCACGACAACGTAGAAAATAGGGACCATTCGGAGAACAGTTGCTACAAGTGTCTAGAAAACGCTGAGCATCAATAAAGTGCTTGGACACCGATGCAGTTTATTGCATTGCATATTTGAAAATAATCTTCACTCGTTATTCTCATCCTTTTTTAGCGACATTTGGAAAATAAAGGATAAGGATAAAGGATAATGTATCAATCTCCGCATTGATCAATCCCTGAAGGATGAGCCACACATTCGATTCCACTAAGCATCGTTGGAGGTGATTGAATGCATACTTGGCTTAGACAGTTGCTAGAAATGGCTTGTCGATGTATCGAGTCAGTGCTGTTATCCTCCCAGACAAGTCTGGTACGAATTTGCCGACCACGGAGGAATGGAAGCCTGGGGCGCGAGGATCGATCCCTATGTGTATCGCAGGGCGCCTCCGTCCACTGCGCAACACATGCTCCCTCACGTTTTGAAAATAATACCCAAGATCACGTGTTGCACGACCTAAAACTTTCACGATCTATGAGTTACTCTTTGCAAAGATCGAGGGTATGCTTGGACTGAGCGTAACATCATACCATAAATATGAGAACATTTATTTCGTGAACTACAATTCACCTCATATCATTTAATTGAAGCCGGATGCTCCTTGTGTTAGAGCGAGCATCGCATGGTTTAGACGTCCACTTTATCCACGAAACGAGCGAGTAGTATTGAGATATTCAGTTTGGCGACACGTCATGAGAGCAATTATGGAATGAAGAGCTTCCCTCATTAGTTTCATTGTCTTGTAACTACACAAATGGTTTAGCCGTTGTTGGCTTTGCGCACCTGGAGTGCCCTGTCCTCACTGACATATCGAAATAATTGCTTGTCAAGCGTAGTTCTCCATGGAATCATGAAATAACACTACTACAGCGTTCCCAGGTGATCGTCACAGATGGTTGTTGTGAATCTGCTTCCTTTCGTAAAACCGCTAGACTAATTTAACACACTAGCCACCTTGATGCATTGTCTTATCCATCGGAGCTATACAAAAAAAATAAATGGAGGGTCAACACAATAACAGGAGTACAAGAACATTTATTTCATAAACTACAACAGAAACACACAATCGCCTTTCATCAGCAATCAACAATGGACAGTGAACAATCGGAAAACAACAGTAACTCTATAACACTTGTGTTATGAAGTAGCCAGCCGAGATGCAAGCGGTTGCAGTAGATCCCCCATGCATCTAGACAACATTAGATAACTACGTGAAGGAGGGGTCATACATTGAATACTTACTAGTTCCGTTGACAACAACATGTGACATTGTCGTCCACGTATTCATCTTCTTCATGATCGTTCGGGAGTGCTACTTGATCAAAGTCGACTCTCAACTCTAGAAACCTTAATCCTTGAACCGGAAGACCACCATGAAGAATGAAAACAAGAAGGACAACAAAATAACAAGAAAAAGTAGGAAGGACATATATGACAAAGTACTGTAAACCCAGCAAATTCTTCGTTCAACTCACAACATGCTTCCTGCTCATCAATATCTTCAGAAGCGTCACCATCACTAATCAACCAGAGTTCATCGACGGCTCAGTCGAGTACTCCAGCTCCAGCCATATTTGGACTCCATAGAATTAAACCGTTCACCAACTCATGAAAAATCATAAATAATAAATACTGTTGTTCTCTTTTTTTACAGCAATCGTGAGGTTTTTATTCAGGACACACTTAATTCCTCACAAATATAACATGTAGAACACAACGGTAGCCGACGTTTCGGCAGTATCGCTTTCTTCAGAGCCTGGAAGGGTACACTAATATGTAATTTACTAGGTCAAACGCTTCAACAACGCAAACAGAAAGGTGAAAATCTGAATAATAATTGCACGATCACCGGCTTCTCGAAAAAACCGACCGAATAACAAATACTTGTAAACCAGTATCTCAGGATCTTAGAAACATGCAACATATCTGAAGCACGGGATCATAGTCAGCATGGGCGGAAGAGTTTTCAATGAGAGGATAAACAATTTGTAAAAGAGTTCCGTAGACGACTAGCACTAATTATTTAGCTTTATCCAAGAGTTTACAAGAGGCAGATGAAAATTGCGAATGGATTCCAACCACTGTAGTTCAGGGGAAGACGAATGTAACAAAACGTTTGTTACAATAAATATTTTATATCTACCTTGTGCAAACTCGTAAGTGGAAGAAAAACATTGATTACTCATATGGAAAGTCAAACAGAAGTCGGTTTTTAAAAACACTACTAATTACAACGTTGTCGATTTTTATTTACTGCTTATTCTTTTTTCATGGCAGCGTTTGATGCGAAGTATAACCACAATGATACTGGATGTTTGCAGAACTCCGAACCAGAGACGACTGCGGTGGGGATCGAACCCGGTATTACCCTTTCCGAGGCTAACTACTAAATACTTTGTTCATATGCTTATAATAATGACATAGCTTAGCCTAAAACCATGAACCAAGAACAGTCGGTAGTTCCGGTAACAAAAAAGAAGCAAAGAAAATCTATTTAGACACTAAGCCTTACCCATTTATTTACGTTCATCTGCTTCCTGTGTGCATGCGGTGAAGTTTGCCATAGAAAAGCAATGCTCGGTGGATGCGGTGTTTTTGCTTGATGTACTACTGTTGGCGCTAAAAGACAGTTTAGGAACGAAAATATTAAAAATATCACGGCAGAGCACTGAAGTGAAAACAGAATGAAAGCGAATTAGAAAAACTTTTCACCTTTTTGCTGTTAGGAGTGAAGGGATCACGAGGAGCACGTGAAATATTGGTGGATGCTTCACTAGAAACCGAAGAAATAGAACATTTACACAGATGTATGTAGATGCAAGGGGAAATGGTAATGGCAACATAGACACAGCTGAAACAATTGGACAAAGTCTAACTATAATGAAATACAACATAGAGCAAACGTATTTCAACTAGAAACTTGGGGATTTAAACAAAGAGGGGGCGTATCATAAAAATCATCGACTTAAACACTAGTGCTAAGTCTTCAATCCCTCAAATTTCTAGTGCAAGAAAAAACTGCTGGGAATTGTAGGAAAAACCACATCTTACATTATGTGAAGCATAGGAGAACTACATAGTCCATTACATGAGGCACAGAATGTTCAATTTCCGATCAGCAACCCATCACTGTCTCATTTCCCAGCAATACGATGAATCGTTGATGATGTACAGCGTGTATAAACCTACTCGAGTTTACTAACAGAAGAAAAGTACCAAATGCTGATAGCAATACGGCTGGGTGATGAACAATAATATATAGTAAATAGTACAAAAATACAAGAAATAGAGCAAATTCACCCTATTAAATAAAGCTGTTAGCAATCCGACTCTGAAGAATGCGAAGGCGCCGACACGTTAGCCAAATAAACCTCCTTGTACCAACCGTATGTTAGCTTATCTGTGAAGGAATACATACCGGTTAATCACGCTTCTTAAGAGAAACTCTTCTTTCAAAATAAAAAATTATTGGGCTTAAAACTCTCCAAATCTTTCAGTTAACAAAAACCAATAGCTCAGCACCAAAGAACCGGAGTGATGGCAGTTGGTGATTGGCATGGCTGTGAGACGCGGACGAGTTTACCCGTTTGGCAGCGCTCGGAGAAATTCCTCGCATTCTATTCGGAGATCCACGCTGGGCGGGTGGCGTCCGTTTTCGGTTAGCCCTTACGCGATGACGCTAATTTTTTTCCCTTTTGATTTATTATTGCTGTGCTTGCTGTGAAACTTGGCGGCCACTTGTGTCCTCTCAGTCAATAGCCCAACCGCCTTTATTGTGATTTCCGTTCTATGATTTGGTCTTCTCTGCGTTTATCTCATCCTATGCATGCATTTAGGCGCAGGTGATTCCAGAATGTGACCTCTTTGCTTATGCTGTGCCGATTGGACACAAACGTTCTGTGTTTCACCCGTATCACCTGTAGTTCCATTGATCGTCGAGTGACTCGAGCGGGCGCCAGTAAATCATCCTTTTTTCCCTGCCGCATGCAAGAGTAGCTCAGTGGGTTTTGCTCGCTCTAAGGACTCGTTGAGCATCATACCTTTCTTCTAGGGTTTCCGTGAAGAACTCTGACCATCGGGTCGGTGGTCTTCCTGCAGTACGTTAGACATTCCGAGGAATCCAGTCACTAACGGCTTTAATGCATCGGTTGTCGTTCGAACCCACTGCCAGTCCCGCCCGCTTATCTGCGGCAGTTTGGCTTATACAAGGAACGCCATCTATATCTACAACAGCGTATCCATGCATGCGTGTTTGGGTGGCCCCTAGTTTCTGTGGAATGTATTCTACGAGTCAGTTTGGCGAAAATCCTGCAATCAGGTGATTTGGAAGTACGTGGGAGTTTAGTCAGAGTGGAGAGCGCCACTAGATTTCGTTCAAATACATTTCTTATATTACGACGCAGATCGTTTTGTTGTGTAAAATAGCTCAAAGTAGTCTACTACCACATTCGGTTTCTTTTTTGTTCTATCCATCCATTTAAAAATCCGGTTAAGGTGTTCGCTGAAGTTGTTTCTATGACTACGCCATTCTTCCTTAAGGTTTTCAGCCGTTGCATGAATTCACTTCAGATCACATCCATCGTCGATAACCCCGGGTCGTCAACCTTCCTCTCTTTTAGCGTCCTACCATCATAAAACTTCTGAAATCATCGTTCTCCTTTAAGATGACTTCACGACTTCCTAGGTAATACTAGCACTGCAAACGTTTTCTACGACTTATGTCCACATTTAGTTTTCTACAAAAAATCCTCACGTTTGCTTTCTTCTGTTTTTGTTTTACTGGCTTAAGCCTAAAGCAGATTAACACAAGGACAAAAATATTATTCCATACTAAGTGTTAAAAATTGTTACCGCCCAGGATTATTTGGAAATGTCAACACAAATGCTGGGAAGTCCGTTAGTCATGTGACGTCAGAGTTACACATGGTTTTTACAACTCACAACTTTTAGAATTGGTAAATTCTAACTGTTAGGTGGATGGAATACCATCGGGTATTAGTGGAAAACGGTGCTATGAAGTTTTTAACAAAACCGTTTTCTCACGTGCTTAGGCCATTTACTGCCTTTTTACAATTCTTCACGGCAGGGGTATTGTGTATGACACAACCACAGTGATGCTGAGATATTTGCAAAACTCCTGCCCGCAGGTGTCTGTGGTGGGGATCGAATCCGCTTTTGCCTTTGCTGAGGGTTCACCACCACACCATACAGGTCCCTCGTTTCGCCTTTCTCTCAGCTAACAAGGTAACGAGTGGCGTGCTACCCCATGTTTTCTATGGGCCGCTTTTCAGCTTATCCCGTTTAAAAGTAGGAATTTACTGCTTGCGTTCACCACAGTCCACTACATTTTTCTTTCATTTCAACTTGGCGATGCTTCTATTGGCATCTCTACCGTCCTTTTTCTATTATCCATGCTCATCTCTGTTGTTGGTTAAAGGTTAAACTTTCTACGGTATACTGTTATTTCGGGCAACCAATACCCACACCCAGTAAGGATGGCTGTATAGATAGATCGCTCCACCAATGTGCTGCTCATCAAAAAAGGTCACTTTGTAGTAAGATTCCTATGTTCTGGATAATTTCAGTTACTGAATTGTTTATTACATTAATCTTTTGTTTGTTTTTCAACTATCAGTTTTTCTAAATCAATTCCTTTCTTTCTATGTAACGTTATTCCTTCTATTGTTTTGATTAAGTTTCTCCCTACAGAGATGCAGAGTAATTAGGAAGCAATCTTGATTTTGCCTCAACATATGCGCTTCAGTGAGATCATGTCGTATCCATTCGTCAGTTTTGAAGTTCTCGCTAACTACTTTGGTGTTCGAAGTCCGTCGAATGTGGGAAACTCTTCTTGGTAGTCTTTTTAGAAGCAGTTTGAGTTGGAGATCGTATGATATTATTTGTATTACGTATAACCTCGCTAATTGTCAAGGGTTACGGAGAAGTGCTTCCAATGTATCCATTTGTTCCTGTCATTCGCCAAAATTGCCCAGAGTGCGCTGCCCGTTTATGGTGCAAAAGAAGCATTACAATTTCAGCATTTAGTCCTTCATTTTTGCTGTCTTCTACTCGCCGAGTTTTGCTATGGGAGGCGAGAAGGTCCACTCACAAGTAGCTTTTCGCGTTATCATAGCAGGAGTGGACTTTTTTTGGTAAGAAGAACTATGAATTGTTGTCCATGCACTTTCTAAACGCACGAAACTGCGACGTATAGTCCAGCATGTACGATGGTGTATAATAGGCTATGAGGTCAAGGTTTGGGAGTGTAGCTCATTGCTGGGATACCGTAAGGTGGGATTGTTTTTCGGACGTTGCTAATGCATAAGTTTCATTTTCACTAGTAAAATGTTTTTCTAGTGGAACCACGATGTGTCACTGTACCTTTTGTCCACAGTAAGCTTTTTTATGGAACGATGGTCTATATTTTTTGCTTCTACTGGGTTTGAATCATGTTCTACATGCTTATGATTCCGCACGTGCTTTGGCAGTAGATGGTGTGAGATTTTATTGACGGATTCGCGACGATTCAGCGGAAATAAATTCCTGGTTTCTTTCCATGTTTTCAATCTCGTGACATTGCCATCTCACAACTATGCTAACAACTCTCGTACATCGAACAATCTCCACTCCTTTCCCTCTTCAACGAGACCGTGGTGCTGAGAGAAATCCCACTCACGACGCTTTATCCGCAACTACTTTTGTCACTAAGTTGTTTACAACTCTACAGCATAACATTGTTTTCTGTCCACCATTTTATCCTTCTTATACATTTAGAAGTATAAAGGCTTCAGTAACAGGCTTCAGCAATTTTTACCACATATCAGATTCATTAAGGACAAAAATTCCACAATGAATCTGATATGTGGCGCAATTGTTGTGAAATCTAGTCCTTGTGACGGGTTTATTTAAAAATTGAGGTTATTTGTTGCGTAAAAAATAAGCGCAAAAACACACATATTTATATTTGTTTATACGTTTTAAAGGCATTCCTTATTTACCGTAGCTACCAACCAGCGACGTAACCCTTTTAAGCACTGTGTTGCTAAACTGAACTAAACTCTCAGTTCCTCTTTAATCGTTTTCACTTGCAAGAAGTTGTTACACTTTGTTGTAGACCTTTAGAATTTACTTCGTGCCGGATTTTATGCGCTTCCCTTAACTACTATTTGTTGGAGGAATTGTGTATCGGTTCTCATTTTCATACCCATAACGTTTAAATGTTTTCGTTGGAATGTTGATATGTCCTCGTCGACGAAGTTAGAAGCGTTATATGAAGAACTGAAACAAGTCGATGACGGAACTCATCCGGAATATTTGGCGAAACTGCGGGAAATAGAAGAACTCTATGAGGAACAAAAGGAGCGCGAGCAAATAGCATATGAGGTTGGAAATGCTACTATGAAATAGTTTCAAAGCTCGGTAAAACCCTACTAAGTTCTATCTTGGAAAGCCTTTCTTTACTTCATTATTTCATGTACTGTTCATTTAACGGAGCTATAGTACTGAGCTTTTGATGGTAACTATTTGAGCTTGCTTTGGAACGCATAGACTACGAATACAAACGGCGAGTACAACAAGCAAAAGATGATTTTGAAAGGAAGGAGAAAGAACTTATGCAAAGCATGTTAGCAGAACTAGATGAAATGGAAAAACGCATAGAGTGGGAATATTCTAACATGGATGTTTCTCGTGTTGGGAATGGAAATATCATCGATTCTACGAAGAAGACGTTACGGGGGTATGATTTATGATAGTACTTTCCTTCTTGTTTTCAAGTTTAATGTTATCTGTGATGAGAATTAGCCAACTCTTTAAATCAAGCGCTGGGGTTGGAATGAAGAGACCTACGAACTAAGCTGGTTTCTGACTATTCGGGTTTTCCACATAGGTTGTAAGACACCCTAAATCGAGCTTAGTCCTAAATGGAATAATTCTTTAGCCGAGGAGGGATTTTGGTCGAACCGCCGACGTATTTCAATGCTACTCCAAAGCCTAGCACACAGAACATTACACCGGATACGAGATATCTACTCACGGATTCTGAAATCGCTGAGGATGTGCGGGCATTTTCTGGGGATCAGAGCAGCCCACACAAGGTAACTAGATTTCTCATTATATTTAGTCACTTTACCATCTAGTGCTTAATATGGAATTTTTGATTTTGATAAGGCAACATGAAGTGGTTTACATTTCTTTGAAGAACTTCTCGAGAGATTTTCTAGCCAAAGAGTAGATCTCGTTGCAATCTTTCGTAAAGCATGCGACAAAACAAAGACACTATTTCAGGCACAACGACTTTTTGAAGTAATATTGGTAAAGCAGAAGTTGACCTATGAAGGGAAAGTGTGAGTACTTTTCCTTTATTTGTGCAAATAGATCTGTTGACAAGTCGACCAATAAATATTACCTTGTAGAAAATAATGTTCTCTATTGTAACTTTATTCTATATGTCTTCTGATAGTGGCGAGTGCGCTATATTAATATCCCATCCTAACCATCAGGCACTGGTCGCAAAGTCTAGCCCCTAAGCAATGAGTCGTGCTTGGTAGCATGCTTGGTGGTGTGTCCTATGGTCATAGTTGCCGTATCTACTGGCGTGCCCGATGGTTAGGATGGGATGTGAATATAGGGCACTTGCCACTATCAGAAAACATGCAGAACAAGGTTACCATACAGAACATTATTTTCTGTTAGATAATGTTTATTGGTCGACTTGTTCACAAGAGCACCCCAAACAAAATTCCAAAGTGCTTTTTAGATACAAACCTGGTGAAGAAGTTCATGTGGAGAATATGGAATATGGGAAGTTTCCAGCCAAAATAGACTGCATTTCTGATGCTGTGGTTTCATTCAAATCCACTTTGCCTTGGGATACTAGACAGATTCATGCCTCATATTCAGATCTAACCGAAGGACGGGTTCAAATTGCAAAAAAGAGGAGTAACTAGGATCATAAGCATACTGCGTAATGTTAAAGCATTTTTTGGTGCTCTATTTTGTTCACTTCAATTAAACATTGGAATCCAACCACAATGATGCTGAGATATTCGCAAAACTTGGACCCTGGGTCGAATAGAACCACGATTACCCTTTTTGGGGGCTTGTGTATTACACACTGCACCACAGAGGCCTTTGCTTTGCGTTCCTCTCAGCTAGTTTTCTACCTAACGATGTAAAATTATAGTAGGCAGCAAATAAAAGGTTAACATTGTAAACATTGAAATCGTTTGCATAACCTGTTATGACTGTAAAAGATAATGTCGCTTTCATCAAACTTCAAGTCTGTAGTCCACGATATTTTTGGAAGAATCATAATCTGAAATGAAGAATATGTCAAAGTAAAGCCACAGATAAGAAAAACTGGACGGTAGAAATATTCCGAATCTACTTCTACACTTTTGTATAATATATAGGTTCGATCATACTTGACAGTATGATGGGAATACGTCAGTACCGATGTTTGCAAGGTGGAAACCTTAATCATCTTAGCTACCAGGTGCACAAACTCGAGACGAAATATCTTGTTTGAAAAGAAATCTGCACCTAAATAGAATAACAAGAAAAGGCAGAAATACTATAAGATTATAACAAGCGTGAGCGGTACACTAAGAATTCTCCTAACCTTGAAGAGATCCTAAAACTATGTGGTTAAATGGAAGAAGTGAACATGGAAGAAGTGAACAACACAACAAGAAGTTTTCAACAGTGAAGAGATCTTTTTTAAATTAAGCATAGCTAACCATAAATTTAACAAAGGTATTCAATAATGGTATTGTAGGTTGGCAGGACGGTGTAGAACTACTTCTTATGAGGATATGCCCAGTACGAAAGTGCAAGAACAGTTTCATAGGCACCAAAGAAGATGAAACCACCCGCTGCCATCCATAACACTCTTGGTGTAATACCCGAAAAAAGCGCCAGAAAGCCAGCATGTGAATACACCTGAGCGTAAATGTGCAATTTTGGCAGTAGTAGAAAAACGAATGGCATAAGAAAACGATGAGACTATGGAAAAGCATACTTCTTTCAGTGTGCACCATATGGTGGGTGTTTTCTCGGAGTTCGACAGCATTATCCTAGTTTTCGCCACATCGAAGGGTGTAGTTGCTGCAGCAGCAAAGGATCCTGCAATACTTCCACAGGCAGCACCCTCCAACGGTGAGCAATCGGTCCCCTTAAAAGCAAATGGTAGCAAGAATTAAGGGTGGGGCAATGAAAAATACGCTCCAAAGGAAGGAACTTTCATCATGAGAGATAGTTTATCGCACCTTCTTAGAGGCAACAGTCGTCTTGAGAAGCTCCCAAAGTGGGAACTCAATGACAGAAAAAGGTATCTCCCTTGCAATAGTACTCAGATATCCTCTATAAAACCCGAACACACGACCCGACCTGTATATTTCTCGGCATACTCGACGTAGACTCCGTTCATGAATCGACGCTTGTAGGCGTTGTTTAACGAGCTCGGTTGGAACGCGTACAAGACATGCAACAGCTTCTGCGAAGCTAGCTGACACCGCATGGCAAAAAGCACCTAGTTGAAAAGGGATAGAATTTGGTGATAATACAGACCACAAGAAATGGCGAAGAGATTACCACCAACTTTCTTCCGAAAACAGACCATTTAATAGTCTATAATTTAAAAAGAATAAAGCAGCTCCAGGTGCCGATCCTACAGCAACGGGTCCCATACCACTGAATTAGTAAGATAAACAAAAGCTAAAGTTAAGTCAAACAAAAAAGTCAAAAGTTAAGTTAAATGAAGCAGTAAAGAAACAACTCCTAGAAATAAGAGGGACTCATGCCTATATAGATTTCTGAAACCTCCTGCTGCGACGAAACCTTGCTTGCTTTGCAAGCGTGTCTTCATTGTATCCAGTGGGTAAAGTCCTAGGTCGACAGCTAAACCGGCCCCGGCTCCGCAAACCAACCATCGCACGACATCTTCATTCATGTGGACTCCTAAATCATAAGGATTGGATTTAAACTAACTGGACCTAGTTAATTTATACACAGATTTGCGGATAGAGTACAATCTCAAAGCACGATTCCTCATGGAATTCTTAGAGACAGCTTGACATAGTGTTAACGTTTCTGACATCTTTTAAACAAAAGGAAGAATTTTTAGAAAGAACTCGTTATCCTGAGAAAGGTCTAGTCGCAACACGGCAAACTTTCCTCCGATCTATGAAGTTTGGTTGTGATGAAGATATGATACAACCGTTTCCAGATTACAGGAAAGAAGCTTGTCCAACCGGAACGATACCAGCTAAAGTAAGAAAAGCGGTCCTGAAACATCTTTTCAATTAACATACGAACGATTGGGAACACTGGAGCTTATGCAATGAGAACGCATTCTGCCTCCAGCCTTTAATTTTGTTGCAAAGAAATCTTTTGCAGTGATTTTTCTGTCCAATCGATAACCTGCCCAACATCGATGTTGTGTGGTACGTCGTCAGTGGACTACTTGTTATACTTTATGGTTTACGAAAAAACATCTTTCGCACGAGCTTCCTATCCAGGCGGCAGGACTGTTGCAGAACAGGAGGTAATGTGATGTCACTTATCACAGAGACCACTGTTTTTGAAGAGGGGATAAGATATTTGTGCGCTAATCAGTGTGATCCCACACAATGCGTTCAGTTATCGATATAGTTTCGTATAGTGTGCTTTAATATGGGTTGAAATAGATAATTAATAAATATACTGTCGATTTATTCCCAACAAGTGTTGCGAAATAGAGTACGTAAGCCTGACGTCATTGCATTGATGATGAGCCTTCCTCCTTACCCACAAGAACTGCAAATGTCAAGAAAAGAAGGAAAGATGTATAGAAACACAGAGAGAACACGTAGAAACTGAAAACGCACGAAAAGAAGCACAAATACTGATGGGAAACCGCGCTACACAGTGAGAAATACGAGAGGCGTGACTATAATTGGGGTACAACGGACCGTATGAACTGAATTCAGTACACATGGGAGCGCAAAAGTTAGGCGTAGATGCAATGATGAACTCATCGAAGAATAACTGTTTATATTGCAGAGGTTTGTAAGAACAATGTAAAAATGCTATGAAAACTTCAACGAAGCTGCGATAATTGCAAAACTCTGGACCGCAGGGGCCTATGGTGAGGAACGAACGCGCTATTGTCCTATAAGATCGATAGAACTAGCTGAGAGACAGGCGAAACGAAGGACCCGCATGGTGTGGTGGTGAACGCGTTACTCCCCGGAAAGGACAATAGCGCGTTCGTTCCCCACCATAGGCACCTGCGGTCCAGAGTTTTGCAAATATCTCAGCTTCGTTGAAGTTATATTCCGCAATATACCCTGCCATTAAAAAGAGTAGGCAGTAAAATAAAAAAGGTTAAAAGCTATGAAAACTATCAAGAATCGGAAGGAAATAGTGATAGCTACGAAGCGTGCAGAACTGGAAGTTCAGCCATATTTGACCAAATTCTGAATTTCTTCGCTTGTACGAGAATTTTGTCAAGTAGGAGAAAAATGGAACGAAAAATTGAACGTTTCCACCGTGAACTGATCCCTAAAATACGGTTTCCAAGCATTTTTGAAAACACCCTTTTATGTCTTTAACAAATCCTAGCGCCATAAGTGGTCCGGCGACTTTCCAAAGGTTATGAAGCCCACTTTATTCACTGATCAAGTGCTTCACCAAGTGTTTCCTCGCGAACTCACAAGATCAGACTCACTGGAATGAGCACTGAACACGAGAGTGGGGAGCGCACAACGAGGGAATTGGCTCAACAAATTCCACTTGGTTGTTTTTCCATGCTTTCCATTTCGTCAGGCTCATCTTTTTAAAAGTGCCAAGTGTGTTATGGTCAACCAATGTTATGACATCATGCAGAGAAATAAGTTGTCTGTTATTTAAAAGATCCATAGAAGTTATTCCTAAAGTTGTTCTCCTCAGGAATAACAGGTGATTTACTTCACATAGACTTCGCCTAAAAGTACTATCTTCAATATACTCGTTTAGACTGTTCAGCTTACAGGAGGTTGTCATATAACGCTCATTCGGCTAAAGTTTCGACGCCTTAGTTTTCTTCAGAGCCGATGGTCCGAGTTGATGGTCCACAGTTGTTCGTAATCGCGTGGTGGGCCTTCGCGGTCCTACCGAGTCGAATCTTCTTCGGTGGAGCACCGCCTGAATCAAGTAACCTCACTTGGCGGTTCCGCTTTTCTACAGGTCGGTTGTTGACTGATTGTCAACTGGTAATGACTTCTTTTCGTGTCGGCAGTCTATCCTGTACCAATCGGCATTAGAGCAGCTAGCACATAGTGAAATAGTACTTTACTAGACCGACTTCTGCGGATCAACCACTCGGTTCATCCTATCTTAGAAAGACGAAGACATTGAAACGTTAGCCGAATAAAGATTACGTAAGAACCTTGTGTAAGCTGAACATTCTAAACAAGTACATTGATTATTCACGCCTAGATCAAGTGCAACTCGGTTAAGCACAGTCCTACTTTCAGTCTTTTCCCTGGCTTTCAAAAATACGTAATATTATTGATGTCGAACCAAATTTAACTTAGGTATTTACATCTTCTAAACTAAGTGACACAAGAATGAACTAAATTACGAATCATTTCAAATTGTTAGGGATTTATTCTTTCGCAAATGAGGATCCTTCAGATGAAAACTGGGTCATTTCTGGAAGAGTCCGCAAAAAATTCGTTGTCTGATGCTTTAAAGTTTTATTTGTTTTGGTACTTTTAATAATAATCGTTTGTAAATGAATGTTCTCTATCTGTCTACTTATTCTGAATTGTCGTTCTTGTCACTTTCTCTTTTACGGGGTCCTGTTCTAAAGCTCATTCTTATTTAGGAGCTAGCGTATGTATGGCAAATGCATCGTGTACATGGCGTGAGACGAATATATAAAGTAGGAGTGGTAAGGTTTTGAGTTTCATTATGGATTACGGATTACCATTAACTGTTTATAAGTACCTTAGCGTTTTGACTAGTATACAAAGTAGGACTGGTAAGATTTTGAGTTTTACTATGGGTTGTCGATTAGCTTTAGCTGTTCATAAGGACTTTAGCACTTTCACATGAATTTTTTTGAAATGTCCGTATCCATAGTTAAAAGCAGCGTTTCAGAATTGAATCAGATGCCATGGCTCGCCGATTTGAATGGTGGGTACGGCAGACATATCTTTGTCTGATTCCTTCATATCCCATAGGATATTTGATCGTCCATGGTGCATATTAGAATAATATTTTTCTTTTTTCGCATATGATCTTGAAGTTCAGACTCACGGTAACATTTTTAGGATTTCGTGAAGAGTTCTGGGCGAAAACGTATCTGAATCGGAGCACTTTTCCCGCACCCGAGAGCTTGGAAGACTTAGTCGAGTCAGAAGTGGATAAACTAGGGAGCCTAAAGCATGGGAAGGTCAGTTGTCCCTACAAGGAAATAAAATTGTTTTAAAGTAAGCTATGTCGAAGCGAACGTACGGAAAGTCCTGTCCATGACTGTTGTGCAACGGTAGGGCCATTAATGAAAACGGTGTTAATAGAATTACAACTATGCTGAGGTATTGGCAAAACTTGGACCCGGGCCAGATTGAACCACGATTATCCTTTCCAGGGGCTCGTGCATTATACACTGCACCACGGAGGCCTTTGATCTGCGTTTCTCTCGGCTACTTTTCTACCTAATAATAGTCTTAAAAGAGTTGTATTAGGTTTTTAATAGAGTTGAACTAGATATATTGAGAGAAAAAACCATCCAGAAGAGAAACAAGTAACGTCAAAATAGGAAGAACATTATAAATCTGTTGTTCTCTGTTTTACAGCAATCGCGAGGTTGTTATTCAGCACACCTTTACTTCCTCACAAATATAACACATTCGCAGTATCGCCTTCTTTAGAGCCTGGAAGGGCACATTAATATGTAATTTACTAGGTCAAACGCTTCAACAACGCAAACAGAAAGGTGAAAATCTGAATAATAATTGCATCATCACTGGCTTCTCGAAAAACCCACCGTTTTTTATGGGCCTTCCACCAAGAGAGGAACAGCCGCTTAGAGTCGCATATGGTTGATTACTGCATCACCCACATCAAAAATCAG
Source organism: Angiostrongylus vasorum (assembly GCA_018806985.1). NCBI lineage: Eukaryota > Metazoa > Nematoda > Chromadorea > Rhabditida > Metastrongylidae > Angiostrongylus > Angiostrongylus vasorum. The sequence goes on along the minus strand of JADANN010000032.1, from coordinate 384,344 downwards.
TTCTGAGATACGGGCTAGATCACGCGTTATCTCAGGGCATTCTTCCTGCTATTCATTCTCGGATTTTTGGAATTTATCCAAAAGCCTCGAGAAATTTGTGCGTTGGTGTCTTACTCTCCCGTGCGATGAAAGCGACTTTTACATCAAAATCTTTAAAGAAATCTTTACTTTTAGAACACCAACGCGCAAAATCTTCGAGGCCTTTTGGATAAATTCCAAAAAGCTGAGAATGAATAGCAGGGAAGAATGCCCCTGAGATAACGCGTGATCTAGCCCCGTTTCTCAGAACTGATTTTTGATGTGGGTGGTGCACTAATCAACCATATGCGACTTTAAGCGGCTGTTCCTCCTTGGTGGAAAACAGATAAAAACGGTGGGTTTTTCGAGAAGCTGGTGATCATGTATAATTATTGTCCAGATTTTCATCTTTCTGTTGGCGTTGTTGAAGCGTTTGACCTAGTAAATTACATATTAGTGTACCCTTCCAGGCTCTGAAGAAGGCGATACTGCCGAAACGTCAGCTACCGTTGTGTTGTATGTGTTATATTTGTGAGGAAGTCAACGTGTGCTGAATAACAACCCTCGCGATTGCTGTATAAAAGAGAACAACAGATTTATAATCCAGCGGCGAAGTTAATAGAAAGTCGATCTTGGGAACTGTTAAAAAAGAAGGACATTGTGTGTAAGTTCTGGATTTGTTCACTTAGATTCATTTTTCACTGTTGTTATTTAGGTTTTAGTCTGTTTAACGGACCACAGTGAGCCACGTGTCTATGGAGGGTTCTTTCTAAAACCGGGTGTGGAACTGCAGTTGCCAATAAATGTCTCGTTTGATGACGTGGAGCAAGCACGACGATTGGCCAACAACATTGAAGTCGACCTTGGGCTGGCTAGGTTTGTTACTTAGTTGGATTTCTCGATTTGTTCGTTCGACATAGGTTTAGGGCTATTGTTCCAACCACATGATCTTCAATTCCACTTAGGAAGGTTTAAATTAAAGTTATTTTTCAAGGGCGACATGTACCGTGATTTCTATCACCGCTACTTTTTTTCAAACACAGTTCGGGATGAGATTTAAGCAGTCATTGCCAACAAAAGGGTCTCCACCAGGATTTCATCCCATTTTGCTAAGTCGTCAATTACGAAACTCTGAAATACAGTAGAAAGTAGTACTAACACATCTCGTATGAGGCGGCCTTCTTGCGGAATGGATAAGAAAAGGAATAATTTAAGGAGTAAGGATACAGGAATGAAAAAAGTGAAGGAAAAAGAAGTAAAAAGAAAAAAAATGAAAGAATGAAAGCTTGTGTTTTTTTTTGGATGCTGTGTTAAACTTGAGATCTTCAGTTGGTCTCATGAGATATCTAACAGCTGGTACTTAGCTTACCAATATTATTATTATTACTACTTATATTATTCTATATTATTTCTGCCGAAGTTAAACGGAAGTCAGTTCTTAGAAATACATCTTGTGGCTTTAGAAAACAACTCTGTTGATGTTCAGCAGTTCATTCAATGATTTGATTGTGTTAGGCCTGGATTTCATTACATGCTCTACTGATCTTCATAGTATAAGTTTTTTTTTCTACTTAGAAATCGACGGAAAATCGAAGTGAACTCGAAGATCGGTGATGAGTTGATATCTCGGATGATGCTATCAGATTTGGCGAAGAAGTTCGTAGTGCAACGTCAACTTCAAATAGCTAAGAAGTAAGCATACGTTCGTTTTCTTTCTATAGCAAAGGTGTGTTTATTAGATACTTTTAAGTGTTTCTTTACAGTGGTAATCTATTTTCCGCGCCCATTTTTGCTTGGATGGGAATATTTGGTGCTGGATATACCATTGTAATAGGTATGGTAAATAAGTTTTACTTAAGTAACCAAACGTTACTTTTTGAAACGGTAATAGCGCGTTGTTCCCCCACCGCAAACACATGCGGTGCGGAGTTTTGCAAATATCTTAGCATCATTGTGGTTGTTGTGTGATTTATGTTATTGAGACCATAGAATGGCTCGGCCCTATGTTGTATTTAGAACGGAGCCGAACCACACATTACAATTTTGGGTCTAACAGTAATTTTCGTGTTCTAGTCCATAGTTGATTTTTAATGGGCTGGACCATCACCAGTCCATCGTCACATAAGCGATACTGTTCGTGTTTGGTTTGGAATAGTACTAACTTTACCAATAGGAGAGTATGTTTTGGTTAGTGCCACGTTTTCTCTTCGCTGTATACTGCCTCCAAATCATTAGTTATTTTTATCTTTGTTGCGTAAATATTCATGGTAAGTACTAAATGAGTCCAAATCTCGATTATTCTTAAAAGTTCTGCTGTTTCCTTATAACGACTGAAGCAGTTAGCTGGCTAAAATGTTTTGATTTAAATGATTTCTATTTTTAAGGTTGCCATTAATAGACGGGTTCATTTAAGGTCTCTCAAAAGTCGTTGGAATTGCTCTGGCAGCACTTATTGGTGTTGCTGTCAATAGTTTGGCTTTTAGTCGTTTTTATCGTTCGTACAACGCTTACAGGACTAAGTGGGCTGATGAGAGAGCCGTCGACCTGTGAGTTTTACTTCTGGGTTATTTATGTTCTGTTTTTCTCTTGAAAGCCAATTTCGTCCTGAAAAGTTTGCAGAGGTGCGGATTATCTACAAGGAGCTCGTGAATATTTCAACTCAACAATGAAGTTTAACAGGTTATTACGAGTAATTTTAGGAGTGGAAGGTGAGAAGAATATCTCAAGGAATGGAGATCGAAAGTAAGTGCAGTTCCTTCAGCAGTACTGTATTTGTGTTTCGCTTAGTACCTTGCCGTGAAAATTGTAGTAGGCAGAAAATAAAAAGTGAAACTATATTCTTTATTGATACTCGTTGATCTTATAGTACTTTTAAGATTGGACCAAATTACTCTATCGGAGAGGTTGAAAAATGTTGAAAAGTATTGGAAAATGCAGTCCTCATCAGAGAATATTAGTCCAGGTTCTACTGAGTAGCACATTTGATGTATTAGAAATCAATTAGAGTTTGTTAATTTGTAACTGTATGGGCTATATTTATTAGCACTTTTTGTCCTAAGTCTATCGACTCTGTATCTCACGTGTTGCTTTGTTGTTTTGCTTATGGTGAATAATAAAACTTATTACAAGTGGATGTTTCTTTTATTCCGATAAGTAGTTGGCAACGTATATCAAAAGTAGGCACATATGAAATATTTCTGTGCTGTGATGCTGAAGTAGAAAGTCATACAGGTGATGTGGTTTTCAACAGCAATCATATCGTATAGGTAAGTTCGGGTACCGTGTACAGACTTGCTGAGTAGTTTCCTCAACTAGAACATTGAGATTGAAGAAAATGGAACGAAATCGCGACGACGTTCTTGCAAACGAAAGCCGGTCGGCGAGTGCGTATAGCACTGCTTGGTCTAACTGTTGTCACTTATCCGGTGGTTTCTGTGCTAACTAATGGTCCATTCGTGGATTACAGTTTTCCCTGGAGGTATGCAATAACATCATATTCTTTGTTGCTTTTTCAAACTATGTCGCTATTTCAGATATTCGGTAGATCAACTCCCGGGAAGGTTACAGGTAATAGCAGACCAGGTAAGCGTTGTTTCACTGTAACTGTACTTGTCACTGTTAGTTATTAAGAGTGCTCAATCACGGTTATCTTGTAGGAGTATGCACGATTTCTGGAAGCAGAAACGCGGGTCCCAAAGGATGCTGTTGTAACACATCACATAGGAAAATCTATTGGTTCGTTTTTTGCTTCTAATGTTCGCTTAGAACTAGTGCTCTAGTCTTGATATCGCAAGACAACGCTTAGGTGCGAAAACAACTCTATTTGGCATGTCATTATGGCTTGATAGACGTAGTAAGAAGTAGTGCGTAAGAAATAATACCTACATAATAACAAACTGATGCAGCTGTGCATTATTAAATTGCGAAATATCACTTTGAATATTTAACTGTTTTCAATGACCTTTTATTATTAAGATGCGATTAGTGTATTGTTGCTTTAAGAACAAGTTAGTCAAGTCATTTGTCACTGTTTTTAAATAAACATTTGTAATAGTTCTCCTACGGATTCGTCGTGATCTGTCCAAATGATATACGGTCTGTATAGGCCAGTACGAGACGTTGGCTGCTGGTTCTTTGGGCGTTCGAACTGGATTGCATTTAGCTGTTCCCTTTCATGTTAGATTCAAGGATGTTGAGGAAGCCCTGGAGTACTTTCGGTATGTTTTCTTCAATGGATTTTATTTTTGTACGAGAATGTGGTACTGAATTCTGGCATATAGTACCTGATCTAAGATTAAGGAGTATCGCACTACATCGGAAACGAGTGTTCCGATTTTTTTACTACTGCACACGGAACTAAATGGGAAGGTTTAAGAACAGATTTATTTAGCGAAGTGTCGTTACTGGTTAAATCGAAGAGAATCATCATTATGGGCATTTTAAAATTTGGTTTCAATGTCCTTGCAGTTGGCCACAAAGTCTACTGTATAAGAGGGGATTGATTTAGCGAAGTTTTTCCTGATTATCACAGTGTAAAAATAATCGTAGTGTAAAATACTTACTTACTTGATACTTGGATGGCCCGTCTTCACTGGTTATGCAGGCCTGAGCATAATTTCTATTCCCCGGAGAGTTTAGGCATTGTGGTTCCTTGAAGCCTCGAGATCAGCCTAGCCAAAGTCTGCACCACGTCGCCATCACCACGGGCAGTCCCCGCCCTTGTGGATCAGAAGGCGATTTGCCACCATACGACTAGTTTCATACCAGGACGGTGGTAGTTCCTGATATTGGTTTACCCATAGCTGGACTTTCTGATGGAAACGCCGAACTCCTTTTCAGCTTGGAAAGGCCTACTGGGAGAAGAATTTCCTCGCTGTACATCGCAGCCTGACACCCGGGAACAGCTTCCAGCCACAATGAGACGGTAAACCGTTGGGAGGCTGTAAAATAGAATAGAAAAAAAGTAGGTAGTGTAAAATAGAATAGAAGAAAATACTTCTCTAAATTAAAATAATAGTGGACGAAAGTGATAGTTGGAAGTAAATGGGTGCGTTTAGCACAGTGGTCAGAGTGTCCCTGCAACACACATGGGATTGATCCCGGCGCACCAGGCCCTCCAGGCCTTCCATCCCTCCGGGGTCGGCAAATTGGTACCAGACTTGTTTGCGAGGATAGCAGCACTGGCTCATTACATCGTTAGGCCACCGCGAGTCATTGTAAAGGCCAGATCTTCATTCATTCACCTCTAACGATGCTTATTGAAGTCGAATGCATGGTGCATCCCTCTGGGATTGACCATTGCGGAGAGCGTTATTCCTTCATCCTTCTAGTGAACGTTCTGTCTGTATGCGCCTTATTGTGTTAATCACTGACAGCCTTCAACAACTTTCGACAGAATGACGTTCGCTACATTGAAACCCTTGGAGTTAAAGTACCGGTTAAATGGGACACAATGGAAGGAAAGGAGTTAGCATCCGCTTTTGTGCTGTCGGATGATGTGAGTTTTTTCGTACCATTTCCTGCAAAGTTTCCTTTCTTAACTCGTTTTCGTGACTTTTTTCCAATTCATTTTCTCTCCAGTTTAGGCTCTTCGTTTCGTATTTCTACGAGATTTGTTTGCACATGATGGTTATTCTGCTTTAGCTGAACGAAGTATATCATGGTCAACATGGACTACATTTACAAGTATATTTACGTACTGGTTGCATAATTCTTCTAAAATGCTTGGGGGAACTGCTGTATCATTTGTATCATTGTACATATTCTTCGTCTCTGTCGCCTGGTTTGCCAACAGGCAGTGGGATTATCTGTATAGGTAGGTTTTCCCTGTGGTATATTTACTTTTAATATGTGCTGGAATCTACACAACTTGTGAAGACGGGCTGTCCAGAGGGGCGCGTGCGGCGCAGTAGTTGGAGGCGCCCTGCAGTACACATGGGGTCGACTCTGGAGCCCGAGGCTCACCAACCTGTCGATCCGTACGGGTTTGGCAAATTGGTACCAGACTTGTCTCTGGGAGGATAGCAGTTCGATACATCATTAGGCCACTGCGAGTCTTTTCAAACCCAGATTTGCATTCACTCACCTCCAACGATGCTTAGTGAAGTCGAATGCATGGCGCATCCCTCAAGAATTTATTAACGCCAAGAGCTTTATCCTTTTTTCTATTTATTTTCGCTAGCATACTTATAGTGTTTCCTATTATAACACTTGAAGATACGTAACAGATGTCCATGCTGACAGTGTCGCTGCTCGTTCCTCTTTCAGTCATTGTGAAGGTGGTAAGGAATGGTACTGGAAGCAATTGAAACAGTTTAGGTGTGTTTTAGGTAGTTTAGGTATCATTCAGTTTCACTTTGTTTTCCCTTGGAAACGACGTGACTGCTTCCGTCTTCATTACAGAATTATGCGCGACATTTCTTCTGATTTAAAGGCTCGAGTCACAGCCTCTGGTGACATTAGAGGAATCCCGACTCCTATAATAGTTAGGTTTGATCACCTTAAGGTCGGAAAGTTTCTAGAGAAGCAAGTTGTAGTAAGATAATAGTCGATAGCATTATTTGCAGGATTTAAACAAAGAAGACGACGATCTCAAGCAAGTTGTTGCCGGAGACGACTGAAGTTTTTGCATCACAGTCGTTGTGTTCTGGATAAATACTACAACTCTGTATTTAATAACTTCATTGTTTGTTAATTTTTCAGATGCTTACGTTATGTCTGGAGATGTTTTTTACCAGTTTTCCTTTCAAGAAGAGAAGGCGTTGGCTCGGCTCCAATATGAAATGGATCTGTTTTTTTGACTAAGGAAGGATGTGTTGTTCTCAATGCGTTGTTCTTATTTCATTTTGCTGAATGAAACAAGTGAGAAGAATTGCATGTAATTACAAAATCAGTCTCTGCAGCTAAATATTTCTTATTTTTCCTACATGAGTGGCCATCACACCTAGTATTCGAATCCCATTACATCTTGCATTCGATTCGTTTTCTTCGAATCTATCGTCCACGAGGGTCATCGAACACTTCGCTTATTCTATCGGCTGCGGCTTGAGGACTTCGCCCTTTTCATGACTGTTGTAGAATGCCGGTTCAGTCGATTCTTCTTATAATCGTGGAGATAGACGGGCTTAGATGTTTCAGCGTTCATTAGAGAAGAGCAATGGGGAGAGGATCGAACCAGCACCTTGCTTCCTGATGGATAGCATCACTAGCTACTGCGGTCAATTTTTTCGCAACTGTTCGTGTGTCATTGTAGTTGAGAGTAGTGTATGGGGGTGTTCGATCGAGATATACAAAGGAGATTTCGTCTATCAAGCGTGATCGTCAAAGTTGAGGAATTTGACATTTCCACTAGCAAGCTAACTTAAGAGTGGACCTTCTGCAGGAGACCTGTTGGGCTTCTTCTAGCTACGTTCTCGCTTGAACACTCATGGAGTGAAGCGCTTTATGATGTCATTACATTGGTGTAGGGTAACTGAGTTTTTTAGACAATGGTTTCGACCGTGATAGGATATGGTGCATGCATACTCTCTTCCGCATTCTTTGCAAGCGCATTCGTTCCTGTGAAGAACTTTCATACTGGAAAACGGTGGGTATCGTTTATTTCTTTCGCAACACCTTTTGGTAAATGTACCTTCTTGCATTGATAAGCGAACACTGCCTAGTTGTAAGACTTCCATTTGCTTAATACTTCGATGCCCCCTTGCCTTCTTAAGAGCACTAATGATCTCAGTCGGTCGTCCTGCTCATTCCTGCGTTTTTGCTACGAAAAATTGGGCGAATAATCCCTTTATAACAAACTCATTTTAGCCTATCAATGAACTAAAACACATAGATTATTCATTCCAGGGTGATTTAAGGGTCGATTTTCAAAAATACAGATTATTCTTCAAAAATACCCCTTGGTACTTTTTATTCCAGGAATTTTCGTGCAGTGGATTATGTCAGCAGGCATTTTTTGTGTTGGAATGGCGGTTTGTGCTTTGGAATCTTTCCCGTTATTCCAACCTTTGGCTATGCTCGGCGGATCACTTTGGGCTTTGGGTTAGTTCAAAAAATTTTGCGTAGGATACCTGTAAAGTCACTCGATGTTTAGTGGAATTACAGGTTACAGAGGTGCTAGAGGTGACGGTTTTTAGAAATAGCTTTCCTTCAAATATTCTTTATTCCACGATTATCTTGAAGGTAATGCTACGGCGGTTCCTATTATGAACGTTCTTGGGTTAGGAATGGGAATGCTCATTTGGGGTGTTACAAACTGTGTGACTGGATGGGCGGTAGGGAGGTTTGGATTATTCGGAATCAATGCTACTATACCAACCTTGCCACTGCTGAACTATTTTGGGCTGTTGCTAGTTATCATAGGGTTCGTCCATGTTTTCCATCGTGTTGTTTCTTTTACTGTTATTGTTGTTGTCATTAGTATCACAGTTCCTCCCAACGTTTTACCGCCTCATCGTGGCTGGGAGGTGTTCCTGGGTGTCCAGCTGCGATGTACATCCCAGTAGGCCCTTCCAAGCTGAGCAGTTCGGCATTTCCATCAGGACGTCTAGCTATGGGTAAACCAATACCAGGATCCACCACCGTACTGGTATGAAACTAGTCTCATGGTGACAAATCTCCTTCTAATCCACAAGGGCGGAGACTGCCTCTGGTGGTGACGACTCTAGGCAGACTTTGGCTTGGCTGACCTCGGGATTCCAAGAAACCACAGAGGGCGGGCCATCCAAGTATCTATCTAAATAGTAGGTATCACAGTTCCCAATCTTATTGAGGGATGGCTTTATATCTTTGTTTTATGGTAACAGTAGATGTGAATGACGGGTCGTATAGAAAAATGTTATTGCTTTCAAGTTGCGTTTTCTTCTCTCAAATGCGACCTACCGCTTTTGTTGTAACAAACGGTGATAACTTTGGCTTTGAAGAAAGTGGACTAGATAGAGATGATCCAGAGAACAGCCCATTGCTGAATCCAGATGAGCCAGTCACTGTGGGACGTAGTGGCAAAAGAACTTTGTGAGTGAAGAAAGTACTCATTAGGTCATTTCTTTTAGGTCATCGAATTATTGTTAACGGTATTTGGTTTTTGGATTATAATTTCTTGCTATTTGGATAGTCATGTTATTTCCAGGGCTATCTTTGTTGCTTTAGTCGCCGGTATCTTCTACGGTGTAACGTTTGTGCCCGTTATCTATATTCAGGATCACCCCGAGAAGGTTTGTGAGTCTATTCTTTCTATGATAATAGTCAAATTTTTTGTAGTCACTCTTTACTTAATGCCTATTCTTTTTTCATGGCAGGGTATGCTGTGAAATATAAGTACAGTGATGGTGAGATGTTTTCAAAACTCCAGACCGCAACTGTCTGGGAGATTGCTGATAGCGACTATAAAACACGGCTGAGAGAAAGGCCAAACGAAGGGTCCGCCGCATAGTGTGGTGGTGTAGACGTTAGCTTCCCGGAAAGAGCAATAGTGGGTTCGATCGCAACTGCAGACATCTGCGTTCCGGAGTGCTGCAAATATCTCAGCATGTTGTAGTTATAGTCACATTTTTTGTTTAGTTCCCTGGAGCATCTAAGAATGGGTTGTCATATGTATTTTCGCACTACTGTGGCATCTTCTGCACCGCCACTTTGCTACTTATTTTGTACATCGCTTACAGCGCTGTAAGTGGTGAAATCCTTTTCCCTTTCTGATTTTTTGAAATGATTTCTCCGTTTTTTTTTGTGGTTTTAATAACATGAACGTTCACTTTTGGTACTTTAATGATATTTGCACAAACAACCCAAAGTACTCCTTGTGCAGCTTTTTCTTCAGGTTTCTGCTTTTTGAAAACTAATCCAGTGGTCTGACTGTTTTTGTTTTCCAGAATCGTCCGGTGGTGAACTCTCGTATTATTGGTCCTAGCTTAATGGCTGGATTCATGTGGGGAATCGCCCAGTCCTCTTGGTTCGTAGCCAATGACAACCTGTCTCAATCAGTCACCTTTCCTATTATAACTACGATGCCTGGCGTAGGTGCAGCTATATGGAGTGTTTTCTATTTCAGGTCTGTTACGTCCTTTAGGATTCCATGCTTTCTTCATGTTCCTCCAAATACGTTACAAGGATCTGATTTTAGAGAGATTACCGGGAAACGTAACCTCCGTGTTCTGACTGGTGCAACGCTGATAACCATTACTGGAGCAATTCTAGTGGGGATCTCAAAATAAAACAAAACTATCTGAAAAGCTCTGGAAGACCTAAAACTTCTAACAAATTATTCCAACCACTATTTGAACACTTTTAACGATTCCGACCACTTGAACTAACACTTTCCGGCACGCCACCATCGATATATACACTAATATTTGCCCTTAACTATACTAGCCTTATGCACCTTACTATAGTAACTCGAACATGGCTCATTTGATTACGCACCATATATCAATATATACATATATGTATATATATATACATATATATATATATATATACACATATATGTATATATACTCACAATGTGATTGCCTCTAGTGGACACTGTACTGACTTCCCAGTATTGCTGTGTTTTTCAACGCTCTAATTCTTTGAGATTATTCAGAATGTTTTTCTGTTGGTTATCTTTCGGGTTACGGGGTTCATAAGTACAAGTAAAATAAGATAGGTTATGAATAAATGTAATGAGGTTATGAAATAAATAATGAATAATGAATAATAATAATGAGAATAATAAAGCAGGTTATGAATAAATGTGTAGTCATGGTTTAAGTGCAGCAATTATCGTTTTATTCATTAAAAAAGAACATAGCATTCCTACTCCTTTTTCATACCAGTGATGAATTGGTACTATCTATCTTTTACAGGAGGAAAATCATTGTAATATTTTCCGGTATGCTTTCTACTTCCTGCTTTCCATGTTGTCGTTCATACTTAATATAGGTATTCTTCAGTTTCACTGGAGGAGTACGAAGTGGAAGACACGACAAAATATTTATCTCCAACAAATGTATTCATAAGATAGGGAATGGTTTATTTATGGAGAAAGCCTTTGTATCTTCCAATTTCCATCGCATTTTCTGAATTCGATTCTGTCATGTAAACGATCGCTTTGACCTTGCCAAAACTCGAAATAATCAGGTACTAGTGCATAACCGCCCCTAAAAAGGATTATAATTTTGGAGTCGTTTTTTTTCCATGAACTCAAAAGAATTCAGTTTTTCAGGAATCTGTAAATATCAATTTTGAAAAAGGAATATTCGTCTGTAGGTTGCTCTGCAGTTAATTTCCAATTTGTAATTTCGGTTTTCTTGTACATATTTCAGCGGCAATTTTTTCCAAGTGAGGACAGGCAGCGCAGTGGTAGTGATGCCGTTAATCACGAGCACGGTGTAGGTTTGAGCACGCATTGGTTTCACCAAGCCTGTCATCCCTCCGCGGTTAGGAAATCGGTACCAGAGTTGTCTGGAAACAGCCTGTTCATTCTACACATCCCGTCTTCACTTCTACTATGCGGATCCTAGCACTTCTCACATTCGATTCGTTTCTTCGCATCCATCATCCACGAAAGTCTTCCGTTTTTAAGTGTGGCTTCGGCTGTTGCTTGAAGATTTTCATTCCATCTTGAATGTCGTAGAATGCTGGTCGAGCAATTCTCCCTGTAGTCCTCAGATATAGTCAGGCGTTTTGACCAATTTTAAAGGTTGGAATTTCAGATGTATAAACAGATATTTCGACAGATCTACTTCTACGGTTTCAAACACGGGGTACGCAGTGCAAACGGATCGAAACATTAGTGGCGTATGGGGCTGGGTAAGCGTTATTTACTGAACACACGGTTTTATGTTGGCTTGAAAAATTTCGTCGTGGCAAATTCGACCTTGAAGATATAGGTCGCGCAGGCCCTTCTATTATTGATGACGATGGATTGAGGGATCTGGATGAAGAAAATTCATTCACAACTGTTCGAGACCTTGGAGAAGAAGTCGATGTAGGCATCTGTACTGTTTCTGAGCACCTGAAAAGTGGGGAAGTCGAAGAAGATCGACAAGTGGGTGCCGCATGGATTGAACAAAAATGAAATAAATCGGCCGCTTTAAGGTATCGGCGGCGCTTCTGCGCAACTAGAACGATCCGTCTTTTGACCATATTGTGATGTGCGACGAGAAATGGATCCTATACGACAACAAGAGACGATCGGCTTAATAATCGGACGGCGTTGAAGCTTCCCTGCACCTTCCAAGGGCGAAACCGCTCCAAAACGTCTAGCTAGCCGTGTCATGGGCCACAATTGGTTTGATCTATCTCGGCCTCCTTTTTTCCGAGCGATCAAAGCGGAGAAGTACGCCCAACTAATCAACGATATACACCGGAAATCTCAGTGGTTGTGCCTTCCACTGGTGAACAGAAAGGGATTAATCCACGATAACGTGCGGCCACTCTTCGCACTAGCGACGTTGCAGAAGTTGAATGTGCTGAGCTACGAAACTCTCTCTCGTGCATCACACTCGTTAAACATATCACTCTTAGACTACTACTTTTTCAAGAATTTCGATAGCTCCCTGTGCGAGAAATGGTTTAGAAACCAAGGTGAGGTTGTAATTGACTTCGACGATTTCATCATCGCCAGAAATCCATAACTTTATTGTAATGATTCCTAGTGAACTTTATTGTATTGGTTTCTATTAGGAGCCGACAGCACAGCGGTAGTGATGGCGATCATCACGAGCACGGTGCTGGTTCGATCCCGCCCTAGACTCACCAAGCCTCTCATCTCTCCGAGGGTAGGGAAATTGGTATCGAACTTGTCTGAGGAAAAAATTACTCTCTGCAATCCAACTGGGAGCGCTCTAGGCCGGCTATTCCGATAGCTCCAGTTAGGATCGTCTCGACCAGCATACTGCGACACTCAAGCTTAGTGGTTGACAGATGAGAGGAGACGAATCGAATGTGGGAAATGCTGGGATCCGCACAATACACGTGAAGACGGCTCGTATAAAATAAAATAAAATAAAACAAAAATGATTCCTATCCGGACTAATGAAGTTTTTTTTCTGAGCTGAGATATGCCATTTGAAAGTATCGGTTGGAATCGGACATTGAGGAAAACTTAATAACATCTGTGAAATGAACATACCATGAATCCGGTTTGGTGATGCTACCTGGTCCTTCTTTTTCCACTTGTTCCTCCAAGGCTTTTCGTTTGTTCGTGAGATACTAAATGATTGAAATAGAACAAACTGTATGGGAATTATAAGACGACTTCACGTTAAATATAGAATGTACCAAAGGATAAAGGATAAAGCTCTCGGCGTTGATCAATCCCTGAGAGATGCGCCATGCATTCGACTTCACTAAGTATCGTTGGAGGTGATTGAATGCATATCTGGCCTTTACAATGACTCGCGGTGGCCTACCGATGAATCGAGCCAGTGCTGCTATCCTCCCCGGACAAGTCTGGTACCAGTCTGCCGACCCCGGAGGGATGGAAGACTTAGTGGGTTCTGGGCGCGGGGATCTGTTTCACGTGTGTTGCAGGGCGCCTCCAACCACTGCGCCACATGCGCCACTATAGAATATACTACTCTAGGAATTTATTACTCAAATAGTATTGAATACGTGTAGAATACTTAAACACTATTTGCAAATGTCCGGACCGGAGCTGTCTATGGTGGGGTTCGAACACGCTATATCATTTCCGAGGGCTAACGCGTTCACTACCACACTATGCAAGCCCGTCGTTTCCCTTTTCTTTCAGCTAGTTTTTCCATCTTTTTTTTAAATTTTGTTTGACCCGTCTTCACCTGTGCGGATCCCAGTACTTCTCACATTCCGTTCGTTTCCTCGCATCCATTATTCACGAAGAGTTCTATCTACAGTGCTAAATAGAAAAAACAACTGTGGTCAACAGAAAGTAAGAAGTCGACATTGTCATTTCGACTACAGCCTCAGCTTAACTGCGTCCAATCCTCATTTGTGCTCACCAAATCAATCCCATTGATGGGTGACTGTTGATGGCAGTGTTAGATAGAAAAACTAGCTGAGAGAAAGGCTAAAAGAAAGAACCGCGTGGTGTGGTGGTAAACACGTTAGACTCCGGAAAGGATAATAGCGTATTCGATTCCCACCGCAGACACCTGTAGTCCAGAGTTTTGCAAATATCTCAGCGTCGTTGCGGTTGTATTTCACATAATACCATGTCTTAAAAAAAATTGCAGTAGGCAGTAAATAAAAAGTTTACATTGTCTTTAAACGCTACTTGAGATGCTGCGGTCGAAAACGATTTGCTAATGCGAAGAATCGTCGTTACTCCTAGTGAAACCTAGTCGTAAGGTGATAAATCTGGTAGGTCCCCAGCATCAGGCATTTAAACGGCAAGTGTGCTGAACTCATATGATGCTTTGTAAGGGTGGATCATTTAGCTGTGAAATTATCCAACAAATTATTTCTGATAATAGGTTGTGGTGGTCCTAGCGAAGTACTGCCAAATAACTAAATTTGCAAAATTAAGAAACCAGTGTTGTACTAATGCATTATAGGTTCCCTATGGAGGAGATTTTACTGTGTCGCTTTGAGAGTGTAAATGAATTCCTAAAACTTTTGACCCCAGCGCGGAAGTCGCCAACATTCAATCAGTTCGGTGTTGGAAACACAAGATTCCAGTGGTTTCCTTTTTTATTTCTGTTTAGACCCGACTTTCAATATTATGTGGAATCCAGCATTTCCTTGATTCGGTTTGTCGCCTCGCATCCGTTACCCATGGAAATGTTTGAATTTAGTATGTGGATTCGTCTACAACTTGAGAATAGAATTTTCTCTTCTTCCCGAATGATGCTGAATGCTAGTTCAACTGGCTCCCTCTGAAATCCTTGCATAGCTCTGGTAAAACGTTATTGGTTCTTAACCAAAGGCAGTCACGTTTGTGGATCGAGAGGAGCTTTTCCCAAACAAAATGGTTGAAACACCTGGGTACATTGTACAGCATGTCTGACCACTGTACTCTGGCGTACTTTTGGTGCATTTATAGCAATTAATAAACTTCACTATCAGCTGCGATAAGCTCGCTCAAAGCTAAAAGTCTCGTTTTGTTCTTTTTTGTGCTAAGGTTTCAGGGAAAGTCAAGGAAGGTCGACAAGTAGTTGCTACATGGTTTCATGGATAGTCAAATGCTGCGGTAATTGGTCAGTTCGCTTCTTGAAAAAAACTATCGTTAAGCGCGTTGATCGAGTTGTAGTGTCATAAAAAAACAGAACTTCGTACAATAGGAAACGGCCAAGTTATTGCTAAGTCCAGCTTTATACAACACAGACCACAGCCACTGCCTAGAGGTAGTGGGAGTGATCCATTCTTCCTAATTCTTGTTTGATTACGTTTTCACATCAGAAGCACACTACAAGCAACTTGTCAGAAAGAAAATTCAGCCATCCATAACTAAATTATATCAGCCGGATACTGGTGGACCCTATTCCCACCTACGTTTTACTTGGATCATTAGTGAGCAGCTGGATGAGTTAAAATATAAAACGGTCTCGCAGTCCATATACTTTGGACCTTTACTCAAATGATTTTGTTTTCCTAACATCTAAATTCTTCCTCTTAAGTATAAAATACACAAAAACCAATAAGTCATAAACACGTTTCAAATAGCTCATCCTTTTTTTCTGTTGACAAATGCGGAGTTAATAAAATTGTATCTCGTTGATGGAGATGTGCTGATTGTAATGGCACTCTTTTTGAATGGGAAATTTTCATGTTACGGCTGACCAAGAGCGCGTGTAGCCTAGTGGTTTGAAGTACCCTGCAATAAACACGGGTTGCGTCTGCCGCCTCGGGCTCATTAAGCCTTCATCACCCCAGGGTTGGAAAATTGGTACCACACCTTTCTGGGAGGATAGCAACACTGACTCGATACATCGGCAGCCCACCGGGAGTCATTATGGAGGTCAGATATATATTCAATATTTAATATCTATTTATTTTATATCCCGACGATATTTAATGAAGTCAAATGCACGACGCATCCCTTAGGGATTGATCAGCGCCGAGAGCTTCATCATCTTTATATCCCTCTAATGCCTCTATCTGCGAGTACAGTTGATTGATTTAGTTTGCAAACATACAAACACGTTTTCCCAAGGTGTACTTAACTAGGAGACGTCTTCATCCTCGCGGAGCACACTCTGCATTTGTTTTCGTCCATCTTTTGTCTGCTCTTTGCACTACATGACCTGCCCATTAATGTTTTGCTGTCGATGTGTGTTCTCGCAGGTCTCTATGATGATAGGTCTTGAAGATTAGAGCTTCGAATTCCGGTCAGATGTTGTGTGTGCCGGTTATATATATACAAGATAGCATTCAAGCGCTTTGTGAGTAGTGCGCTGTGTTCTTGATGTAATTGAACTATCAGTCCACTTCTCCGCTGCAGTACAGAGCACCAGACAGATTGGTGAGGTGAAAAGGTGAGTGCAGAGTTTTGGGCTCGGTAATTGGTCGATGGCTTCCTTGAGAGGTCCGAATGCGGCCGATACGGCTCTTTTTCTTTTGCCTAATTCTCCTTAATATTGTTTTCCATGTTCATATGCCCAAGGTACACATACCTGGTGGTCTCTGTAATCAGAGAACCATCCAGTTTGACGTGATCGTCTTGGCACATGGGTTTTTCAAGAAATGGGTCTTCCGATTTTTATCCCATCTGCTTTGTTGGTAGTTCTTGAGAGGACGACGATGTCGTCGGCGAAGCGAAGATTTGATAGGAATTTTCCATTAATACGTATGCCCTTCTCGTCCTAAACAAGTGAGTTCATCATCCACTGCAATGGACAGTAAACAGCTTTGACGATAGGCGTCGTCTTGTCGAACCCCTTTCTTAAGGGTATCGTAAGAGGTCCATTGGAAAAGTTATGCTTTCGTTAGTGCAGTTCCCATAGCATTCAAATGAGAGTTCCTATATAGGCCGGATCCATTCCGACGTGTGCAGATAGGATTGTATTAGTTTCAACGCTATCAAACGCTTTTTCATAATCGACAAAGGTTAGGACTGGGATAGGTGGTATTCTCGATAAACTTCTCTGTTCCAGGACACAGTTTGGATGTGTTCCATGTACTATAATCCCCGTAGGAATCCTGCTTGCTCAACTGGTTGTGTCTCATCTAAGGTCTTCAACATGCGCAACAGCATAATCTTCTTCAATAGCTCTTAGAGTACACTCAACAAGCATATCGGACGACTGTTACGAAGACCTTTTCGGTACTTTTCTTGAGCAGGATGACCGTGCACGACGTCCTCCACTGGTCTGGGCTTTTTTTCCTTCCGAAGGTAAAATGTCAAACGGATTGCTAGAAAGATAATAGATTGTGGCGTCCAGCACTAAGAAAGTTCGTGGTGATATTATCAGTTCCTGGCATTGTGCTTTTTTCTCATGCTTTCGAAACTCAGAGGGAAGAATTCCACGTGGTTCTTTCCAGCGGGGATTTTAAGGCCCCGATAGGGGATTGTGGAACAAAAAGGTTGGTGTAGAACTTTTCCGTCTTGAACTCCATATCATGTTGGGAAGTTTTAGTGAACCCATCTTCGTTCAACAGGGCCTGAAAGCGGAACATTATACTCCCACAAGTTTCGACGGCATTTCTTCACAATTGTTCTTTTTTGTGTTCCTTCTAACAGTTTCTGCTACTTGCACCGATGAAGGTCCTCCTGCAAAGCTTTTCTGCAACTAGCACTTACTATCTGTGTTAAGTGTATTGCAGTAGGATAAAGGCTTCAGCCTTCTTCTTTTTTCGAGCATTTCCTTGAATCTTTAAGAAATCGTTGCCGAAAAAATATTTCCTTCATATGCACATTGTGGCGAAGACCTGAGAACCCACTTACAAGGTCAAGTCATGACTACAGGAAGGATCAAATTGCTCAACCAGCAATAGGCCAGCTTCAGTACTCTGCAAACTGGGTGCTTCTGCCTATGACATCAGGCGGTGAGACGACCGGTGAGAGGTCACAATCCCGGGTTACGAAGGACATCACTGGAACCACATTTGACGAACACACATACGATACGTCATGGAGATTGTTTCTTGGTTTGCACGTTTAATAAAGCAAGAAGACTGACATATGCCACCTAAACCACCTAAGACGTATGACCTTTGTCATCCACGGAGAAAAAGGTCCCGTCACGAAATGTCGGTAGCGTAGGCTTTGCCCTTCACCCATCTATTGCTCATCTTGTCGAGTAGTACGAGATCCTTTCATCTCGCATGGCTGTCCTCCGTCTACACGTCATAAAAACGATCACTACCATCACTTGCTACTCAGCAACCGATGCGGCTGATGAGTGCGAGATTATACGCGTTTTACTATCAGTTGGAGGAATTATCTGCAATGATAAATCGTGTTATAAGCTTGTCACCGGAGACTTCAGAGCCAGAATAAGAAAGACCAACGATATTGAATACAGGATCAAAAAAATTTGGATTGGGAGAAAGAAATGAGAATGGAAACCGTTTTGCAGGACTTCTGTCTGTAACACGCCCTTCCATTGGAATTCTTTTTTCTACAAGAAAGAAAGCCGCCGCTGAAAATCAATTCTCCTAACGGCACGACTCGTGCAAAGATCAACCATACTTTAAAAAAACAAGGTGGTGTATTGTTGACAAAACGGCAGTCCCACCATTCCGTACTGGGTCTGATCACGGCTCTTTTCGCTGGAAGATTCCATTTAGCCGTAAGCAGGAAAAGAATTCATGTCACCGACGAAGAAGAAAAAGTCAACCTGTAGATGATGAAAACATTTTTTAACGAAACGCTATCCAAATGTGACTTGCAGATCAATGAATTCCCGACCAAAGACTACGAGCTGCTTGTAGAAGGACTTAAAAGTTGCGCCATATTCGCTTCAATTTTTTCTAGCAGGATCAGATCGCATCTCCGTTACCACTAAGGGATCGTTCGGGAAGGTCTTCTATACACCTAATAATACACAAAACCACTTTCTAAACGAGTTTATTTTGTGAATGACTTCATTATTTACAAGTCAGCTACCTCTATGAACGACTATACCGAGTAGGTAAAAGGTGAATGCCTACTATGCTGATTTCTGCACAGTTCCTGAAACGCAGTAACCATGAGTCGAGATCCCTACCGATCACATTTTAAATTTATTTATTATCGTTACTTATCAGTCGCGCGTGTGACACGGTGGTTGGAGGCGCCACTGCGACACACACGTGGAAAGTCCCCGCGCCCAGGGCCCAGCCTTCCGTGCCTCCGGGATGGGCAACTGGTACCACAGACTTGTCTGGGAGGATAGCAGCATTGGCTCGATACATCGGTAGTCCACCACGAGTCATTGTAAAGGCCAGATATGCATTCAGTCACCTCCAAACGATACTTAATGAAGTCAAATGCATGGCGCATCCCTCAGGGATTGATCAAGGCGAGAGCTTTATCCCCTTATCAAAGGATAATCGTTACTTATCATTATTATTATTTTCGTTGCCTTCATGATTACTACATTAATTTCGAAGCTCTTAGTTAATTACGTCGGTAGGAATAAATTGCATGAAAAAAAATAAACAACAAAGTTATGTAAATCACTCACATCTCTATTTGGCACTACCTCACTCTGTTCGCTGCATTTCGAGCCAATTCGACTGGCAATCGGCCGCGAATTCCAGTAAGCCAGAGCGTCTTCATTTGAAAGCTGACACACCTTGCCTTCAATCCGCACCTGCCGATGGACCTTGGGCCAGTAAAACAACAGGCACGCATTCGGATTCTCATGCAGTTCTCGTCCTTTGCGGCTGTTACAGTTCGTGTAGAACGAGAAGGTATCGTTCGCATATGACTTTAGGAGAACCATTCGAGAAGATGGACGCATGTCTCTAAATCTTGCATTATTCGAAGTAAAATTCAGTATATTTGCAAATGACGGGTTCTTGAGTATTCACAGTATACCCACACGCCTACAAGAGGTTAGGTACACTGTACCAAAAAGCTCATGCAGTCACCATTTCTAGCGTTAGGGAATATTATCCAATTTTGAGTTGTGCATAGACAGTCGTACAAACGGTTGCGAATAGCATTTTGGGTGTTCGCCGGTATTTCAATCACTGCTACCGATTTTTCTAAAGCTGCCTTTTTTAAGCAACGTTTTATAACTGTGCTTATTTCACTGGGAATGCAAGGTACGTTAAACGGGACCTTACTGTTGCTAGACGCATAGTTATCGTTGGGTATGTGGTTTTCCTCTAAACCTATCCCAAACAGCTACCGTTTCGTAGCTATTCGAAATGGCTATTTTTTCGCGCCATTTCCAGAGTTTCCTCCTTCACCTCTCCTCCAGAGCACACACTCATGCGTATTTAAAACATGTTTCTCACAACCGTTATTTTTTGCGAGTGAAGGGTGAGAAAAGAGATGATGAACTAGCATGTTTTTGCAAACTGGCTTTCGGCACAACTCAGTGATTTAGCCGGTTTTTTTGACAGGTTAATCTGAACGTTAAAGAACGGAAGCCAGCCTTTCTTCGGTTTCCCTCGGCTGAAACTTACGTATTCTGGGCGTTGGTTTAGTAATTTAAAACGTTTTTCCATCCCCCTCTTGCGTTCAGCACATGACGACAAAACGCTTGTCGATATACCTACAGTAGTGGCCGCAAACCGAGTGCTGGGGCTTCGATTTTAGGTACGAATGCAAAGGTAGGGGCTTGGTGGCAGTAGCTGTCCCATTGTCAACCCTCTCATTTGTGCGAAATACTTTTCAGATCATCTAAATGTTGAGCGATTCAGATACTTCTAAGTCTGCCTCAGGTCGTCACCAGTACAGGCAGTCGCAGTCCTTGTGGATTAGAGGGAGATTTACCACCGTGCAACTTTAATACGAAGACGGTGGTGGATCCTAGTATTGGTTTACTCTTAGCTAGAGCTTCCTGATGGAAACGCCGGACTCCTCAGCTTTGGAGACCCTGCCGGGGGGACGAATCCCCCGCTGTACATCCCAGTCCGACACCCAGGAACACCTCCCAGCCACGATGAGGCGGTAAACCGTTGGGAAGGATGGTTATATATATATATATATATATATATATATATATATATATATATATATATATATATATATATATATATATATATATATATATATATTCCATTTGTTTCCGAATCGGTTCCACAGCATATTTTCAGTGCTGCCGCGAGGCTGGAACCAAACTTTTTCTCGCGATAATGGTTAGGGATTTTGATAGTTTCCTTCGAAAATATTTGAGAATTGATGCCACCAACTCAAAGGCCACCGTGTTAGGAGGAATGACTCTCCCTGATGAAGCGCATCCGCTAATAGAATTCTGTCCAAGTTTCATACAGGCGCAATCCATACCTAAATAAATCTTGCGTGGGATCGGATATAGTCTGCACTAGCTTCAAGATGACTCCGTAGCAAAGGTATAATTGGTACACGATATAGAAATGAACAACGAGAAGTAGGAGCATTACCACAACCACTTCTTCCTAGAGTGTTCTTTAGGTAGAAGGATCCCAACGGTGAAGTAGACATCAATTTTCGCATATTTTTGGACGATACTCTCAAAATCCTTAACTATTATCGCGAGCAAAATTTTAGGCACACATGTAACAACATGGTATATAGACCTAGTACTCACCCAGTTTCTAAAACACGTCGTGGTCCATCCTCCGAACACCCAAATGTTCTTGGATCGTCTACGTAACGCGCGTCCTAACAGTGCTCAATAGAGTCTTTCGACGTTACCGTCCCTTTATGCAAAGTCGAATGACTCTAATGCCAGCAGTCGGGTGAGCTCATTATGCAACACGAAGGAACAATAAACATGTGCGGTTTCTGAACACAGTAACTCATGGTCCTCTTGAAGGAGTGCGCAAACCGCTCAACTTCCAGATGGTCCGGAAAATATTACACACAAATGAGAGGGTTGGCAATGGAACAGTGACTGGCATTAAGCCTTCGCATTGCATTCGTGTCTAAAGTTGAAGCACCAGTACTCGGTTTCCGGCCATTTCTCTACTCTTTCGACGACTGTTCTATCATTGCTCAACGTAAGAGGAGATGGACAAATAACATGCACTGCTAAATAAAACTCGGAGTAAATAAACGGTTTCTATTTTTGAACGTTACCATTAACCTATCCAAAAACGGCTATGTCACCAAATGTTAACAAAAGTGAAGTAACAAAAAAATACTGGTCTTTTATCTGTTTTCTTATTCTTCACACGTAAAAAGAGTGCTTGAGAGAAATATGTTTCGAATGGCTACCAGTGTGGACTCAGGAAGAAAGCAGAAGCAGGAATCTTTGAACTTGGAGCGGCAAATAGCTTTTTTCCAATGACAACAAAAAGTAGTCCTTTGGGATAGGATTAGTAGTTGGAATACCACCGAGCACTCTAAGACGCCATTCGTAACCGTTTGTATGAACGTCTATGCACAACTCAAAATTGCGTAATATGGAAGTAGAAACAGTTATTTCATGAGTTCGAGTTCGGTGTACTTAACCGAAAGCGTGTGGGTTGAATACGTTGTAAAAAGGGGGTAGACCACTCGCCATCCGTGAAAAACAGTACCCAGTTCGGGAACTTAAAGTCAAACAGAATACTCTATTAGGCACGCATAAGTCAACGAAAGCATGACGGAGAAGATTTTGAAGTTAAAGTTAATATCTTTGCACAGGATTCCAAAACAGTGTTTGAAAGCTTTGAAGCGTTTCGAATAGATTCCAAGAATCCAAAAAATGAACCACAGAGAGGAGTGCCTCGTGATCACGGGTGATCTCATGGCATACTTCACGCTTCCTTTTTGATCTGAGCCAGGCACACTCCTCACCGATGTAAGTAAGACTCAGTGCGGCTGCTCTTTACCAAATAACTGGAAGTATTACACAGAACGAAACGGTGACTGTTTGAAAGAAGCTATTTATTATGCGAAAGAAAATTCACGTATTAAGTTTTATCTGGTGAGGTTATGAAAGTGTGTAACTGAGTAGACTGCATGTCAATTTAACACTCCCAGGTTGAAAAGTGCGAAACCCGCGAAATGTTAAGTATTATGAATGAATATATGTTGTGCTATTCTTGTATTTCCGTTGAGGGGTGATTGCTGATGACACTGATAGATAGAAAACTAGCTGAGAGAGGCGAAACGAAAGACACGCATGGTGTGGTGGTGAACGCGTTAGCCCCCGGAAAGGACAATAGCGCGTTCGTTCCTCACCGCAGATATCTACGATCCGGAGTTTTGCAAATATGCAAATATCTTAGCATCATTATCATTATTGTACCACACATAATATCCAGCCTTAAAAAAATTATAATAGGCAGCAAGTAAAAAAAGTTGACATTGTTGTGTTTGTTCATCAAGAAAACAGTTATTGTTACAATGTGAAGCGTGGAAATTTTTCACAGCCTTCCTCCATGGGGGTAGGAAGTTTGCGTTAAAACTTAGTTTTAATAATAAGTTATAGGGTCACAGGAACAGCCGAGCAATGATATGTAAATGATCGCCGGATCCACCCTACCCTGTGGCACCAAAACCTCTTAGCCCTTCGTAGTTCAAAAAACTGGTACCATATTTCGTCAGAAGAACGTTAGTGCAATCCGCAAGGGATCACTCTCTGCGATGCAGACACGGGGACGCTCTCATTGAGCTTGCCAGGATCTTAGAAAGAATCAACTCGACCGGCGTTCACCAACATTTCATGAAGAAGAGAAAGACCTAAGTTAGTAGCCGATTTCACACCAATAGGAAGGCCTTGGTAATGAAGAGATATCAAAAAAGAATGGGAAAAGCGCTGTGATCTGCACGCTATGTTGGGTCATATGAACAAATAAAAAAAATTATAGGCGATCCACTTACTTGCCCACAGTCGACAAGCAGACAGCATTCACCTCTTCAAATGTCGCCGTCTTTTTAGCCACGACATTTTTTGAACCTGTAAATATCTTACCGTTGCGAATAACCTTAACATTAGAGGAGGCTTTTCATCGCCGTTAATCATCAGGTGACTTGAAAACGCAATAAACGGTTTAAATTCCTTGCCTCTCTTGTCTGTTGTGCAACATGTAGCTGCTCTTCTTGCTCCATTCGAGAAAACGAAGAGTATCACATTTTTCGTATTAACTATTGCATTACTAGTGTTTTCAACGGCACAAGGAACTCGCCAAGATGTGTCGCGAAACTGAGTCTACTTGTCAGTAGTTTGCCTAGCTCTCATGTCGTCATCTCTACTTAGCCAAAGGAAACCCTACATAGCATGACTTATCGGTCCTTCACATAAGGGAGATCCATTAAATATCAACGTTTAGTTTAGTAATTGAATACCTCACCACATGTCGAAGAGCGTGAAAGGACTACGAGTGAGCAATTTGAACTCATCAAGAATTGGTTCTTCTCTGTTTAGGTACTGTGCACGCCAATCTAAAATTATTTCAAGGAGTCGCTGCAATCAATGAGCGCTCTTTCTACCTTTTCTATTACTTTTTTGACCTCTAGACGATGCGAACAACTTGTAAACAAAACACTGATTGACAGATTCGGCTTACAAGGGATGAAAAGTAAACTAAGCACACTTTATAGGCGACTGATAATCCTGTTAACATATGGAAAAAAAAGGATTCAAAGAAGAACTAACCATGAATATCAAGTGGAGTGTCGCCCATGGTGAGTCCATACAACCTCGAGAATCGAAGGATAGAAGCGACTCGAAGCTGAATTTTGGAGAACAGATGGAAAAAGAGGATTCGAAATTAAGTAAGTCAACATGTATTAACAACTACAAGAATCAAGACCCACAGATGGGAATTCAAATAAATATTCTTTTAAAGTGCAGAGAACGAAAATGGTAATAAGTTCAGAGTATTCAGCAAATCTCAGCGCCTACAAGACCTTAGCGTTCTGTATTAACAGAGTCGCGAACCCCTGTTTCCGTCGTTCAAATGTAACAAAGTATGAAACCAACGTCAACCACCACCTAACATGAAGACATAACATCAGGATTAAGAAACATCTATTGGCAACGAAGTAACCATTATGCTTTAAATGGTTAAGCTGCACATGTACTAATGCATTAGTACTATATTTGACAGAAAAATTGCCAAACTTGTTAGGTATTAGCCAGCGGGAATTTTCCTTTTGCTGCACGACGATGACGATGTATACATGAGAGTGACCAATGCAAAGATTTTCAGCCAGGCATAAATCCCAAAAAAAGATGATAATCTATGTGAAGAATCTTAATTATTATTAACACATTTGCGACGACGTAAGTTACATACGACTCGTTTTCTCAGCTGTTTATTCTGCTGCGTAGGACTTTCTTGCCAAGCTTTTTTTGAATTGTTACATAGCATATCCAGCAGAGATACTGTGTACGTTGTCGGCCAAGAAATCCTATGCTTTACAGTTTATTAAAACTTTCTATTTTACATCTAATAATCTGTAAAGACTCTTTTTCGACGATTCCATTCGTCTGGATTGAAGCCAGGGCAGGTACTACCAGCATGTCTGTTTTGGCTGTGAATTTGCAGCTTCGTTGTAACAGGAGTTATGATTACACACTTGTGCCTCCTAGGTGGAATGTATTGGCACGTTTTCTTCTAAAAGGTACGGCAAATTCATTGATGCAGACGATATTGCTACGCCTGCAAACTCCCATGTAATTTCCATTGACAAGTTCGAACAGCGGAATGATTTTGTATAGTCTTTTTTTCTTCAACATATCTCGAATAATCCGCTAAAGGGAGGTTAGATTACACCACTTCAAAAATGTCTGTTGGTATAACTTCGGAACCAATGAGATGGCATGTTATAAGCAGCAATGAAACTACAGTAGTATAGTAGCCGTGGCAGCCCAACCTTTTTTGCTTGAGGACATACACGACCAATGAACATCTTCATGTCTTCAATGGTTGTGGATTATTCTTCTCCTTGTAATCGCTATGATGACTACGTTCAGGATCTGAAGTAGGCGAAATCGCCGAAACGTCAGCCATTGGTCGTCAGACCAACAACACCAATAGTAATTCATGTGGCAGTTTAGCAATCCTCATCACAAAAAAGCAGAACGACTCTGCATCTCTTCAACAGGCTCTTGGTTCCCACGACTAGCCTTTATTCTGTCCGTGGATGCTCATCTCTTACACAGCTAGATCCTAACTATCATCCATAAATAATTCATAAAAACATATCTGTTATTTGTTTTATATGTGCACACAAGCAGAAGCAGTTGTTCTAGTCCAAACTGACTGTTACTTAACATACAACCGTCATGAAACACCACGTTTTTCACCACTCATAGCATGGCACATCTTTACCTTCGCGCTAGTTTTCTAATTCGCTTTCCTCTACTCTTTTGACGAAAAGCATATTTTCAATTACTTTCAATATTCTCAGGCTTGGCGCGGAGATAGCTCAGTAATTGGCGACGCCGTCGATCAGGAAGCAAGGGTGCTAGTCCGATCCCTGCCCAAATGCTCTCCTCCAATCAAAGTGGAAACGCCTTAGCCCGGCTACCTCCAAGATTTTAGGGAGAACTGACTCGACCAGCATTCTAATTATGGGCGTCGGAAGCGATGAGATGAATCGAATGCAAGTGGTGGACCCGCGCAGTAGATGTGATTACGAGTCATGTAAATTTTTTTTGCACAAATTAAAAGTTCCCACGTTTCAAATTTCGTCGTCACTATCGATGAGGATCTCCCTCGTAGAGGAATCGCATAACGGCTAGTCGCTAGGGAATTTGGCGCGTCCACAAGTGACGCCTATTTTTGTTGCACTGATTTGGTACATTCCTTCCGAGTTTACGAGGACGTGTCCTCTGTGTCTATCTATACATGGATGCGTGGGTGTGATGTTCTTGTTTATGCGGGTTGCATCCTACGCGTCAATTCGGCCAAAATCCTTCAATCAAGTGATTATGAAGTATATGGGTGGCGGTTAGCAGTCGCCTACAACAAATAAGCTCATCGTCTATTCTAGGAGAGACTGCCAAGCTACCCATGAATATAGGGAGTATAGCCAGGCCCTACGTTCTGAGCTTACCGAGCTATGCGTGGGTATCGGGCACTAAGTGTAGTAAAATAAGTGGACCTCATTCCTCTGCCCCTCGAAAGAGCCCTAGATACAAGCAGCGTTGGGTAGGACGAGAAGAGAGAGGCTGCTAAACTCTCAGGGCCATTCTAGGCTGCCTAGATTTCGAAGGACTACGGTGACGAACTGTACCTACAAAGAGCGCTCAGTAGTACCTGAGTTCTCGATATCGGACTTGATCATGCAGAAGAAGGATGAAATATGACGTCATGGGACCGGCCGAGACGGGAAGACGTCGCTCATTTAACGCCGTCTATGACACCATAGAAGAAGTGTTCCTCGAAACATGTGACAATAGAGGACTTGGTGGCGTCGGCGTTCCTGTCAACACAAGTTTGGCCATGAATATCGATTCATTGAAACAACTAACCACCCGAACTGGACGTTTACGGTTGAAGAGATGTGAGTCAACTCCGGATTTGACAATCTTCGACGTCTACGCACCGATATCAAGCTAAACGAAGACGAAGTCGAAGTGTTCTATGTGGACTTGGAGTTCTACAGAAAAGACCATACATTGAGTCTCGGAGTTCTACAGAAAAAACCATTCTCTAACGTTATCAGTTGAGATTTTAACGCTAAGACTGGACTCACAATAATGTATGAAGAACGTCACATTGGGAGCCACAGATTAGAATGAACAAGCAGGGTGAGCGACAGTCCAAGTTTACCACGGCGAACATGACCTTACGGTAAGTCGCAATTACAAAGGCTCCATTCTCAATGCTGGACGTGAGAGTATCCCATTCGAGAATACTACAACGAAGTAGACCATATCATAGCGAATCGAAGATGTTGCCTGACCGATGTCTTTGTCGTTCAAAAATTCAATATGGGATCAGAGCATTGTCTCTTTCGCGCAAGATTACACTTCTCGCGCAAAGGAGTGGAAGTCATTAAGTTCAAGAAGCGAAATCCCAAAATCACCATAAACGTAGATTTATTCAGTTCATTAGTCCACTCTTGGAAAGATACCGTTATTGATAACATCGAATAGGTATACGATTGACTTATTCAACATCACGTTAGCGCTATGAAAGCTGAGAGTTTAAAAGTCTCAAAAAAACGTCTTTCTCCAGAAAATTCCAGCAAACACGTCAACGTCGAATCACACGAGCTACAGGTAACGGCTAACTCATGTCCTAACATGCAAAACACTGCAGAAGTGTTAAACGAAGAACTTAAAGAGAGAGCAACAGTTGTGGTTACAGCTGCAGAAGCTGGAAAGAGCATTCACAAAGCCCACCGAAGATTCCTCAACTACAAAACCAAGATGGTTGCACTCCGACGTCCAGACGGAACAGTTGCAGCGTCCAGAAAGGTAATGGAGAAAATCATTCATGATTACAACTCGGATTTCTTCAACAACCACCTTTTCCTAGTCAAATACGAAATAAAGGAGAATGGATATGTCGTACTACCCATTCTCCCTTCCGAAATTCTATAACATCTGTCAAGAATCGAACAACAACTGGTCCGGATAGGATAAGACCAGAACACCTAAAGAACCTTCCGCCAGTCCTCGTAAACACACTGGCTCGGCTCTTTACACGTTACCTGTCTGAATGCAAGGTCCCTACTCAGTGGAAGACCAGCAAAAGCGTGCTATTTGTTCAAGAAGAGTGGCATCCATGATATCGGTAACTATGGCCCAATCTGCTTGCTGCCTGTCGTCTACAAACTTTTTCTCTCAAGTTATCCTACACAAGATTAACAGAACACTGGACGAAGGACGACAGCCATGTGAGCAAGCAAAGTTCCGAAAAGAATTCAGTACGATGGACCACATCCACACGATAACGAGAATCACTGAAGTATAGCGAGAGTACGAGAGAACGCTCTATCTCACTTTCATCGATTTAAGGAAAGCTTCTGACTAAGCTGAGATAGAAACAGCCATGGAAGCCCTGCAGCCACGGCATCCCTGCCCGGTACACAAAGATTCTTCGTGAGATATATAGAGGTCTCACAACCAAAACATCACCAATGATGTCAACATCGAGAGGGATGAGGCAAGGCGATACCACCTCGCCAAAATGATTTACCGCCACTCTCGAGAACATTACGCGAATAATGGAATAGGACAACATTGCAGTGAAAATCGATGCTATGAAATTATGTCATCTTGGCTTTGCTGATGACATCGTTTTTTACAACACCAGATCTTAGCCATATAGAACGAGTGCTTGCCAATATTGATAACACCTGTGGAAAGACTGCTCTACGATTAAATATCACAAAAACGGTGTTCATAAAGAACGGATTGGTTTCGTATGCCTCGTTCACTCTCAACGGAACGAATGTATCCGAGTGCCCCACTTACGTCTTTATAGGTTGAGAAATCAACATTATGAGTCACTTAGCTCCAGAGCTGAGTAGTAGAAAGCGATCGGCTGCTAACGCAGCTTTCAAAAGCATCAAGGATGTAGTTAGGAGAACAAAGAACGCCTGACACCGTACCCATCTCTCGACTACAAAATCTTTCTTGCCTTAACATATGCGTCAGAAACCTGGTCGCTATGTATGCTATCGTCATCTAGAATGATTCGCATATGTAAAATTCAATTCGTGACCAAGAGAACTAACGGACTGTTCTTTTTACTTGCAATCGCTGTGATACGAATACCAAGGACAGACATGGTTGGATGGCGGACTGGTTTTTTTCATCATGTACAAAAAGCTGAAGATGTTCAAAAACTACTGAAAGCCATATCAACCATTGGGGGAATTTTGGGTATACGTAGAAATCAAAGAACAAAAGAATCACCAGTGAAGTATGTTGCAAAACCATATTGTAGGGAAAGAAGTGCAACAAAAGAGACGAATCATTTGTTGACGGACACAACGGACTGTATGTGTCCCATTTGATTCAAATCATGTGTTGCGGAAATTTTTTAAGAAAATTAGACGTAGTTCATTGCTGCCACCGTACTAGCTCGGATGTCGTGTATATTTCGATAAGAGGCAGCACTATGCATAACAAATAAAAAAGTAAAGTTATGTCTTAAAAATAAAGAAGAATTGAGAGCAGATGAACTACTCCCGTATATTCCTAGGTTATATGCTAGTAAAAAAAAGCCCTCAAAGAATGTTGCCCACTTTACAAGTCCTACTTATTTCATCATTCCAAATACTTTAATGAACTAAGTTGTGGTAGATTCTGCTACTGAGAGCTGAAATCCGAAAAGGGGAATGAAAGAAAGCCGTAGACTCCAGGCAAAGCACTGGCTTTAGAGTGCTCCTTATAAGAATAGGCCGCCGAATAATCCCTTGAAGAACCCACTCTTAGAACCCATTGCTGCAGTAAATACGACAGCTTAAAGAACTAGGCACTTTCATGCGAAAAGTGATAACGCTATGCAGAAAATCATTATATTATGTAGGAAAGACAACCAGAAGTATGGAAACATATGAATTCGGACAGGTGAAATCTAACGCAATGACTATTTAAGAATGAAAGTGAGTTTTTTTCCAAGGTCGACAACACGAGGATAGAGATGGAAAGACAGGATGGGAATAGAATGGAATTTAAATTGTACACAAGTAGTAGACTGTTCGGAAATTGATGTCGCATTTGTAATTCCATTCTCTTTTTTGTATAGGTTTTAGCAAATTTTTTTTCTGGAAAAAACCCGAATCGTACTGGAATCTTATCTAGCATTAAGAGGGCCATTTTGGCCATTTTCTCTCCGTGTAATTGAATCGTAGCATGGATTCTGTTTTTAACAAACTTTAAAGGTTAGAATCTCAGGTACTGAAACAGCGATTCCGACAAATCTGCTTCCACAAATTCAAACTTGGACGTAAGCAGCGCAAACGGCTGGAAAGATTAATGAGTTATGGGGCCAAGAATATGTTTACGAACGCACTGTACAAAGTTGGTATGGAAAATTTCATTGGTCGAGGACGCCCCTTAGCTATTGACGACGGTGTATCGAAGATTTTGATGGAAGCAAATACAAGCACGACTGCTCTAGAACTCGCAAAAGTCAGTGCAAGCATCTCAACTGTTTCGGTACGGCTCGAAAAAAGTTGGAAGTTCGACGAAGATTGACAAATGGGTGCCGTACGATTTGAACAAACAAAGAAATCGCTGTCTTGTGATATCGTCGGCGCTTCTTCTGCCCAACTAAAAACAGCTCGTTTTTTGACCATACTGTGACGTGCGAAAAGAAATGGATCATCTATGAGAATCAGGAACGGTCGGCTCAGTGATTGGACGGAGATGAAGCTTCGCAGTGCTTTTCAAAGCCGAAATCACTCCAAAACCTCACGGTTACCGTTTTGTGGTCTACGGATCGTTTGATCCATCATAGCTTCTTGAATCCGGGTGAAATGATCACGAAGGAGAAGTACATCCAGCGAAACAAAGCAAAGCAAATCGACGAAATGCAGCAGAAACTTCAACGGTTGTGCCTTGCAATGTTCAACAGAAACGGAGGACCAATCTACAATAACGAGCGGCCACACGTCGCACTACCGGCATTGGAGAAGTTGAACATCCTGGGCTACGGAACTCCTCCTCATCCACCATACTCGCCAGACCTCTCTCCAACCGACACCACTTCTTCAAATATGTGGCAAGTACTTGTGCGAGAAATGGCCCAGAAACCAAGGTAAGTCCGAAATGTGTCTTAAACGACTTCATCGCCTTCATATATCCAGAATGTTATGCAACCGGACTACCTTATCGGTGGCAAAGGTCTAGATTCAAGTGGTTGTCATTTTGATTAGTAATGCTTATTCTGAACTAAAGATGCAACTTTAAAAAATACAGGTTGAAGTCCGACATTGATTTCCGCACAGACCAATGAGTCCCGCTTCCCCCCCTCTGGAGGGATTTCTGTAGAAGTGTAAGCGGCCACATAGGTCATTAAGGAACGTCTTTGTTAAGATTAGAGACTTTATTGGAGTACCTTCGAAAACATAACGACAGAAGTTGACATCACGACCAAGAATATGCCAATTTCGGTTATAGACCTTAAAAATAAAATACCAGAAAAAAAACCAGGATAAAAACAGTAGGCATGAACCATATCACACATAAGGAACCAAAATATGATAAAAAAGGTGGAAGAAAAACGAGAAGACATGAATTATGACCTAGCGATAGCGATTCCAATCAATAATGTCATTGGCAATACCATGCTGGATTATTAAGCTAACATGAGTTTGATAAAAAGGTTTATGTCGTTAACAATATCGTTTATAACTACAATGATGTTGAGACATCTGCAAAACCCTGGACCGGTGATGTTTCGCCGAGGCGGACCGAACACGCTATTACCCTTTCCTGGAGCTAGCGCGTTCACCACCGTACCATGCGAGTCCTTCGTTTAGCCTTTCTCTCAGCCGTGTTATTGACCTATAGGTGCTATCAACAAGCATCCGTTTATGCGATTGATCTGAGGAGTTTTGCAAATATCTCAGCATCGATAGAAAATTAGCAGAGAGACAGGCGAAACGAAGGAACAGCATGGTGTGGTGGTGGAAGTGTTAGCCCGCGGAAAGGGTAATGGCGCGTTCGTTCCCCACCGCAGACACCTGCGGTCCGAGTTTTGCAAATACCTCAGCATCATTGTGGTTGTATCACAAATAACACCCTGCCACCAGAAAAATAATCGGCAGTAAATAAAGAAAATGACGGCAATGTCGTTTATATTTTATAAAGTGTCGTTAACAATATTGTAATGCTAAACACATACTGGTAAACAGGTACTGATGTACGAGAGGTCCAAGGATAATGGAAAACAACTATAGGAGCTAATCACTATTCAGGAAAGGTCTTTAAAACCTTACCTATTCAAAAAAATAATGGAACGGACTGTTCAGAAATCGGTTGCGGTAGGGAACAGCGACAATAGTGAAACCAAAACTCAAGGAATGAAGTCGAAATTCGGCCAGGTCACAAGTCGAGTAATACAAGAGTACATATTTCCTACTTAATACCTTACTTCATACTAAACAGTGGAAATGGCGAACGAGAGACGTATTTGGCACTGGGGCACTTACACATTACACCTAAACAACGTCGGCTAATCTGTCCACACGTGCCACGCCACGTGACTCGTACCGGCCGGGCGATCTTTCAGTTGCTTTCCATGTTCTTCATTTTTTTGATTTACATCGTGTACATTATGTTTCCCTACATATTTTACCATATTCTCTTGTCTATGATGAAGTAAAATCCTCTTTTGAGTGTGATTTTTTTCTACATAAGCGGGAAAGTAGTTGGAAGAGTTGAGAACTTGCAGTAGTTGCGAAACTACACTGTATGAAAGCACATAGCTGAAGCGAATCCCAAGAGCTTTTTATCGAAATTCGGTTGTAACTAGTGCATAAGAGATATCCTAGTACGATCATGACTAGCAAAAAAATACCTTTGGCACTGCATTCTTGTACGAAAAAAACTCGTCCGCAACATGTTTTCGTTGCAGTTGGAACGTGTGGGAAACAGCTGGTCTCCGGCAACGAATAGTGGGACGTCTATGGTGGAAACTATCATTGCCATACGATAGGTGTTACGAAAAATATCTGCCCAGAAATAAAAAACAGTCAGAAGGGAAATGAGTCATTAACGACTCATTCAGATTTTGGTGCTTTAGCTCGCAAATCATGTTGGCTGATATTGCTCAACATAAAACGTCCCTCATATATTTGAAGATTTGGGGACGTACTTTTCACTGAGATCCTTCATATTAGTTTTCTTTTTTCCAATTAAAAAAAAGGTGCACTTAATCTGTTTGGCAATCCGCATAGACAGAAGTAGGGATGAACGTTGATTTCAAATGCCCTTGAGCGGCTCATTAGACGGTTCGCACTTCCTTTCAGTGTACTTCCTTTACAATTGTTTCTTTTCCAGGAATTACCTTCTCCCACCATAATTCTCGGATTCAAACGATAGCTATCTCACTACAGATCTTACAGATATCAAGAGTTTCAAGCATTGATCGAACAAAGCTCATTTCACAATCTTGAAAAACTGTGGTCTCATTTCTGGAGGATACAGTGGACGGTGGACGTTGGCTTCAATGTGCACAATGTGATAACACTGAACAAATGTTGTGTTAAACGTCTTGGTTCTTCTAGCTTTATTAAAACCATAATATTTATATGACCGGATTTCATATAGTGAGCAGGCCACAATACTTTATTCACTCCTTCGTTTCCTTACACTCGTCATTCATGAAAACCGGATTTTCGTCTATACCCGACGTTACCTTAGGGACGTCACTGAACGCTGATCGAGTTGTTTCTTCCAGGAATCCTCGAACAGCTCAACCAAGGGCGATCGCTAACCACTACTCTTCATACAGCCACAGTCACTCCATCATGAAAATCTCTCTAAGATGTAGTAACATTTTTTCGTTCATAAGTGCTCATTGTTACCATCTTCTCCTGATCACCAGGCAACACATTTTCACGATAGGCTTATATTTATCAACCGATTAACACTGCTGAAAGAACAGTAAGACAACTAATTAAAATACACGGTATTTGCTGCTTCAGAAGAACAAGTCTTCTTCAACTATTGACAGCATTCCTAATTCAGTTTCACATATATCAAACCTTCAGTGGGAGACTGAATCTAACAGAAAACTCCTAAGGCCGACTTCCTACTAACTACGGCATTTGTTGTAGCTCTCATTTAAAAAACAGAGAGCGGACTTATCAATATTTCAATTGCTTATAATCTACTAAACCCGTTTATCCTTCAGAGAGCAAACTGCAATGCCCTTCAGGTCCTCAAAACAGTGTCACCGTTTCAGTCGACGTATTTTATACGATTGAAAGAATAGCTAGAATAAGAAAATCGGAAAGTTGAATATACTGCTAGTCGACCGTTTTCTCGATATTAGCAGGATTTTTCTCATCAAACGACTCGAGAACAACGGTAGGTATAGCAACATCAAATGTCGAGCCATTCTCACGCTCCATTTTAAATCGACCCCTAAAAATTGGAATGATTTGCTAGCGGGACCTCAAAATTAGCGGCTCAATATTAGTCGATCATGTATAAGGTAACGTTGGATGGAAACAGTAAACATTTGGCTTCAAACTATTGCAAAGAGTCGGACATTAAGTCTTAACCCACCACATATGACCGCCTTTAGAATGAGTAAGTTCAACGGTGCTGCTAAATTGGAATGCTGGATTCTGAACATTCAATTCCGGTTGCTGAAATATATGTTGATAAACAAATGAAAGGTATCTGTACAGGAAAGGCAGAAAGACAAGCCATATATGATGAAAAAAATTCACAAACAAGGAAAGCACCTTTCCAATCACTCCATGCCCATGAGCTTGATTCATATTGTTGAGGGAATAGATCTTGAGAGATCGTTCTCGAAGTGTAACCGCATTTTCCGGTGAATGATTTTCAAGTCTTATCACATATCGCCACATATGCCTTTGTTGTCCTCCGCTTATGCTGCTTCCCAAATAAAAGGTCGTTACCGTCACTTCGATGTTTTCGGTCACTTCCCTGTAGACATCTCTTGGAGCAAGCCATGATCTTTGTGATGCCATATAGTTTTCAAAGAGGTTCGTCTTCATACTAATTTTGCATTCCTTTCCTTCGTTGGCTTCAGTGACATCGAAAATTCTATGGAACAAATCGTGGTCTATGGGCTCCTTATCGGTAGCTGTGAAAGGAACGATATCGCTGTGGGCAACACAATCCATTCCATTAATAAGTGTGAGAAGCTTTTCACCGCGAGTTGTACCATCCATCAAGTATGAGGTCAAATCAACTGGGAAGCCCATATGACTCCAGTCACCTCTGTCGATAAGCACTTGATAATACCTCCCTTGAGAAACGGAGCGATCGCTGCAAGTATAGTAGAATACAATAGAAAATTTACAATAGTGATTATTTTTAGAGGAATACGGAAATATGAATAGTCTTCCTTCATACTACTTTAATACTGGTACTCTGCGGAAAAATCAGCTACAATAGACACCACCAGCCTTTCTGTTTGTTGTCGACATGCTTAGTGGGGGGTTAGCAAAGTCTCTATATGTCGCCGTTTCTGAGTCACACAATGAGTTCCCAATGAAACTTTCCGGGGGCGTATGTGTTACACACTGCATCAATCGACGCCCTAGCTTTACCTTCCTCTCAGCCAACTTTTTTTGATGACGGTACTATCGTTGCTCTAACGATGTGATGACAAACTCAGGTAGCCTTCACATTTCTTCAATCAGTGGGTGCCTAGCACTTCAAAGTTTCAGGTGAGGCCATTTCCAGCATTTAAACGCAGTAGATCCTTCCTGGTGTTCTAATCTAGGCATTTAGAGTCGTCGATGACGATCTTGTAGGACATATGATCTTATCTGTTGAGTTTCTCTACGGTCATAAAGAATGTTTTGACATCACTTTCTTCATAGCTTAATTTCGAGCGTAAACGACGAGAGTACTCACAGCTTCCGGTGGTCTAAATCTTCTCAACTGTAAACATTGGATTATAATTCAAAAATAACTTTCGCATGCTGCTGCTGGTAAGAGTATCAACATCTCAGGGTTACACATACTCTTAGGTAGTTTGCTAGAGGACTACTCCAAACATCCATCCACTCCCTAACCTCTATACTGTAGGCTATCAGTTGTGTCGACGTTCAAGATGGAGTCCGTATATGTGCTGACACACATATATTCTTACGCATGTGCGCAGAGGTCGTCCTGAGTAATTCAATGATTCCTATCCAACTTTTCTCACGTCTCCTTACTTAGCGCATACACCAATCCTAACACGTTTCAGCCAACGAGCCTCAGTACTTCGCATGAACATTTTGAAGGACTATGCAATCTTGCGGCTTTTTGAAAATGATCTGGCATAACAATATACAGTGGTGCAGAACTTCTCCAGTAGGTAAACGGCAAGAAATTTTGATCGGACTCAACGAACCTAGAACTGCTCTTCTTTTCTTGAAATCTGCACTTGAAAGCACAGATAACAACGCCTTTATAAGCAAACGTTTTGTGAATGAACAGCTGAAAAAGATCTATTGTGGTAAACTGAGGAATTCAAGTACATGTGGATCGGCAAAGTACCGGAGTAGTACTAGAATCTCAAATCTGTGATACAGAACTCTTTACCTGGCCTGGATCATATGACGCATCCGATGTTATTGGTACAATCAACCTTCCAATTTCTTTGGTATTGGTAGAAGGATTGCTGGAGCGGAATCTATAATAGCATCAGATATACTCAACAAGCAGTATGCACTGGAACACAAATAACGATGTGATTACAAACCACTCGATATATACATGTATATATAGGTATAAATATATAGTAATAATGAAACAATATATAATCAGTATATTAGCGCATAGTAATATGCACATATGTACTTTAGAAATACATGTGTAAATATATATATATATATATATATATATATATATATATATATACACATATATGCACAGAAATGGGTGGGGAGCAGGTGGGCTACTGGTGCAGTCCATCAGGAAGATAGTGCTGCTCGACCAACTCTTCAAGGTTCTCCTCCAATCCACATGGGAACGCTTTACCCTGAGTATCATTAAGATTTCAAAAAAAATAGACTTAACTAGCGTTCTATGACATTTGTAAAGAAAAAGGAATCCTCCAGCAGGATCCGAAACAGCACGAAAAAATGTTCGAAGTCCTGTGTGGACGACGAATTTGAGCAAAATGGATCCAATGCACGAAGTGCTAGAATTCCCACAGCAGATGTGATGACGGGTCACATGGAAACTATATGTATATACATATATATATATATATATATATATATATATATATATATATTTTAATTGTTAAGAATCAGGCTGATTGCACAAGTTCAGCGGTATAAAGACGAGTTTTGGCGACTAATTGTGCTATCACAATCGAAATCGTATCACGAATAAAACAGCACTCAGTAAACGTTGTCCTACCTGATATTTCTATATGGAACTAATAACAATGGTCTTCGAGGAGTAGCAAACAACAATCCGATAGGCCCCGATGCTGCCATAAAGCTAAACAGTTCAATCAACGAAAGAAAAAAGTGGTAGGAAGCAAACGATACTTACACATAAGATGTTGGAACATAAAAGGCATGAAATGAACTGCATTCAATAACTTTATCTCAGACTCATAATAAACAATGCAACAAACATAAAGGCAGGGAGTAAAATAAATTAAAAAAGGCCGATGGATGATCCACGCTCGATAAACTCGATCGCAGTTCACAAAAAAACTTCAAATTTCTCTGTAACATCGTGAATACAGACTGGGTTAAACAGTTGTTGTCGTCCAAAGCTGTATGTCCCTTCGAATGGGCAATACTATTTTGCTTTGCGAGGTTTCGTTCCCTTATGAATTGAACATATCCCAAACGTCAGATTTTCATAACGCACCATCTCAAATCCAACACCACGAATCATAGCAGCGAAATCCTCCTTCAAAGCAGCAGGGTTTTGATGCATTACAAAATTAGAACTCTAAAAGCTAAAAAAAAAGTGGGAAGAATGCCATACTTGGTTTGGAAACCTTCTAATGCTCTCAACAAGATATTTGTAGCTATTGTAGTCGCCAGCAATAACCTAGATGTTTAGGACCACATGTATTTGGAAATACCAAACAAGCACAAGAAGAAAACGAAGGAAAGCAGATAACCAACTTACTTGCCCCCATAGCAGGAATAATATTGTACGAATATGCATCGTAGAGAGGTCGGAGAAGATGATTCACGGAACTGAACTCTAGAACGGCGAGCATTCCGCCTGGTTTCAAAACGCGGTAAGCTTCACGAACAACCTGAAAAATTGGGTTGACTACTAATAAGTACGATAGATGATCTCAACAAATAATTTGTCCAAAACTTGACCACCGCAAGTCAATTCAAAACTTGGCTTCAAAGTGTAATCCACCACTACTTCAGTCAATTATAAACAGAAAGTATTAACCAAAACTCGGAATCCCATTGCAGCTTCGAACCAGTGATTATTCTTTCCGAGGGTTCACGCGTTATCTACTGTAAAGAAAATATGAATATTAAGGAAAATTTTCAATGGGAAAGAGAGAGGTGTCGACAGATGCATAAGTTGAGCTCTTTTTAATTAACCATATGAATTATTAACCAGTACATCACTAAGCAGACAAGGCCAACAATGGAGATCTAAGTGGATTTTTTCA
The DNA here is from genome assembly GCA_018806985.1 of Angiostrongylus vasorum. Taxonomy (NCBI): domain Eukaryota; kingdom Metazoa; phylum Nematoda; class Chromadorea; order Rhabditida; family Metastrongylidae; genus Angiostrongylus; species Angiostrongylus vasorum. The sequence goes on along the minus strand of JADANN010000032.1, from coordinate 345,083 downwards.
CGACTTTCAACACGAGCTCGATTCGTTCACTACATAAGGCATAGGTGATAGGGACCGTCACAAAGTAAACCTAGAACATAAATGAAGAATGTGCACTTTCTCTTCAAATCTTTTTATAACATGGCATATGCAACCTCATAAACAAAGTGTCTTATCGATAAAACACACTATATTCAGCATTTACAGAATTCCCTGACGAATATCCTAGTATCTTTGTTGGCTCCTATGTAGGCTAGTGTTGCTCGAAAAGTGTTTCCTCCACGATGCTATCAACGTAAAGATTTACCCCTCATTTCTTAAACAATTTCACAGCACTAATCTCGGGAAAAACTGTTTTCAAACTTGCCTCCTCAAGCAGAGTAAGACTATTAGAGGACTAGACGATAATAATGGGGCAGGATCAAGAATTAGAAAGCAAAAAATATGGAGTCGAAATATTTCAGACACCGAAATATGAAAACAGGAGCAGTAACAGGTGAGGAACTCGGGAAACCGACTAGAGGTACAATAGGTAGGAAGACGAACAGAAGGTATACTAAGCATGAATGAATATGATCGGGAAAAGGAGGACGGAAGGAGAAAGAAGTGAAACGAATAGGAAAGCCGAAACAACAGGGAAAGTGGAAGAAGCAAACGTTAGATGTTACTCAGTACAACCAAGGTTTGCAACTTAAGAATTTTCTCAGCACCTTAAAAAACTTTCCATTGCACTCATAGTACTGGTTGGAAAAAAACAGTATAATTATTAGTTCAAAAACATACTGTCGACAACACAGATGCTTCCGAAGTTAACACAATGCAAACCTTAAACTCTACTGAATGGTTGGTGTACTAAGAATGGCAATCCCATGACAGCAGCAGAGGAAAACCAAGTAATCTTAACAGTCCTAAGTTCGTAAGCTTTAGCGGATTTGTTACGATTGAACCAACCATGTGTCTGCTCGTAAATGCACAAGTAAAACTACCCAGATCTTGAGTGAAGCAGAAAACGAATGACCGCATAGTACTACGAACAAATTCGGAGAGTTCTCCGAAATCACAAAAGCAGAGTACCGCATGCAGCACTGTTTATAAACCATTAAAAAAAAACCACTCGGCGTTGATCAATTCCTGAGGTATGCGCCATGCATTCGACCTTATTAAGCATCCTTAGCGGCGATTGAATGCATATCTGGTCTTTACAATGACTCGAAGTGGCCTACCGATTATCGAGCCAGTTCTGCTATCCTCCTAGACAAGTCTGGTACTAATATGCCGCACCCGGAGAGATGGAGAGCTTCATGAGCCTGGGGCGTTGGGATCAATCCTGCGTGTATTGCAGGCGTCTACGACCACTGCGCCACACGCAAGCCGTTTATAAACCATAAAACAATTGATAGCAGAAGCGAAAGGCGAAGCATACCTCGTCAACATGTGTGCAGTTACGAATTCCAAATGATATGGTGTAAACATCGAACGAATTCTCTTTAAACGGCAACTTTTCGCCGTTGGCACATATCCATTCGAGCTGTGTGCAGTCAACCTAAACTAAGCATTGTTTTCCAGAAAAATGTTAGGGAAAATATATCAGAAGAGCATGCCTTATACGCTATGAAATTAGAGCATCAACGTACAAGTGGTTCTGTTTTGGCGCGATCACGACCAACATCGAGCATTTTCTCATTTATGTCAACAACAGTGATCCTCCCACTGGATCCAATCCTTTTTTGCAACCGGAACGCTATGTCACCTGTTCCTCCTGCAACGTCCAGGACCTGAAAAGCTCGCAGGAAATATCGCGGATTTCGTAATATTATAACGAATCCCAGGACCGACTTTGAGTTAACCTCTTTGATGAACAGACACAAGGTTGTTACTACCGTATTAGTATTGTACTGCACGTGGTTCTGAATAGTGTTCGACTGAGTCGAATGCATGTCAATTCGACTCTTCCAGGCTCTGAAGAAGGCGAAAGCACCGAAACGTCAGCTACTGTAAATGGATAAATCCTGTAATACCAACCTCATGTCTGCTCATCAAGAAAACAGTAAATTTTCTAACATACATCAGTTTTTTGGGTCTTAAACATATAACCGGCTGTTTAGTTGTCGGCGATTGTATTAAAGACAAAAAAAAAGCGTAGTACCAAACTGATATCAAAGAAAACAATGGATGTGAACTCTCTGCGATACCAACATAATCGTTATCAAGTTTCGATATTCTTGTTGAGCAAAGAGGTGTTACTTTATTCTTTATTTCGTTAAAGCTGACGTTTCGGCAGTATCCCCTTCTTCAGAGTAGTTTATTATGTGCCTTCCGCTGAGGAAGACCAATAAGGAATCATCGACCATATGCGATTCTGATCAGCTGTTCTTCCTCAGTGGAAGACACGTAATAAACGACTCTGAAAAAGGCGATAATGTTGAAACGTCAGCTTTAACAGAATAAAGAATAAAGTAACACCTCGTGTTTGCTCAACAAAAATATCGAGAACTATACGATCAATGCCGAGGTTAATAGAAAGTCGGTCGTGGAAATTTGCCAAGTCTATTTATCAGTACACAAGCATCGGAGTGTTTTACAATACTTACCTGATACTTGAATGGCCCGTCATCACTGGTTGCGCAGGCCCTAGCATAATCTCCATTTTTCGGAGATTTGCTGGCTAAGCCATTGTAGTTCCCTGGAATCCCGAGAACAGCCTGGCCAAAGTCTGCCCAAAGTCTTCACCACCACAGTCAGTCGCAGCCCTTATGGATCAGAGGGAGATTTACCCCTATGGGACTTCGATACCAGGACGAATCCCTCGCTGTACATCGCAGTCCGACACCCAGAAACACCTCCCAGCCACGACGAAGCGATAAACCGTTGGCAGTTTTACAATAACGAACAGGTAACCATAATAACCTGTGATCGAGAGCTGAGAGGTAGACCATCAACATAGTAGTCTTTCCATAATCGATGAATTCCAAGACTCATGGCATCGTTCATCAAGTCGTACTTGTTAGCGACACTAGCGAAAACATTGTGCACTTAAGCATAGACCATCATTTATATACACGTAAATGTAAATTGAGCAAGTACTGAGACCCATTCAGACTGTTTCAACCTTTAAACTAAGCCACAGCTCGCAAAACAAAGAAAAACTACACAAGCAGGCCACTCAAAAAAGCCATGCCCGTGCTTTTGAAGTAGAAAATATTTGAAAACCAGGCGAACAACTACAGTGATGTTGGATATTTCCTAAACTCCAGACCACAAGTGTCTGCGGTAGGGATCGAACCCAACCAGGATCATTGTAGTTATATTTCACATCATATCCTGCCATAAGGCAGTAAGTAAAAAGTGACTAGTAAAAACACATTTGCTCAGATTTCATCAGTTCCACTTGAAAATCAGGCCTCTTAGAATGAAGAGAATTTCCATAGAAAAAAAACTTCATAAGTGTAAACGTACCTCTCTTTTCTTTTTCATGCTCTTCAACCTGTTCGTTTCCGAAATGAGTAGTAATCGGTCGGAACTGTGTCGTTCGTACACCGGAAATTCTACTGACGAATGAATATGGGGCACATTTCAGCACAGCTTTCACCAACAATGAACGGCCCATGTGCCTATACAGGTACAGTAGAGGTTCTGATTGCCAAGAAAAGAAGACGAGAAAAGACGGGTACAGTAACTGAGGACTGAGCGGCGAAAGAAGTTTGTAGCCTAAGCTAATTCGTCAAATCGATGGCGAACTCGTACGCGGGGCAGCGCCGTAGAGCATCTCAAATCCAGAATGGGTAGATTTCTCTTCGGACAACATCTTGGCATCATGTTTACATCTCATTTTCTCGACAAACATCATTTTCCAACAACTGTGCCACCGGCGTCACCTGATCATAGCTTTGTAGTCGAGCGACTCGAATCTGCGTCAACGCAGTCTCCATTCGTCCTAGTCGCGTGCCACGCTTCTCCAAGACATTTTATCATCGAGGAGATGTGGGGAACATCGTTTTCCTCCAGGATTTTGGATGAAGAAGTTCGACTATGGAGTTGGTGATCTTCGTATAATACGTTCAGAATCCCGTTGGACATAACCTTCTCCATTGTAGAAGTAAAACAATTCAAGAAGAAGTCTTTTGAACTATGAGAGCTCTATTTCAATTTCAGTCGGGATTCCTCTACTATTCCGCAGTCATCTGTGATTGTAAATATATCCTCTGGTGAGTGAATAGAAGGTTTTTGTTGATTACTTACCCCATCAGCAAGAAAAACAGCTCTTCGTCATCGCTTTTTTTGAAATCTTAATTTTAATAATCAATGTCGTTTGGCGACTGTTAACGCTTGAAGTCCAAGTTCCACCTGTGATACGTGTGGGTGGATGGACAGGGTGAGTTGATAGATTTTTTTTCCGGCCCTTTATTTAGACAGAAGTTTCTCGTCGAACTTTTTTGTGTTCAATCGATAGTTTATCTAGCATCGCGCCTGGCCCCGTTTTGGAAAAACTACTCTCTGCACTTAGCAATTAAAAAATCGAGGAGTTCATTACCGTAGCAGGATCTCCCATGGTTAGAAGGAGTCCGATGTTTCCATCCGGAAGCCTAGCTGCGTGTAAACCAGTATCAGGAATCACCACCGTTTCTCTGACCACAATGGCGGCGACTGGTTGGGGGTGATGATGATCTTGGAGAAGCTCCGAATAGGCTGACTCTCGGGATTCCATGTACTTACATTACTAAACGAGCAAAACTCCAGCCTTCGTACCTTGCACATGGGGCGCTTTCGTCTTCGACGTCGCGCCACGAAACAACCAGTGATAAGCGCTGAAATCTCGGATTGCATAAGACGTCACTGGAATTAAAGCAAACGAATGCGCCCAGGACACGCCATGGAGACTGTTTCTTGCTGTGTACCTGTAACAGTGGAACAGTCTCTGCAGGCGCTGACATCATAATTCTTCAGGCCGCTGGTCGCATCAAATTCCATGTGATCGCCCTACAAGAGATAAAAGGCAGGAAAATCGACATACGTCAATTAGATGACGGAACCCTTTTCATTTGTGGTGGGAAATTCCCGTTATGGAATGATAGAGGCATTTTTGCTCTACACCCATCTATTTTGCAGTCACGTCACACTAAATCTCATTAACGCGATTGGCCATTCTTCGTCTTCAACTTCTCCGTCAAAAGAAAGTGTTGTCAGCTGTTACTCACCAAATCTTAGAGCTGATGAGAGCGAACTGAACGTGTTCTACGACGGGATGAAGGGAGGAATCCGCAACGAGAAGGCCTACAAATACATTCGTAGAGACTTAAGGCCAGAATAGGAACCGCCACTGAAAATGAATACAGGATTGGGAAATACGAAGTTGGAGAGCGAGATGAGAATGGAAATCATGTCGTAAGACTCCTATCCACGGATCTCCCTCATATGAGGGATCTCGAGCCGGTTAGTCGTGAGGCTACGTGGCCCGTCCCCAGGTGGCCAATAGGGGGTTAATCGCGGACCAAAAGCGACATTTGCTTCCCCGAGACGCAAATGGATCCAGGGAATGGACTGCTTGTTTCTGCTGCGCCGATTTGGCACATGCTTTCTCTATCTAAGAGGCGTGTTCATGTATGCGTGTGTGGGTGCGTTCAAGTTTATGCGGATTGTATTCTACGAGTCAATTCGGCCAAAAAGCCTGCAATCAAGTGACAAGGAAGTATATTGGAAGCGGTTAGGAGTCGCCTCCAACAAATAAGCTCCATGTCCACTCTGGGAGAGCCTGGCAAGCTACCCGTGAGCATACCCAGCCCCCCACGTTCAGAGGCCAGGGAGCTATACGTGGGTATCAAAAAAGCTTAACACAATAAAATAAATGAGCCTCATTCCCCTGACACTGAAAGAGCCGCAATATGGCAGTGTTGGGTACGACGAATACGCAAAGGCTGCTAAAACCTCAAAGCCATTGTTGGCTATCTAAATCTCGAATGACTAAGGTGATGATATGTACCTACAATGCACGCACACTTGCATCTGAGTCCTCGACAGAAGATTTGATCACGCAGGCAAGAAGGATGCAGCACGACGTCATCGGACTGGTAAAGACGAGAAGACGCCGTCCATTCAACGCTGTCTATGACACCGGAGAAGAACTATTTCTTGGAACATGCGACAGTAAAGGAATCGGTGACGTCCGCGTTGTCGTCAACAAGAGTTTGTCCATGACATCGATTATTCGAACAACTAACAATCCGAATTGGGCGTTTACGACTGAAAAGATGTGGACCAACACCGGCTTTGACAATCTTCGTCGTTTACGCGCCGACATCAAACTGTGACGAAGAAGTCGAAGCGTTATATGTGGACTTGGAGAAGTTCTACAGAGAAGACCATACCTTGTTCAAGGTCATCGCAAGAACGTCTGAAGAACGTCACATTGGGACCCACGGATTAGAATGGAACAAACAGGGTAAGCGGCTGTCCGAGTTTGTCATGACGACCAAGACTATCCACGGTAAGTCGCAATTCCTGAAGCCTCACCCTCAACGCTGGGCGTGAGAGTTTCCCAGTGGAGAGTTCCGTGACGAAGTAGAGCACATCATAATAAATAGAAGACTTTGCCTTACCGATGTCGCTGTTGTTCCAAAATCCAACATGGGATCAGACTATCGCCTCCTTCGTGCAAGATTTTAATTTTCTCGGAACGGAGATAAAGCCGCTAAATTCAAGAGACAAAGTTCCAGAACCACCGTAAACTGGGACTGGGATTCAATTCACTAGTCGGCTTTTGGGAAGATGCCGTTCACGATAACATCGAATCGACGAAGTACACGATTGGCTCATTCAACATCTTCACGTTACCGCTATGAAAGCTGAGATCTTGAAAATCACCAAGAGAAGTATATCTCCAGAAACACTCGAGCTGACACGCCAGCGTGGAATCGCACGAGCTGCAGGGAGTCGCAACTCACGTCCGTACTTGCAAAAAAGAATACAGACAGGCGATAAAAAAAAGGGTCTTAAAGAGAGAACAGCAGCAGTAATGGTCGAAACTGCAGAGGCTCGGAAGAGCATTCGCAAACTCCACCGAAGCTTCGCCAATTACAAGACGAAAATAATTGCACTCCGACGCCCAAGCGGAACAGTTACACCGTCCAGAAGGGCAATGGAGAAAGGCACTACGAATACTACCCAGATCTCTTAGATAGCCGCATCCACCTTCCGTCATATGAAATAAAGGAGGATGGATATGTTGTACCACCGGTTCTCCCTTCGGAAATCCGACATTCCATTTCGTCGGTGAAAACTCCAGCAGCACCAGGTCCGGACAAGATAAGGCCAGAACACCTGAAGAATCTTCTGCCAGTCCTCGTAAACACACTGGCTCGGCTCTTCACATGTTACCTGTCTGAATGCAAGGTCCCTACTCAATGGAAGACCAGCGAGACCGTGCTAATGTTTAAGAAGAGTGACCTCCACGATATCGGCAACTATCGCCCAATCTGGTTGCTGTCTGTCGTCTACAAACTTTTCGCACGACTCATCCTAAAGAAAATTGAGAGAACACTGGATGAAGGAAACAGCCACCTGAGCAAGAGGGCTTGGAAAGGGATTTAGTACGATGGACCACATCCACACGATAACAAGACTCATTGAAGTGTCGCGAGAGTACAAAAGACCGCTCCGTCTCACCTTCATCGGTTTACAAAAAGGCCTTTGATTCAGTCGAGATAGAAGCAGTCTTGGAAGCCCTGGATAGTCAAGGAGTCTTTACTCAGTACATAAAGATTCTTCGTGAGCTGTACAAAAATTTCACAACCAAGGTATCACCATTCTACGACGATATTGTCATTGACGTCAAAAGAGGAGTTAGGCAAGGCGATACCATCAAAATTATTTACCGCCACCCTCCAGAACGTCATGCGAACATTGGGATGGGATAATATGGGAGTGAAAATCGATGGTCGGCTATTACACCATCTTCGCTATACTGATGACATCGTCCTTATAACACCAGACATTAGCCAAGCGGAAAGAATGCTGGCCGACTTTGATAAAACCTGTGGGAAGATTGGTCTTCGACTAAATCTCACAAAAAACGATGTTCGTGAAGAACGGATTGGTTTCGTATGCTCCATTAACTCTCAAGGGAATGAATATCTCGGAATGCTCCAGCTATATCTATTTAAGTCGGGAAATCAACATGTTGAACGACTTAGCTTCGGAGTTGAGCAAAAGGGAAACGAACGGCTTGGGGATCTTTCAAAAGCATCGAGGATGTAGCGAAGAGAACAAAGAAAACCCGACTCCGTGCCCACCTTTTCGACTCAACGGTGCTTCATGCGTTAACGTATGCGTCAGAAACCTGGTCGCTGCCTAAGCAGGATGAAAGATCACTCAGCCTTCGAAAGAACGACGCTAGGAGTATCCTGCGTTACGCAACTAAGGGAAGTGATCCGAATCTCCGAACTACGCCAACGATCAAAAATCAAAGATGCCGTTGTGTACGCCAGACAGTCGACGATCAGGTGGGCCGGACTCGTAATGCGAATGAACAATAACTGGTGGACAGGAGTCGTTAGTGACTGGATTCCTCGGGATGTTAAGTGCACTGCAGCAAGACCATCAACCCAATGGTCAGAGTTCTTCACGAAAATCGTTGAAGAAAGACACGATGCTCAACGAGTCCCTAGAGCGAGCAAAATCCACTGGGATACTCTTGCACGCAAGGGGTAAAGTGGAAGATTTACTGGCGCCCGCTCGAGTCACGCGACGATCAACGGGACCACGGGTGATACAGGCGATACCGAACTCGTGTCCCACCACGATTCTTTCGTGGGATTTCGTTCATTGAGAAGGTAGAAAATCGCCGGTGGACATGGGAGCCTCCTGATGGCACGACTCATGCGGAGATTGCCCATATTCTCACGAACAGAAAGTAGTAAGTGTTTGACATTTCAGTGATACCTGGATTCTGTGCTGGATCTGATCTGATCACCACATTTTCCGTACTTAGATTTAGTTTAGCAATAGGCTGGAAAAAGAACTCTTGTCATCTTCCAAGAAAAAACGAAACAAACGAAACAAGTAATTTATGACGAAGACATTCTCACTAAAACCCTCTTCTCATATGACTCTCAGATAGATGAAGACCTTACCAAGAACTATACGCTTCTTGTCGAAAGACTTAAAACAGCCTATTGGGACAAACTTCAATTGAAATCATCGATAGATATTGTCCAGTCTTCTGACTTAATGCATGCAACGTGGTCAATACATATGGTAGGAGTTATGTTATGTGAGTAGTAAGTCCCATATATAGGCAGTGTCCTGACTTTTAAACGAAGTATTTAAGAGAAAGTTACTAATTTGTTAAACTGTTCAGTTTTTTACGTGTAATGTTCTCACTGAATAGCAATTTTCATCTGCCAACGGAAAGGAGCAACGTTTGCATTCTAAATAACGTATATGCACACATTTATGTATACGAATTCTAATGCTAATAACATAAATCAGATGGAAGGTATTGTAGAGGCGTTCAAGTCATACGATACCAAAGGCGATTCGAAAATCGCCGCATCGCAGGCAGACCCCTGCCCTAATGTTGCTATTACTTATGTTTCCACTTTTTTGTTATAATTTAGACAACTGTCTGATGAAATTGTTGTATTAGATCGGAAACTGCTCTGTTCACTTGATTTGCATACAACTGAGGCGTAAAAGCTAAAAAAGGGCAAAGCTGTCGGCGTTGAACAATGCCCTAGAGATACGCCTTGCATTCGACTTCATTAAGCATCGTTAGAGGTCATTGAATGCATATCTGGCCTTTACAATGACTCGCGGTGGCCTGGCCTACCGATCTCTCACGCCAGTGTTGCTATCCTTCCAGACAAGTCTGGTACCAATTTGCCGACACCGGAGGGTTGGAAGGCTTGATGGGGCACGGGCGCGAGGATCGATCCCACATATGTTGCAGGGAGCCTCTGAGCACTGCGCTACACGCACCTTTAACAGTCATGGTTATCGTATGAAGAATGAATCCGCCCACATGTGTTGACATTAACTCAGAGTGAATGAATCAGGAAATTAGGTGTAAAGTGGATACGGCAACGTCACGGCACTAATCGTCGTACCCCGACTATTAACCACTGCTTAACGGGGTTCCGAAACTTCTTGTTGTGGAACACTTAATATAGAGTGAGGTCTTTCACAAAATCAAAGTAAAATGGAATATAACTTTTGTCAACTGCCCACTATTTTTTCACGGCGGTAGGGGTGGACAACCACAATGATGCTGAGATATTTGTACAACTTGGACACCAGTCCAAATGGAAAAGATTTTTTTCCGGGAGCTCACTTGTCATTCCTCTGTACCACTGAAGGCCTAGGTTAGCCTTTCTCTCAGGCCGTTTTCTATGTAGCGGTGCCATCAGCAATCAGTCGTCAACGGGAATGATCCGGGGAGCACAAATCGGCATTAGATCGAGTTAACCTGAGGCTTTAGTGAAATAACATCACTGTGGTTGTGTTTCACGGAATAGTCTGCCATGAAAAATAATGAGCAGCAGACAGAAGTCACACATTGTGATTTCGACTAAAGCCTCAGCTTAACTAGGTTTAATCCCGATTTTTACTCCCAGATCATTCCCGCTGACGGGTGATTACAGATGGCACTGTCAGGTAAAAACCCGGCTGATAGAAAGGCAAAGCAAGGGCCTCAGTGGTGCAGTGGGGAACATGTGAGCCACAAAACAGGGTAATCACTGGTAGCATCTTGCCTGAAGTCCAAGTTTTGCAAATATCTCAGCATCACTGTGGTTGTAAAAAATAGTTGGAAGAACATAACATAATAATGTACGGCTAACCAGCTACCACCAGCGCTGAAAGAACCATTTTAGAAACCTACAACGTGTGTTTTACTTCCATTACTATATCAAATGAAAAAAACCCAAAACAACTGGAGGTGGGAGCCGTTTTAGCTAGGTATTTCAGCCGAATTTTCCCTAATACCAGAAGTTCATCCATCTCTAAACTAGAGATATTTTCTGTACTTGTGGGCTAGAACGCATAGATCGTGTAGTCAAAAATATGAGGGCTAACAAGTAAGAATGTGAAGCTTTATTAAGTAGATTTAATGACAACAATAATCCATAAAAAAGACTTTAATTTCCACATGTAAACTCATATATTTCATCAATGTTGACCAACCAGTACTGATTAAAGACGATGGGAGTCAGCTTTATAAATGTGGAGCTGTTTCTTCTTATAGTGAATAAACGTGTTATTATTTAACTAATATACTGTACCCTGATGAAAAACGCGAACAAGTAGTCCTGCGATGTTAAGGAACTGGAAGAGAGCGACAAAGTTTGGTGAATTCGACTATCATATCCTCATAAATTTGCGACTTTGTACTATCAGGCTCCGCCACTTTTTCGATATTTGTTGTACTGTTGTAGTAGTCGCTATAGGACGAAAGCGGTGAGTAGTAAGCTGAAGAGAAAACTGGAATGGTAACATATCATTCTCAAGATTGTGGAAAGAGTGATGAGGGGAAGAAAATAAAGGCGAGAATATACATTTAGAAGTGACACCCATAATGATTATAGAGACAGTGATTTTTACTTCACAAGTAATCAACAGCATTTCTTTGGACTTAAATCACTACAATGAAATTGAAGTCAGTTCAATGACGCCTTTAGCAAGCATTCTTATGACAGAGTTGTAGACCCTACCTTGTGTAAAAGATGAAGTATTGAGTTCTGCATAGGGCTACACAAGCTATTATGTGGGCAGTGACCATACCAACCCCTCACCTTCCCCTACACTTTCTCCTCGTTTAATTTTCTTGATATTTAATGACATGTAACAAGAGTTATGGAATTGCTAATATTTACCGTATCTGGCAAGCATAGCACTACCGAGAGCTGCCGAATCGGGAACATTCAGTGTATACACGTCCATAGCGAAAACGTCGGACAGTATCCGCTGTAAATCGCGATTGGTCGAAGCACCTCCAGTAAGGAAAAGACGGCCTATATAATGGATCCACTCGAAAAAAGATTTCTTTCTTTAAGGAAATAAGAAGCAAATTTGTATCTCTTTACATCCTAGCTTATCAATCTTGTCAACAAATAACGAGTCGAACGGAGGTAAAGAAGGAATAATTAATCAGTAACAACAAAGTATAGTAAGATATTCGAGATTTCTTGTTCCTATCTATATGTTTTAGTGAACTAGCTCGCCATGAGCACTGTACTGGCTGGGATCGGTAGCGAACTTCTCCGGGAACAGTTCATCACCTTCATCCAAGTGGAAACGCTCTAGCCCGGCTTCTCCAGGACTCCAGGGAGAACCAACTCTGCAAGCACTCAACGACATCCATAAAGTGACGAAAATCCTCATATAGCAGACGAATTCATAAGCAAAAGTTCGAAGACCTTCGTAGACGTTGGATGCGAGGAAACGAATCGATTGCAAAGGTGCTAGGACCCTAACAGTAAATATGAAGACGGAACATGTGAAATAAAACAATTGTAGGATGAAACTTACATTTTTTCATGAACTGACTTATAGCACCACAATTACGCTACTTTTATCCTATTCTAAAATTCCGCGGTCAAGTAATCAGAGGATTGGGCGCTGTTGCAGAAATCGATGCCATCCCGGAAGAAATCTACTGACAAGGTAGAAAACGTCTCTTTGAAGCATGAAACCGGGCAACTACTTATTGTGAAGATCTGGGGATGTTCTAACAGTCACGGATTACCAAATTAAGAGACTACATTCTTCGCGACCTGCAATGAACATGGATAATGAATACGAAAAAGAACTGGGTATGAGACAAGGAACGCCGGTAGCCATCGGGCTTCTAACAAATGCCATTGGTCAGTTTGATGGTTTTAACGCATATGCTCATTCATCTAACGCAGTAGTTTTTCTAGCTCTGTGGTATGAAGCAGGAAAAATTAATTGATATTTTAGCTGCATAGAGGAAGTTAAGTTATACACAGCATTCGCGCGAAAGCTCATGAAGATGAATCGACTCCCTCAACTCCAAGCTGATATTCACGGCTCAGACCCTCGAAGAATGTCCAGCCTTTGATGCTCGGCAGAATACATCTCAGACAGTAAGAAACAGTGAGCCGATCATATAACGAGAAGAGAGTAAGATAGGTAGATGGAAATAACAATAGTGTGATGTGAAAAAAGATAAAGCCCTCGTCATTCACCAATCCCTGAGGGATGCGCCATGCATTCGACTTCACGTAGGAGGTGACTGAATGCATGTCTGGCCTTTACAATGAGTTGGGCCTACCGATGTATCGAACCAGTGCTGCTATCCTTTTAGACAAGCCTGGTACCAATGTGCCGACCTCGGAAGGATTGAAGGCTTGGTGGGCCATGGGTGCGGGGTTCTATTCCACGTGTGCTGCAAGGCGCCTCCGACCACTGCGCCACAAGCGTCCTAACAGTGTAATGTACACGAATAAATCAGTTATGTTCATAACTGGAATCATTTACACTCTTAAGCAGCGGCAAGTTGGCAAATACAATTATGACAAACCTCATACATGACGGCTGCAATACAACGAAAACATCTAAGTGCTGGGACCTATACGATAGGTGAAGACGCGGAATTAGACATGGTTCCCATCACTTTTCGTTTAAAAGCTTATTGCTGGCGCGGTGATCGAAGATTCATTAGCAGATGAGAAAGCTTACTATTCTTCAGCCAGTCGCTATAATAATTGCAATCTAAGAATTATTCTTTTGCAAAACGATTGAAAACTTTTAGGTTTTCTGGCTGCTTCGTCCGACCTACAATACTGCGAAGTCGAAGAGAATAGGAAAACGTAAAAGAAGTTATGTAATTTCACCTTTTCCTGTTCGACATCCCATCATTCGGGCGTACATCAGCTTGAGGAGAGACTGACCTTCTAGAAGAGCACGCGCTTCAATCTAAACGCCTTCCATAATGGCTGCATTCATGGAAAACGTAAGAAGAGAGAATTTCAGAGTAAAATGTGGCAAAACAGCCTAAGCTCCGGTTCTCTAACTCCAATTTTCTAACTATAGCTCTTTAATTAAGAGAACTTAGAAGCATATTATTTATACTTTATCTGAACACACATAAGCACGTTATTTGCTTGTTTCCTTTGTTAATTATGGTACCTCTGGCGGGAATTTTTCAACAAGATGGTACAATCTATCTTTTTGGTATCTGAAGTCTCCTTTAGTAACTCGCGGAGCGATTTCATCGTCATCGAAGTAGAAGCCTAAACTGAAAAGTTCATCCAACTTTAAGTACTTCACTTCAATATGACTTGTTTAGGTTTCACTGCTCATTCATCCGAATTTTATAAAATTCGTAATAGGCAGTATAGCAAATGGAAAAAACTTCAGACGAAGTTTGCTAAGGTCCTATTTAACACATTAACGACGACGCCTAATTTTGCTCTCTGCCGCATGGGACAACTCCTAATTCTCTGCTTTTACGGAGTTGCTGGTTTGTTTTCTCATAACAAACAATAATTTTTCGAGGATTTCAGAAGCTGTAAACATTATCGTATTGTAGAAGCGACTTTGTTCTATCGTTCTATGAGTGCAGATGATACATATACCATTATTTCCTACATGTTACTACGGTGTACCATGCAAGCACATTTTTGTCAGCATTTAGAAGGGTCTGGCAGTTCATGTTGAATTTCTTCTGTTATTTTTTCTACCAACTCATCATAAAAAAAGGATAAAGCTCTCGGCGTTGACCAATCCCTGAGGGACGTGCCATGCATTCCACTTCATTAAGCATCGTTGGAAATGACTGAATGCATAACTGGTCTTTACAATGATTCCCGGTGGCCTGCCTATGTATCGGACCAATACTGCTATCCTTCCAGACAGGTCCGGTACCAATTTGCCGACCCTGGAGGGATGGATGGCTGGGTAGGTCATGAGCGCAGAGAACGATTCCACGTGTGTTGCAAGGCGCATCCGACTACTGCGCCACATGCTCCCTATGAGTCATCATAGCAATTAAAATGAGATAACAGTTAATTGTTAGCCAAACCCGCCAATGAACTTGTCTAAAGAAAGGTTCTTCCGAATTGTTAAGTGTAGAATACACCTTATCTCCCAACGGTTTATCGCCTCATCGTGGCTGGGAGGTGTTCCTGGGTGTCGGACTGCGATATACAGCAGGAGATTGGGGGATTCATTCCCCCGGCAGGGTCTCCCAAGCTGAGAAGGAGCCCGGCGTTTCCATCAGGAAGCCTAGTTAAGAGTAAACCAATACCAGGATCCACCACCGTCTTCGTATCAAAGTCGCATGGTGGTAAATCTCCCTCTGATCTACAAGGGCTGAGACTGCCTGTCGTGATGACGAGCTGGGCTTTGGCCTTTGGCGAGGCTGCCTTCGGGATTCCAGAGAACCACAATGGCTTAGCCAGCAAATCTCCGAAAAGTGGTGATTACGCTGGGGCTGGCACAACTAGTGATGACGGGCCGTTCAAGTATCAGGCAAGTAAGAATACACGTCATAAGGTCTCATCCTCCTTATTTTCGAATAGTTATCGAAGATATACAGATAGAATCCAAATAAATGAATAACCAAGCAAATATGGAGAAACTAATGAATAACGGACAACAATAAAAATGAATGGCGTGACTAAGAAGAAAATCACCAATGTTTCCTTTATTTCCTGGCGGAGTTTTAGCTAAGAGCGCAGCAAATTCGTCCCATTGGCAACCAAGCTGTTTACGCACTCGCTCCCTTGTCAGTGAGCCGTTCTTGAAACTGAAAAAACACCAATAGAGTAAGAGAACGAGTTCTCGTTCGAATGCTTCCTTCAAAAATTTGATATTAGTACTTTTTTACATGATTTGTCTTCACATTTACTGTGGGGATCCTAACAGTTCTCGCATTCAATTCGCTTCCTCGCAACCACCACTCACGAAGGTCTTCGAACTTGTCAAGCACATAGGTTTGGATGCTACTTAAGGATTACCACTTCTTTATTGATGTCGTTAAGTGCTGGTCCAGTCGATTCTCTCTAGAGTTTTGGGATAGCCAAGTTAGAGCGTTCCAATTTGGATTGTAAGACGTAAATTGTTCCCAAATAAAAGTGGCTTCAATTTCCCGAACCCGAAGGGATAAAATGCTTGGTGAGGATGGGAAGAGGTCGAACTAACTCCGTGTTCATGATGAACGCTATCATCACCATTGCGTTATCCCAGCCATTATGCTAACAATACTTGGATACTTGGATGGCCCGTCTTCACTAGTTGTGCAGGCTCCAGCAAAATTTCCACTTTTACGAGTTTTGCTGGTTTAGCTACTGTGGTTCCTTGGAGTCCCGAGGTCAGCATGGCCAAAGTCTGCACCACATCGTCATCACCACAGGCAGCTGCCGCCTTTGTGGATCAGTGGGAGACTTGTCATCAAATGACTAGTTGGATACCAGAACGGTGGTGGATCGTGGCTATAGCAACTATCCCCGGAATAGTTACTATTTCTTTCTATTACTGTATGTTTATATAGTAAGGAACATATCTACTGTTTCTCAAGTTGCTTGGCAAATTTCGCAGTACGTAAACATTTTGATCCCATCCTAAGGAATTTCATATAGAGAATTCCTCTATCAAATAGTGAATTCTCTATCTACCTAGCAGACACATTCAATGGGTCGATGGAGACGGCCTTTGCCACAACGTCACTAGACACAGCATCTCGTGGCCATCGGTCACACCACCAGGCATGCTGTTGGGTACGTCTCATAGCTCGGCGAATGAACCCCGCAACTCGGACCTTGGCCCTACCATCAACGACTCGCTTGGACGGCCACGCCCTCTAGCACGGTCATTTTCTTGGCAGTTCCTATCGAGTCTTACGTTCCACTTCACTGCCCCATTCCTACGCCAGCATTCTTCCATCCCTATTCCTGTTGTATTGGTGTTGCCTTTACGTATATAAAGACTCAATCCCAAGTTGCCGAAAGGTGTTGCCCTGTGTCAACTACGAAAAGTCCCGCGTGGCGACCCCCCACGAAGTCGAGCATTCTGCTTAAAGCTAGTGGTTATTCGGTGCCGAGAACTGACTCGAAGGCTTATTTTCCGCTAGCAACTGCGATACTCTGGTGCATTGGGCAAATCAATAGAGTCTGCTGCAACGACCAAACTACTGTTAGTCGCAGGACAATCAGACTCAAACCAGGAAAACAGTACGTTTATATCCGCTATATAATGACTTCCTCAATGTCCTCACATCAAGGGGCTTTAACAAAGGCTGCTAACCGTCTCCTAAGTAATCTTGACGACAGTGAAGACCTAGCATCGTCCCAAGTACAGCTTCCCTATGATGAAGTCGACCGCATTTCCTACGTCAATACACTAACGAAAAGGATCACAGATGCAACACTCGCCATCCAGTTCGAAGTAGAAAACGTCCAGACAGCACTGAATAAGTAGAGTGAAGAAGCGGATCATCTTGATCCTAAGATCTCATCAATAGAGGATGCACATGACAGAATTAGTGCAAACACCGAAGAAACACTTGAGCTACTTGATAGAGCGACACCTTATCTCTTCAAGTTCTTCAAACTAAAGAAAATTTTAGAAGATGCAAAAGACAACGTTTCGAGTAGCACAAATTCAGTCCCCCAGCAGTACACCTGCCACCTATTCCCATTCCAAAATTCAGCGGAAAACTGGGAGTGGGACACATTTTGGGAAGCGTTCGACCACTCAGTGCATTCACAAAGAATGGACGACTTCTTGAAAATGAACTATCTATTAGATTCTCTTGAAGGGAAAGCGAAAGCTTTCGTTAACCAATACAGAATAACGCGAGAATCGTACCAGATGGTTATCACCCATCTAAAGCATAAATATGGTAACAAACAAGATCTCGCAGACGAACTACTCAACAGAGTACAGACGACCAAAGCGAACAGCGACCACCTTGAAGATCAGAAGACATTGTGGGAGCATTTGTTACCCGTAATCAGCCAATTGGCACACAATGGAGAATTAGTGGACACCATACAAAATCAACTTCTTACGAAATTTACGAGAGATATTCAAAGACACGCACTGGATCAAAGGAGTCGAGAGTCGGATAAAACATACAAAACCGAAGATCTTTTAAAGTCTATCAATGAATATATAAGCAAGGAGCTCAAGATACAGCAACATCTGGGCAGAAACGTCAGCATTACATCAGATTTGAGAGGCACTATAAATAGACCCCTACAGCAACCTTTAATGCCTCAAACCCACATGGCCAAAGTCCGGATTTATCCATGTGTCTACTGTGAAACGATGGGACATTTCCCAATTGAATGCAAAAGAGTGCGAACGTATGAAGAAGAAGTGCAGATTATGAAAGATGGGAACGTTTGCTTTAAGTGTGGATCAAAACTTCAAACATCAGCTTGAAAGGGGCGGGTGCTACCGAGTGTGCGGTAAACGTGGACATCACACGTTTATTTTTAAGCAGCAACAACCGTCAAAAGAACAGCTTAATCAATCAGAAGTAGGCCAAAGAGACAAACAAAAGCGGCCTGTCAACACCACGAAAAGCGAAAAGACTATGCCATCAAGAATCGATACAGTAGAATGCCAACAGAACTACCAGAACGATACGGTCCTACCCCACACGATGAAAGAAGATACAACGAATGTCTAAGTATTGGAAGGACAAGCGCGGATCTTCAACCCATCCACTCAGACAAGCGAACCAGTACGTCTCTTGCTTAATACAGGATCCGATCGTTCATTCATCACCAATGAATTGGCTGAACGTCTTCATTTACGAAATATTGATTCCGCAGAATTATCCATTAACATATTCGGAGCTCTTAGTGAAGTGAAAAAGAACTGGAATTACCGCAGTAAAATTGTGGGATGTCTATGGAACACAACATGAAATCACAGTAACTAGGATCGAGACCATCACCAAACCGCTAAAACGTATACGTCTCAGCCAAAAGGATAAGAAGTTCCTCCGTTATAATAATATTGAACTGTCGATCGATCCTGACTGTAACAGCGTACACCCACAAATCCTGCTCGGATGTTCAGATGAATTTTCTCTACTTGATGGTAACCTAGGACCGAACAAAACATTACCATCGGGATTAAGGTTAATTCCCCTCTAAACTCGGTTATCTCGTAGTAGGAGCCAACCACAAGCGGTACATTAAATCACAAGAAAGTGCACTCCTTGTCACAGAGACTACAATACGCAAACCTCAACCTTATGAACAATAATCATGGGAAGAATTTTGCATACTAGAATCATCAGGAATTAACGGATCTAAGGGATCGAAAATAAAAGAACAAGAGCAGCAAAATGCTGAAATGTGGAAACAGTTTGCGAAAACGATAGAGAGACGTGAGGATGGTAATGTGAGACTTCAGTGGAAGAACAATTCAACCACACTCCTTGAGAACAAATGCATGGCATTTCTACACTACAGGCGACAATCGCCACACTGACGAAAAATCCTCCCCTGCTAGAGAAATATAACGAAACTATAATACAGAAACTAAATGAGAATATTATTGAGGAAGTCGATGAATCGATACGCCAACAAGGTGTAATTATTCACTACCTGCCGCATCGCACCGTGGTAACTCCACATAAGGAAACCACAAAATTACGAATCGTTTACGATGCATCCGCTCAATCAGTATTAGCGCCCTGATTAAATGATGTCCTCCACCAAGGGTCAGTCTTCCTTCCTCGAATATGCGATATTCTGCTTCGTTTTCGCATAAGAAATATTGCAATGATTGAGTACGTAGAGAAAGCGTTCTTGCAAGTACGACCCCACGAGCACGATTGACATACTACACGGTTTCTATGGGTTCGCGACATCTCACAACATTGCGAGCCAAAAAACATAGTTACCTACAGATTCATACGGGCAACTTTTTGGCATCAACTGTTCACCGTTCCTACTAGCAAGAACAATTAAGCATCACTTAGAGACCCAAGGGTCGAGTGCAGCATTGGCTCACGAACTTACGAACAATACATATGTCGATAATGTTATTGTCACAAGTTGGTCATTAGAAGAGGCCATGGACAAATTTAAGCGATCAAAGCAAATTTTCAAGGATTTGTGCATGAATTTACGAGAATTTATATCGAACAATAAAGAACTTGTTCGGGAGATACCCTCGAACGATGACTTGACATTAAGCAATCAACAAAAAGTCCTGGAAATAGTATGGGATTCGGAAAACGCTAAATTACTTCACTAATGCAAATATCCATACAAACCAAAGCTGACCAAGCGTTCAGTGGCTGAACAAGTAGCAGCAATCTACGATCCCCTAGGATGGCTCGAACCAGTAACAGTACGAGGAAAAAAATTTCTTCAAAAGCTTTGGAATCTCGATTATACGTGGGACACACCGCTCTCAAAACTACATGCCAACGAATGGGAAAAAGTAGTCAGAAACCTAAATGGATTTGAAATCTGTATCCCACGGTGTGTTGCCGAACTCGAACATGAAGCCAAACTAACCCTCTTTGCGGATGCCAGCAAAGAATGTATGGCAACTTGCGCCTACTTAGTATCAAATAATCATTAGTTTCTCCTTTTGGGAAAATCCAAACTATAGTCAATCAACTACGTTACCACTATTCCAAAGCTTGAGTTAAATGCTGTAACTCTGGCAGTCCGTCTAGCCCACTCACTACATACAGCTATAAAAAAACCACGTATCTATTCAAGAGATACTAATTATGTCTGACTCTAAAATTGTACTAAGCTGGATACGACCACGAAATTTAGAGAAATCAGTGGGACCACTAGTAAAAAACCGCATCAGGGAAATACGTCAAATAGATAAGGCTTTGCACAATCTCATTCAATTTGCCCACGTGCCACAGATCAAAATCCGGCCGATTGCGCAACGAGAGGACTAAGTAAGTTCCAGTTGAAGAGCCATTATTGGTGGATAGGATCCGATC
Source organism: Angiostrongylus vasorum (assembly GCA_018806985.1). Taxonomy (NCBI): domain Eukaryota; kingdom Metazoa; phylum Nematoda; class Chromadorea; order Rhabditida; family Metastrongylidae; genus Angiostrongylus; species Angiostrongylus vasorum. The sequence goes on along the minus strand of JADANN010000032.1, from coordinate 324,154 downwards.
TCATTAGAGAGTCAGATTTTCCGAAGGAAATCAATCCCTTTAGGATACCACAAGATGTGGAAATGAACTGCAATTCCAACGTAATGACCACTTTTGACCAGCTGGAGCTGGAATTGCTGGACTGGTCAAGACACAATTGACTAATAACAGCACAAAACGCAGTGGCGTATGTTTTGAGATTCCTCAATAAAGTGACAGCGAAATTGAAACCTCAATTACGAGAAAGAATTCACCGCCCTATTCCAGAGATCGAGTTAGCATCCTCGCAATCATATATTACGGCAGTCGAATACGAAGCGGCACTAAGGGTGATCATACGAAAACACCAACGGAACACCTATCCCGCGATGGCAAAAAGATTCCTTCATTCTTTTAGTATCATTAAAGATCAACATGGAATTTTTTTCGCTGCAAAGGACGCATAAATAAAGCAAACATTCCCTTCGAAGAAAGACAAAACAAGCAAAAACAAGATTAACCGAAATTATAGTAAGCGACGCACATTTACCACTTTAGTGTGGCACAAGTCAGGCAAATATTAGAAAACGATTCTGGATGGCAGCATTACGACGCCTGTCAAGGAAAGCTATAAGGCGATGCGTTGCATCTCAAAAAATGAACAACTTGCCTTATAAGAACCCAACAATGGACGACCTACCAAAGAGAAGAGTGGTAAGATCACGACCATTCGAACATGTTGGGATAGATTACTTTGGGCCCTTACGTGTACAGCCACAAGGCTGCTACACCTAGAACTAGTTCAAAATATGACAGTTGACGAACCCCCTATTAGCACTTTGTCGATTCTTTGCTAGAAGGGGTGTACCAAACATGATCACTTCCGATAACGCACCGAACTTCAGTTTAGCGGAACAAATCTTACGAACTGCTATTGTTCCAATAACCAATGATACCTCGTTTACGAAGACATTGGCAACAATAGCAATCACGTGGAGAACAACAACACCTTATGCTCCGTGGCAGGGGGCATTTTACGAGCGTCTTATAAAATCAGTGAAACATTCCCTTTACAAAGAGTTGCAGAAGACAATTCCAACAACGTCACAATTAGCAACTCTTTTCGTAGAGATCGAGGGATGCCTAAATAACAGACCGCTCACGTACATCGAAGAAAAACCTGATGACCTAGTACTTGCGTCCAATCGATTTCATCCAACGCGATATGATACTGACGTATCCATTCGAGTCCACAAGTGTCCAAGAAGACTATGAAGATTATATTCCTCCATACGAACTAGCTCGGTTGCGCACCAGCAAGCGATAGCAGCTGTGACATCATGTCACAAATTAACGGAACAGTATTAGACCATTTGGAGCCAACAGTACCTCAGTAGCCTCCGAGAAACACATGTACTAAGTTTTGATAAAAAGAGAGGCACTACAATCCTCCCCAACGACTGGTACAGCGGTACTAATTTACGAACCGGTCCTACCTCGAAATACCTGGAGAATGGGCCGTATCATAAAAGTCCAACTATCAGCGAGTGGAGCCATACGAGAAGCACACTTCAAGCTACCTAATGGGCGAATCATCAGAAGACCTGTTAATTTACTTATACATTTAGAAGTGGGAAACACCCAACCAAATGAGTCTCCAAATACTAACGACGAATCGAATACTGCTCCAAGTCACGACATCAAAAACGAAGAGGAGCTACGCAAAAGATCGAGAGAACGTTATAACTTACGACCGCGACCCCGTACTCGCACCGTTCACTCGATTCAATCATCAGAGTCTAACGATGAACATTTCTTTAATCATGATATTAACAAACAAAGAACGAGCTCTGCTACTTACGAACTCCAACATTTTCTAATGTATGATGACGACTATCCTAACCTTAGTTCTGCAACCCTACCTACCAATCATTTTTTTAACATATACCATCGACTCACACGACTAATATTCACCATTCACGCTACTGTATTCTTCTACACGCATCCCACTTTATTCCTAGACATCATCACCACCTATTTATTCTGTCGTAACAATATTCGAATAATCGCAACGTTCCGAGTCTAACAAACAGAAGAGAGGAGAAGAAGCCAACTAGGATCAAGCTGGCATACTCCCATTCGTCCATCATGCAAGATGTGTAGAACTCTACTATAGAATGACGTACGCCCTAAGTCATTCTCCCTCCCTAATCTCTCTCCCCCCCTCCTTCTTCACTTCACATACAGTCACCACTTCACAAAAACCTCCTTATTCCTCTGCTACTAGAAATAACTATATGATTACCATCGATGTTGTAATACCACTAATTAGAATTCGGTTGTTCAGTTGTTTAAATTCAGTACAATAATCTTATGTAGGGGTGGGGAGTATAGCAGCTATCCCCGGAATACTTACTATTTCTTTCTATTACTGTATATTTCTGTAGTAAAGATCATATCTACTGTTTCTCAAGTTGCTTGGCAAATGCGGTAGTACGTAAATTTTTGATCCCATCCTAAGGAACTTCGCCGAATAACCACTAGCTTTAAGCAGAATGCTCGACTTCATGAGAAGACGCCACGCGGGACTTTTCGTAGTTGACACAGGACAACACCCCTCGACACTCAAACTTGGGGTTAAGTCTTTATATACATAAAGGCAACACCAATACAACAGGAATAACAATAGAAGAATGCTGGCTTAAGAATAAGACAATGAAGTGGAACGTAAGACTCGATAGGGACTGCCAAGAAAATGACCGTGCTAGAGGGCGTGGCCGTCCAAGCGAGTCGTTGATGGTAGGGCCAAGGTCCGAGTTGCGGGGTTCATTCGCCGAGCTATGAGACGTACCCAACAGCATGCCCGGTGGTGTGACCGATCGCCACGAGATGCTGTGTCTAGTGACGTTGTGGCAAAGGCCGTCTCCATCGACCCATTGAATGTGTCTGCTAGGTAGATAGAGAATTCACTATTTGATAGAGCAATTCTCTATACTGGCATTCGTTTACTCTTAGCTGGGCTTCCTGATGGAAACGCCGTACTCGTTCTCAGCTTGGGAGGCCCTGCCGTGGGATGAATCCCTCCGGTGTACATCGCAGCCCGAAACCCAGGAACATCTCCCATCCAGGATGAGGCGGTAAACCGTTGGGAGGTCGCCGTAGGTCAATATTGCCGCCCTCACAATGGCTGAATGGTTTCAGCGGCTTCCCTCCTAGAAGGTTTAAACTGAAACGCAATCTACTCAATCAAACCCTTGCATAATTTCAACAGATAAAGCTTTGTACATAAATTTGCATTCACATAGTAAACAGCTTCTTCCAAACATCATCATTTTGCCGAATGCCGATGTATGCTGCACAAATCACTGCCGCTGACGTGTGACTGCTGGTGGCATCGTTAGGACATAAACTGGCTGACAAAGATGCAAAGCATCGCGGGTTCGAGGCGCACCTGGGGTTTCGAGTTTTGCAAATATCTCAGCATTACTGTGGTTTTATTTCGCGTAATACTCCGCCGCGAAAAAATACTAGGCAACAAGTAAAAGTTGGACTCGTCAAACAGTTAGACTCATCGTTTTCTCCTTTACAAGTCTCCATTTATTTTTGAAGAGCAGCTGCACAGCGTCTTCTATGGTTGAGGAATGTGTCTGGCTCAGTTTGAAAGAGCAGCCTGAGATGTGGTATGAGGTCCTACGTGATCATAATGCACCCTTCCTTGTGGTTCACTCCCGGATTTTATCTAAAACGCTTCAAAATTTCTATGCACGGACGCTTTGGATTCCTGTGCCCAGATAGTGACTTCTACTTAAAAATCTTCTTCGTTACGCCTAAATGTTTTATGCTTCCTTAGTGGAATGTTGTTTGACTCTAAGGCTTCCAATTAGGTGCTCCTTTGTTCGGACGCAGAGTAGTCCACTTATCTTGGGCAACGTGGTCATCCCCAGACGTATTGTAAGAAGTTGGATACATCGTATCCGACTTCTACAATAACCGACTCTTACGACAAGGCAAATTAGGCAATTATGCGTTTTGCATAGACGCTTATACAAAATGTTACGAACTAGCTCGCGGTTTAGAGTGTTCGATGATATTTCAATTACTGTTAACGATTCGTCTAAACCGATCCTTCTCAAGTAACGTTTTATGGTACACCGTTGGAAATGAACGGCAAGGTAAACAGAACTCTCACTTTCACTGAACACATAGTTTTGGAGCATGGTTTCTCCTCTAAACCTGTCCTAAGCAGCTACCTTTTCGTAGCCATCGGAAACGGTTCCTTTTCGCACTGATTTCACGGACTCGTCTAGCTCTCCTGTGGACACAATGGCGGCTTCTCGATAAGCATTTCTCACAAGCGCCATTTTTTGTGTTCGAAGGGTGAGAGGAGAGGTAATATATCAGTATGTGCTTGTTATTTGTCTTTCGGTACCATTTGATTATGTAGCCGTTTTTGGATAGGTCGATTTGAGCGTTCAAGAACAGAAGCCTGTCTTTCTTCGGTTGCTCTCGGGTGAAATTAATCTACTCTGACTAATGGTCCAGCAACTGAAAACACTTGTATACCTCCTTTTGTGTTAAGCAGATCATAAAACAATCGCAGATACATCTACAGTGGAGTAGTGGCGGAAGGGTGGGTTTAGAGAAGTCGTTAGAAGTGATTGAAATACAACCGAACACTTTAAGAGGCCAGCTTGTTTATAAAGGTTTGCAAGACTGTTTGTGTATAACACAAAGTTGCATAATTTGTCGTTACTGTATTAGTTACCATCGTATGAGTTGAAGTACAGTGTATCCGACTTCTTGTAGAGTGTTTGGCTACGAATATATTGGTTAAAAGGGTAGATCAGCTTGTGTCTGTATAAAAAGGCACCTAGTTGGGAAACTTAAAGTCACTATATTGGCGCAGGAATACAAAACATCAGGGCACCTCTCGATGTGGCTTATTTTCTCTTGAGTCTTGAAGCGGATAAATTTCAATTCGATTTCCGATACCAGTCCCGATAAATTTCAAAAATTCAAAAAATGAACCACAGAGGAGTGGCTTGTGATCACGAGTGACCTCGCGCCAAACTTCATGTTGAATCTTTGACCTGAGTCAGGCACATTCCTCATCTGTAATTCTCTGTGCACCTCGTCTCATAAGTGCAGGATTTATAAAGAGCAAGTATTTAGGAGAAGCTGTTTACCACGAGAATGGAATTTGGATATTAAGTTTTTTCCCTGCTTAGGTCATTAAAGTGTTTGACTGAGTAGATTACGTGTCAACTTGTCCTCTACAGGCCCGGAAGAAGGGGGGAACCGACGAAACGTTAGCTAGTGTAGATTAGTAAATAACGTAATTACAACATTGTGTTTGCCCTTCAGAAAGCAGTGAATTGTCAGCGCTGTCAGTGGACGGTGAACCATTAGCAATCACAGGTTACGTTAGCTTCGGAATTTTCTTCACTCGAATTGAAATTCTTGAGGAAATCTTTTATGATCGCAACAAATGCACGTAGGAGTGGACTCGAACGAAAATCGACAACAATTTGCCCAAGGATGGACAACGAAGAGTGCTGAAATACTTCGAAAGTAGTGAGAAAAAAGGTTATGACGAGTTTTATTGGTTCGACAGATAGAATCCACCAGTATAGCTATCTGAATTCGGGGGAAAAACTACATCAGAAATGTGTCGCGAGAAATGAATAAAATCAAGTAACCTTGTTGCGTCTGTTCCCAGCACCAATCGACAGGAAACGGCTAATTTTGCTCCAAAACACCATACGCTCCAGTATTTTCATAGGTGCTAATTCAAAAATAATTCAGAAGCCGAGCACGTGGACTAGGAAACTCCACCTCATCCGCCACATCGAGTAGGTTTCTCACCAGTAGACTGCCACTTTTTCTTGCTGATTTAGTAGCCGTCAATACAGGCGATTGTTCGATTCTGCCTTGACCCACCAAGCCTCTCACTTCTCTGTGGTTCGGAAAATGGTGCAAGACCTGTCTGGGGTCAGTTTTTTCTACTTTTTGACTCTCTCCTATCGACAGACGTAGAACCTGCAACAGCTATCATAGGATTCCTGAGAGAATCAACCGAACCAGCATTTGAGACATTGATAAAGAAGGCAAAGATCAATAACACATTTTTTCTTCACGGGCAGACACGAAGTTATCAACAACAATGTTTATTCAATACAATAGTGGCTGATGTTTCGGCGCTTTCGCCTTCTTCAGAATCTAGAATGGCCAAATTGAGACGCAATCCACTTAGTCGAACACAAATTCTGTGCAGCTATCTCCAATAACAACTGAAGCAGTTAAAAAGAACAAAAGGGTGAGTGTTTAAGAAAAGCTGTTCACTATGCGAATAAACATTTACGTGCCAAATTTTGTCTGCTGTGGTTATGATAGCGCTTGATGAGTGGATTGCGCATCAATTTGACTCTTCCAGGCTCTGAAGAAGGGAAACCACCGAAACGTCAGCCAGTATTGTATTGTATAAACCTTGCTTTCAAAAACCTCGCGTTTTCTCATCAAGAAAACAGAGTGTTATTGATCAATGTCGAGGATAGAAGAAAGTCGGTCCTAAGATCGAAGACTCTAAACTCGCAGCTGGAGCGGTGGAATTCGTGTTTTATGCACGGAAACGAATTGAATGCCAGAATGCTGGGATCCGCACAACGTGGATCTTGGGTGGAGTGAAGAATTATTGCTTTCAACGGCTCCTTCGAATACAAATGTCAAAGCTTTTATAAAAATGAAACTTCTTTATTGATGTACTTTAGGGAAAACTTATTTGCTGTAACCGTTCCTGTTTTGATTAGCAAAGCTGAGTTCTAACAATTTTGCTGTATTTTTATTATAATGACTACGATTGTGCGGTTTGCCGTTAAATGACAAAAATCTTTCAACAACTAGAGTACTTGGTGAGTTTACAATTAACAGACTTCGTCTTATCACTCTAAATTAATGGAAATCAAAAACATTCCGCTAAAGCGTAAACCAGCGGTGTCATAAACAGCTTAGTTCTTATTAGTGGGCTAACACATGTCATTTTTTACTAAAGAAAAGATTACGGATTAAAATAAAATGAGTAGGTGAAATGTTGCTACTGCTCCACTGATATTCACTCGGCACTCACTACCTTTCACTCAAAATTGAGTATGCAGTTATTAAGCGAAAAAATAATCAGAGTGAGGCTCACCATACAAGGACCATAAACTCTTCTCGTCTTCCAGAAAAATGACTGAATACGTGGGCATCCACGCACGGCTTATACTCAGTGGTGGTGAAAAAAACAGTATCACTCGTACCAAGTGAGATAGCGACGTCTCCTTTTGAGAGATTCAAACCAGCCAGGGAGGCTATAATCACTTACGATGTCAAACCCACCATTTCTGTTGATCAATTTAAAAAAATTTTTTTGAAAATCTGTGTGCTCCGAGATTATTCTTAATACTAACGATTGAAAATACAGACTTCTTCGGGTTAATCGATTGCGTTGAAGTAAAAAAACATTACATTTGCCTTCTGGAGGTGTAAGGATGGTTCAAAAGGTGAGCTAATAGACAGTGTACATGTAAGCAGTGTCCCATTTCGATGCTTCACGGCTACCTTACTTAACGAATAATACCTTAACGTCCCTTTGAATTGCAAGTGTACACAAAGGAAAAAAGGAACTAACAACTTAAGGATAACTTCTACACCCCGTTCCTAAATACGGAACTAATCAGGTACTTAAGGTCACCTGGATTATCGCCGAGGAACGGAAGCACCATGCAGTCCTTACGGAACCCGTATCTCTGGACCATGTAATTCGAGACGGTACCCTGAAAACAGGGTTGCAAAGAAAAGCGTATTGTTTACAAGTAAACCGTCGATTAACGGCGGTGCAAAAAGAAAAGCGAAAGTTATCGCACGAAGTTATCTGACAACAAAGACTTTGAAACCGTTGCAAATATTTCCAAATTCCATGATTTGCACACATCATCGGGCGTGTGTGGCGCAGTGGTCGGAGGCGCCCTGCAACCCACACGTGGAGTAGATCCCCGCGTCCATGGCCTACCAAACGTTTCATCCCTCCAGGATCGGCATACATCGATAGGCCACCGCGAGTCATTGTAAAGGCCAGATGTGCACTCAGTGACCTCCAGACGATGCTTAATGAAGTCGAATGCACAGCGCATCTCTCAGGGATTGATCAAGGCCGAGAGCTTTATCCTTTTTTTTAGACATGTCTTTGATTACTACGTGATTAGTAGCTCTGACTCGCTACAGTGACAAACGGAGCGAACGAGCGGAACGATAGAAGATTCGAGTTCTTTTCTGGATGGCTTCAAACTTAAATAAAACATCATCTTGCAACATTGAAGTTATAGATGGACACCTAACAATAAACCTATACCATACATACTATTCTCTTCTTGATTTTACCACTATTAGATTTTGAAAATCCGGACAACTTCTTGGCTAGCAAACATCGGTCAATATAGAAACAGTCAACGTTTCGTTACATGGCTTCATACGATCGCGACAGCCACGCTTTCCTAGAAACTGATTGTTAAAGGTTGCAAAACTCTGGGAAGGGTAATGATTGTATGTTTTAAACGTTCTTGCTTTGACGAGCATAGATTCAATTAATTTACGGCATTTTGGAACACAACAAGAGCAGTAGTAGTGGTAGCGATTAGGGTCCCGATTCGACCTTGCCTTCGACTAATAAAATTCACTCACGAATCAAAGACGCTCGTGGGTGGAGAATACGAGGAAACGAATCGAACAGAAAAACTGTTGGTATACGCAAAGTACATGTGAAGTGAGACCATGTACAAAATAACACTTTGGACTCTCTATTTATGATCCGACTAAGTCTAACACACCAGATTCCACTAAGTAACATTTCATAGATATGAATATGGTAAGCAATCTTCGATCACCCTCTCAGAGCGATCTCCTTCAGCTAGTCGCAAGGTAACCTGTTGCGTCACTAGGCAGCGGATTGGAGGTTGATCGTCGATCAAAAAGCGACCTCATGTTTCCCTGACACGCATGCAGATCCAGGGGATGGACTTCACGTTTCCGCTGCTCCGATTTGGTATATACATTCTGCGTCTGCGGGGATGTATCCATGCATGCGAGCGTGGGTGTGTTCTCGTTTACGCGGATTTTTTTCTATGAGTCAATTCGGTCATAAGCCTGCAGCCAAGTTACGTGGAAGTATATAGGAGGCGAGTAGAAGCCGCCTTTAACAAATAAGCATTTCGTCTACTCTGCGAGATTAGCAAGGTACCTATGAGTATATCCAGCTCCCACGTTTAATACTGTGCAAGATGTAGTGGGTATCAAATAATAAACACAGTGAAATAAAAGGGCCTCATTATCCTGACCCACGAAAGAGCCTCCGATTCGACAGCGTTGGGTAGGACGAATAAGGAGAGGCTGCTAAAATCTCAGGAAAATTCTAGGCTGCCTAAATTCCGAAGGATTAAGGTGATGATTTGCACCTAGAATGCAAAAGTGGTGCCTAAGTCCTCAATAGAGGAATTGAGCAGGTAGGAAAGAAAGATAAGGCACCACGTCATCGGACTGATTGAGTCGAGAAGAGGCTGTCTATGAAAGCAGAGAAGAACTGCCCCGGATCATGCGATATTAGAAGAGACAGGAGAATCGATATTCTCGTCAACACGAGGCATGAACATCTATTCATCCGAGCATTGATTCATTCGAACAAATATCAACCCAATACGGACGTTTACGGTTGGACAGATGTAGATCAACACGTGGTTAAGCTATGACGAAGACGAAGTTGAAGCGTAGACTTGGAGAAGCTTTAAAGAGAAGGCCATACATTTTTTAAGGTCATCATTAGAGATATTAGCGCTAAGATTGGATCCAGAACCACCTCTGAAAGACGTCACATTGGGACCCATGGACTAAAATGGAACGAGTAGCGTGAGCGGCCATTTGAGCTATTGCTCATTTAACAAGAAAAATAACACCATTCCAATACGATAGTAACAGCGACGCAGAAAGAGGAGTTAGGCAATGTGATACTTTCCCTGCCAAAATTATTTACTGCCGCCTTCGAGAGGCTCATGAGAACATTGGAATTGGGGCAACACGAAAGTGAAAATCGATGGTGGGTAATTACACCATCTTCGCTCTGCCGTTGATATAGTCCTTATAACACCAAACATTAGCCGAGCGGAACGAATGCTGGCCAACTTTGATAAAGCCTGTGGAAAGATTGGTCTTCGACTAAATCTCACAAAAACAATGTTCATGAGGAACGGATTGGTTTCGTACGCCCCATTCACTCTCAAAGGAATGAATATCTCCGAATGCTCCAGCTATATCTATTTAGGTCAGGAAATCAACATGGTAAACAACTTAGCTCCAGAGTTGAGCAAGAGAATGCGAGCGGCTTGCGGAGTTTTCAAAAGCGTCGAAGATGTAGTGAAGAAAACAAACAACATCCGAATTCGTGGCCACTTTTTGAACTTCGTGATTCTTCTTGCAATAACGTATCCGTCAGAAAGCAGGTCTCTACTTATGTAAGATGAAAGGTCATCCTGCGTTGTAGGACGTGGAGTAGAAAGGACGATGCTAGCAGTATCCCGTACCATGCAAGTGAGGGAAAGGATCGGAACCTCTGATCTATGTCAACGATGAAAAAACGCCGTTCTTTACGCCAAAGTGCCCATGATAAACTGCGCTGGACACGTAATGCGAACGACAACTTATGAACAAGAGCCGTTAGTGAGTGGATTACTCGTGATGTCAAAAGCACTGCTGGAATGCCACCAACCCAATGGTCAGGGTTCTTCACGAGAACCCTAGACGAAAGTTATGATGCTCAGTGAGTTCCTCCGATGAACAGAATCCACTAGGCCATTCTTGCATGCGACATGAAGAAATGGAAGTTACACCGGCGCCTGCTCGAGTCACTCGACGATTGGTGGGACGACAGATGACGACGGGTGAGGTGACAAGTGATTGCAAGAGTAAACCTCTTACATCGTTGTTTATTGGTCGACCGACAAATCTCCAAGAATCACTGTCACTACACGAATAGTTGCATTTCCAACAACTTTAGTCGCACAAATGAAGCTTCCACACGATACACATGGACAGGCGACTGCATGCCGTGAATGCCTACGAACGCTCTAGCATTACATATGGCAAATTCACGGAAAAACATGCTCAACCACCTGTCAAAATATGAACTAAATTCGATAAGTTTCTTAAGTTATAGCCGAATTCACAGACTAATCCAGCCACCTCCGCAGATGACGATTGTAAAACACTGGAAACGGATGAAACAAGTGATGAAACCCACAATACTTGTGAGAGCAGGTCATTTAAATATTTAAGTAATATTATAAACATGTGGGCGCTACATGAATCAACCTCATGGCTTTCGAGAAAAGAAAAAAAGCTTTCGTGCTACATTTAACTCAGAAAAGTCTACATGGATTCTCAGAAGGCTTGCTATATTTATGCTCACATAGTTCGTTTTCTATTTTCATTAAAAAAACAAACGTTTATACTTGAAAAAGAATTTGTAGTGGCTTGAATAATAACAAATTTACTTTGCAGAAATGGTGAATGCGATCCTATTTCGCAATATTATCCTTTTTAAAATAAACCTTGAAGCTAGGAAAGTTTCCACATGGACTGTTTATTTAAACACTAGGATGTCTCCATGTAATCACTTTTTACTTACTGCCTATTCTTTTTTCATGTCAGGGTATGATGTGAAATATAGCCACAATAATGCAGGATGTTTGCAAAACTCTGGGCCACAGGTGTCTGCGGTGGGGATCGAACACGCTGTTACTCCTTCCTGGAGCTAATGCGTTCACCACCACATCATGCGAGTCTTTCGTTCCACTTTTTTCGCACCTAGTTCTATAACTAATGACACATTCTTATCCTATTTATTCGCAAATTTTACATGTTGTTGAATTCTTCCATCGCAAAGATGACACATTTCGAACTGAAATTACCAGTGGTTTGGAAGGATTGGCAAGACTTCCAAGTTTTTCCCGCAAACGCGTTCGACGTTCATCTCCTCCATCAATGGCTGCTAGGCAATCCACGTTCCATTCCTGAGCCTAGAACGATGCGTCTATAACCTTAGAATTATAAAAAGGCGTAGAAAAGTTTCTTTCATTGAGTAACGCAAAAGACATTGTTTCGCAAAGCGCGAAGAAAATACACGGAAAAGGATTAAACGATTCAAATCATCCATACCCTACCTAAGAATTCGCGAAAAACTCAAACTATCATGTTGGAAAAGGAAAGTGTACTGATCATATATATAAGAGACAAATGGGCGAAGCACGAAGTCGTATTTCATTAACCAACACTTTATTTTTCCAGACCACTAAGTACCACTATTCCACAGATCGCCAGCGCTTCTTATACTCAATTTGTTTTCCCCTATCCATAACCTATAGAAGTTTCCGAATTTTACGAGTGGGCTCGTTCTCAGCTCTCGCCCAAGGATTTTTGGTCTTAACAATATTGTTGAGTACCGGTCGATTCTCCTAGAGTACTGATGCAGCCGTCTTAAAGAGTGCCCACATCTTCACCACAAGAAGTCGCTAGTTTTTACAGATTGGAAGAACAAGTTGATCGCAGAGAAGTTTGGTACCAATTTGTCGACACTTAAAGATTAAAAGGCTTGGTTTACTCAGAGCGGGGTCGAATCAGAGCTTCGCACATAGCGCACAGCATCATTATCACCACAATATCTATGCTCCACTATCAACAGTCGAAAAAGAAAAAAACAAAACTGCTCTCTGATATTTAAGAAGCACAACTCTTGGGAATATTCGGTAACGAACCGTCAATACTTTACTTACTTGATACTTGAACGGCCCGTGCCCATTGGTTGTGCGGACGCCAGCACAATTTCCACTTCTCGGGATTTGCTGGTTAAGTTATTGTGGTTCCTGGAATCTCGAGGTCAGTTCGCCCAAAGTCTGTCCCCAGTCTTCACCATCACAGGCAGTCGCAGTCCTTGTGGATCAGAGGGAGATTTGCCATCATACAACTTTGATACCAGGACGGTGGTGGATCCTAGTATTGGTTTACTCTTAGCTAGGCTTCCTTATGGAAACGCTGGACTCCTTCTCAGCCTGGGAGACCTGCCAGGCGATTAATCCACCGCTGTACATCGCAGCCCGGCACCGAGAAACACCTCCCTAACCACGATGAAGCGCTAAACCTTTGGGAGGTGTCAATACCTAACAGTCAAAAAAACGGTGAAAGTTTTTTGAGAATCTAATCATACTATGAAAGAATGAAAAGTGCTTATTTGTAGTCCCTAGGGTTATAAACATTTGTGGTTCTACTCCGATTATTCTGACCTGAGAATAATAACAGCAGCCATATTTTTTTATGCTAAAGTTCACATTAAAACAAGTAAAGCAGTTTCTTCTGACCTATGAAAAAGAAGGATGGCGAACGGAAAACGGCAAATTTTTTTAGCACTTTTGATAAAACAATAAATCGTACTTTTAAAGTAAGATTATGCAGACTATCACTGAACTTAAGCGACGTAAGCACTTCTGCGATCTGACTGCCAATAGGGTTTTGTTTCGGTCTATAACGTAGTTAGTGGCTACAATGAGGTTGCCGATGTGCTTCCGGCAAATAACTTCTCCAGAGTTCCGAACTATTAACATTATTGGGCGTAAGTCAGGTCATAGATGTGGTATTGAATTATTTCTCAGGCGAGCAACTCCAATTTCTGACCACTAGCGAAAGCAGAGATTTGGCCCAGCGTTGCAATGTACAAAACGAATCCGATTTATTCCTCGCCGCTCTCTCATAGATGTAGCGATCTAGTGAAGCCGATTCATACTAATGTTCGGTTCCAGGACTGTAGCATCCGCCTGTAGTTTCCAGTGCAGTATTTCGCTTATAAACACCGTTTTTATTATGCATGGACATAAGGAACTTCTTGCTCTATAGTTTTATACATTGATTACAAAACACATGACTCTGAATGTAGCCGCTTTCATATCAGATGTCATCTTTTGAGCTATCTTTACTTCTTCGTGAAGTTATCGCCACTTTGTCGTGTTTTTCCAAAAGTATCAGATTTTGTATCAAACGATCTATTACGAGTATTTGTACCTCAACCTCTACAGCGTATATCAAAACTTTCCTGTGAGACGAGACTACCCAAACACAGAGCTCGGCAAAGCTTGGACATTTGGACATTGTTGTGCGGGCCAGAGCATAATCTGCTCTTTTGGGAGCGACACCCCATACCTCCCAGCCATGATGAGGCGGTAAGCCGTTAGGAAGGCTCAGCAAAACTGTTCCATAAAAATAGATCGTTTTATGAATTGCTTCTGTTTCCAATTTGATTACAAACCATCACATTTATAAACTCTGTTGGTCCACGAGACCGTCTTTATTTATCGGTATATTTGTTAAATTTAAATGTTTTCTTGAACAAGAAACTACGGCTTACGATATCGCTCAAAAACACATTCTGCGTGGTTCTTGTACGTGATGCATTAACTTTTTTTTTGCAAATAATGTTATTCATGCATTAGATACATGTAAACCAATCCTCCTTGCCCAATGCGGCCGATGATTGTTCTCTCAATGGCGAACGCTTTGGGCTATTCTCGAGTCTTAGCAGGAAATTCAATATAATTAAATGGAGAGAACGTCTGTCAAGAAGAAATGAACTACAAGTGGTCGTGTCATCTGGAGTGAATGAACAAGAGATAACGAGCATATGCTAATGAAGCATTAGGTTGCTAAGGCTAAAAACTACCTTCGCGCAATGTCTTACGCCACATTGATTAGAGTTATCCCCTGATAAAGTCAGGCGGTCACTGCTACGTGGATGGCAGAACAAAATAAACTGCCAATACCACAAAACAGTACAATAAGCAGTGGTATATGTTTTCTTATGTTAGGACAAAAAAGCAAAGTCGGACGAGAAAGCATTACAGATCTAGCGATTTATAAAAAAATTTCAAAGCTTAGTTAAGAAAACGAATTTCCATTTCAAAAAAGACCAGCTATAATTTAACCTCCGTATGAATAATCAGCATTTTTTTCGATTTTTTTGTTAAACACTGAAAATCTTGCTCGGTCGGCTTTTCGCGGAGCCCTCGCCTTCTTTAAAGTGGCAATTATTGGAATCGATGATCTACGAGAATTCGTACCCGCGATGTGGGTCTTCGTAGCCATCGCATCGAGTGGAATCATCTCGAATGGAGCACTGCTCGAATGAAGTAACCTCAGTAACCTCACTCGGCAGTGCCTTTATATAGAGGAGTCTAGCCACCCAGAAGTGGCCTTCCCCAGGATGCAGGATGGTCACTGGTCGATTACCAACTAAAAATTATTTCTTTTTGTGACGACACCGTGGTGACTCCGATGAAGACGCAACCAATGACACGTTAACCATAATAAAGATTTGTGAAAACCCTAAAGCCTTTCTATAAAGTAAGAACTAATATTAGCACCATATTACATTGTATCCAAATCCTCTCTGCGAAGTAGTAGAACACTCATGAAACTGATCTTGAAGCAGCAAAACACTTTTTGAGAAGAAAGGATTCATTCACATAAAAAGTAAATGAAACATGGTGATGGTGGAACTTCTTCGAATGATCAGCATCACATTTCGGAAACGATAGCGATTCCCTACCTGAATATCCATAAGGTTCATGCCGCTACCGTCCGTGTATTCAATAGGTGCGATTTCTCCTCTGAATAAAGAGCAGACGAATGACGATATTACCGAAATCCGCTAAAATATATTCTTGAAATAAGGCTTAATAGGCGAGAATGTGAAGGAATGTGCAAGTTCGAAAGTCACCTCACAGTTATTCCATGCCTGGCTATTGGTTTCTAGAACCTTCTTGATTTGTGGGCCGCTGAATCTGTGATGAGCTCGTGATCCTGTGATACGAACCATGTTCTGGAAGTGGATGATGATTCCGGAAGCTAATTTTCCCATGAGGTTCATCGCTTTCATCTACCAAGTTAAAGTTAGGTGATTCAATTTTTTCGACAAACCTAACAGCATAGAATGTTCTGACACCGACAAACCATCAGAAACATAAGAAGCACAGGAGGAAAAGTATAGTATGCAAGTAAAACAGCAGAACTTTTTTAAAGAAGCCCATTGAAAAGTGTGCTTGGTACTTTAGTTACACGTCTATTGCCTCTGAATGTGGATATGACCTCTATGATGAGTCACGAAGACAAGCGAACGGAGAAAACAGTGCCATAATTTGCCTTATCCAACAGTTTTCTTTATCGGAGGGGCTTACTTCCCCAATAGGTTTCTTTCAGACAGGAAGAAATCATTGTTATTTACAATTTTCTTTGTCACTGCTTTTACTACTAGCTAAACATTTTGACGGAAATGTTGAACAATTGGTTGAGGTGCCTGATGGGTAAAGTCCCGCTAGCATCATACTTCGTCTCAAAGGAACAAAAAACTCTGAAGCAGTAAACACCTCGGGTTAAATATTACTGATGTGTTCATTAAATACTAAGTCTAAAGTAAACCTCTTTCCCGTTTACAGCCTTTTCCATCGCGGAACATTGTTTATCTGTACTTGAATCCATCCATATAGGACTCAGAAGCAAGGCGAAAGATGACTGCAATAAACGATTTTTCTTCCTCATTCTGTTTCTTGTTTTCTTTTAACCTATTCATAATAGGGAGCGTTTTCATAAGGCGTCATAAAAGACCTTTTTTTTCGCTTTTCTTCTTTGTAGCCATTACATGACAAACCGGTTCCAACCGGTTAAGTATACTGTCATGAATACCGACGCGAATTCTGATACGTGGGAGACAATATGGATTACCAAACACAACCGATATGATGTCGAAGAGAAAAAGAAGAAGAAAAGCAACAAAGCAAACTGGTTGCATAGACATATTTAACAACTAAACCCTCTACCTTCATACTCCATTGTTTTTCATTTTTGATGTAAAAGTTTGACCCCTCCGACAATCTTAAGTGCAATCGTTGATAGAGTTTAGTGTGATGGATAAATATCATCTGTGTTACCTGTCCTTCGTTCACTGTCTACTGAGTCGCGCTAGCGCTATCGAATCCTCCACTTATTTCTGCCCTGTACAAGAGCTGTTGAGCGGATTCTGCTCGCTCAAAAGACAACCAGCTCCTTGGTGGTCTTCCTACCTGTTTGACATATCGTTATACTCAGTCGATAACGTATCCTACATATCTGGAATACTCTACCTTATTTACACCTTATTAAAATGATAGCACCTCTGATACAAGGTTGCCGATATTGGTCAAAACTTAAAATTTTCTTCCCAATTTTGGACACCTGTAGCATAGCCCATTCGATCGTGCTTTAAATAAAGCGAGTGGTCTTTCATCTTCCTTACGTCTAAGTTTATGGCGTGCACACGTTAAGGTAGGAAGAACCAGAAAGTCGAGATGAGCTCGGAGATGGGTGCTTTTGTCCACATCGCTATATCCTCGATGTTCTTTAAAGTCTCACAAGCACCTAATCCTGGTCAGCTGTAGAGTTATATCGTCGACCATAATGATTTCCTAGTCCAGATATATGATGTTAAAGCAAGCGGCGATACCCATTCCGTTTGCGTGAGCAAGAGAGCACAACTATTCAGTCGGATACCAGTTTTGCTACAGTCACTATCAAAATCAACAACAGTTGTTCAATTTGAATAATGCGTGATGTTATAAGAACTATATGATCAACAAGTATCGATAATCACAATTTTAACTTATTATTTACTGCCTACTCTTTTTAACGGCAAGGTACACCGCTGACGGGTGAATGCTGATGGCAAAAGATCAATAGAACTAGCTGATAGACGGGCGAAACGAAGGACCCGCATAGTGTGGTGGTGAGCGCGCTACTCCCCGGAAAGGACAATAGCGCGTTCGTACCCCACCGTAGACACCTGCGGTCCGGAGTTCTGCAAATATCTCAGCATCATTAAAGTGTGGATAGAATACCTGCTAGTCAATAACTTTTACTGTCATTCACATTTCAGTTATCCTATGATTCTCGAGAGTGTCTGGAGATTATTTCGGTACGATGACATTACCTTACTGAATCCCCTTCATTAATTAGTGATGACGTCCTTGTACTGTGGAATGGTGGAATTCTGTCTGTGAAGTCTTTGCACACCTCACGGAGATTTTTGTGCCCCGAGCATAGATGCACTTTTTAAGGAATGTTTTATGCCTTCTATAGCTTTCACCACCACTTTCTTCCCAACTCCGTCAAAGGGACTTTCCTAGTCAATAGAAGTGGGAAAGTTGTATGCAGTCGTCGAATATAACGGAGCACACTTCGTAAATGGCCTTTTGCACTGGCTTTATAATAACTGCAATATTTCGATCTAGAAATTGGCGAAACTCCGACAGGCACTGCGGATGCTTTTTCTAATCTCCGCGGCTTTATTCAGTACCGCTCCCCAACATATTCTTTTATCGCATCTCTGCAGTGCTTTACAAGTTTAGAGGCGAACTTGTGATTAACATCTCGTGCGACTCTGCGTTGGCAATTCAAAACAAATTTGAACTTCCACAAGTGTGTGTTAGTGACTTTGAAATTCGACTTTTCAGCAGTATCATTAAGATATTATACAGGTCGATCTTACTCCTTATCGATGTTATCGACAATGGTGTGTCTCTAAAAGGTGGTCAAAAAATTGACAATCCAATTTGTGACGGTCACAAGATGTTGTAGATTGAACTGTGAGGCATGCCCTCCTATCTTATTTGGAAACTTGGACCTGTCTTCACTGGTTCTACGGGCTCCCCGCATAATTTCCACTTCTTCGGAGATTTGCTGGTTTTGCCATTGTAATTCCCTGGAGTCCCCCGAAGTCAGCCTACCCAAAGTCTGCATCAAGTCTTCACCACCACAGGGCAGTCACCGCCCTTGTGGATCACAGGGAGCTTTAACACCATGCGACTGGTTCGATACCACGACGGTGGTGGACCCTCGTATTGTTTACTCTTAGATAGACTTCCTGATGGGAATGCCGGACTCCCTCAGCTTGGGAAGCCCTGCTGAGGGGATCAATCCCCGAATGTATATCACAGCCCGACACCTAAGAACACATCCCAGCCACGATGAGGCAGTAAACCGTTGGGATGACTCTCCTATCCGGGAGAAAAAAAAGAATCTTATGCGGAAGTGGTGTCTCGATTACGAGCTTTGAGACAACAGCGATGTCTGTTAACAAAACCTCTGATTAATTACGAAACGGACTATTTCGACATAGTAATCTCCATTAGAAGACCCTCACATCCAATATTGACAGTGCTTCCGGAATTTGGAACTGTTAAGAATGGTCATCATGGTAAAATCAGAAACCTCTTAAACTACGAGTTTCATTTCATTCCGCTAGTCCAGACATCAAGTTCCTCTGATGTTCACCTGGAGCCAACCTAAACCTTGAAGAGATTATTGATGTAGACCTTGTTGAAAGATAATATTCTCTGTAGAATTTCTTCAAGGTCATACATAACGTTCCGATCTCCTCTTGGTCACACCTTAATGTTAAAGCGTAGGAAACGAATGATGTCAAAGATAGTAGTGGTTTAAATCTTATGAACTCTATACTCCGACAATTCAAAGAAGTTGTTTTTAAAAAACCTCCCACTGACAAGAGTCAACTCCATCGAATCCTCTACTGCTGCGCGTTTCACGGAGAAATTCTTCTCCAGGATCATAGACATGTTTTAACTAGCGACGTTTTCTTGTTTTGGTCATTCGAACATTGCTGTTGATTTCTTCAGCTCACTTTGTTGGGCGTTCGAAGGGGAATTCCGATGTAGTGTGCGTGCGTTTTGCATCCTATTTGATCATAGTCTCTAGTCTTATAGAGTTATGCAGCCGATTTTAGCACGTTTTACATACATTTCATAAACGATACCAGATGAACGACTTCACATGTCGCGCGAATCCTGGCTTTTCTTCCACTTGTTTTCTTTTTTTTACAATTGACAAAGACAGACGTGGATCAAATTGTGTTTGAGTTCAGCTATGACTTGAATACATATAGTCATTCATCATCCACATGTTCAATACTGGTTAAACGTGATTTCTCCAGAACAGCCGTATTAGAGTGTTCTTAACTCTTCACCACGGTTAGTCACCAACCCTCCGGATCGGAAGTAGTCTGAATTGCAACTTGCATTCTTCGCAGGACGGCAACCACGGACGTTCAGTCGACTCGATGATGATGTAGCAATCCGAATTCCATCGAGCAAATTGCCACGAAAAAAAATTGTCCCAATTTCATTTAAAGAGATGCAAAAAATGTTATAAAAAGGATAGTAGAACCGATTATAGATGTGGTCTAAAATGGGTCTTCATTACTCTTTTTATGCCATTAAAAAAATTCAAACAATGAAAGCAATGAGCCATGAGAGTGAGGAAACCCATAACTCTTAAAACTCTCTAGGAATCTGTCGAAAAAATGTCCTTTTCCCGCATCAAGTCGGTGTAGCCCATAAATTATTCTTGCCCAGTTTCACACCATAACTGAACAATCTACTCTTACTTACTTGATACTGAATAGCCCGTCCTCACTGGTTGTGCGGGCCTCAGCATAATCTCCCCTTTTTCGGAGATTTGCTGGTTAAGCCATTGTGGTTCCCTAGAATCCCGAGGTCAGCCTGGCCAAAGTCTGCCCCAGGTCTTTACCACCACAGGCAGTCGCATTCCTTGTGGGTCAGAGGGAGATTTACCACCATGCGACTCTGATACCAAGACGGTGGTGGATCCTGGTATTGGTTCACTTTTTAGCTAGGCTTCCTGATGGAAACACCGAACTGCTTCTCAGCTTGGAAGACCTTACCAGTGGGATGAATCCCCCGCTGTACATCGCAGTCTGACACCCAGGAACACCTACCAGCCACCATGAGGCGGTAAACCGTTAGGAGGGAACAATCTACTCATCAATAAAAAAATAAATATCTAAGATCTGAAAAATATTTCCTGCAACGACACGGACCTCTCCCAGACCGTCAAAAAGTTTGAAATCGGGTGAAAGAGTGGCGAGTTTTCTCTTGGCTCCATTAGCCCAATACACAGTCCCGTGTTGCTAGAAATAGCAGAAATACAGTGTTAGAGTAACATAGTGAAGTGATAACCCTGCCCTACCTGCGCGCATCCACCGATATAACGGATATTCTTTGTTGGAACACGTGAATGAATCTGTTCCAGCAATAGATCCATAGCTTTCACCCACATCAACACTGGTGACACAGTAGAGCCGTCGCTCAGTTTCAGTACGCCATCAGTGGTTCTGAAAAGCAAAGAAGTGAAAGAGCAACTGAAATTAGATTAAACACTACCGTACATCGAAAACGTTTCTCCACAACATACTTCATAATGAGGGTAACGCATACAAGTTGTCGTTATACCTACGAGGTAAAACTACAAGAAAGAAGTAGCAAGGACGACGTTTCTGTCCTTATGATTTTAACGGAGTTCTTGTACCCAGTTGCTTAAATATCTCCTCTTTGTCCACCCATCCGTTAAGCTCATGCCATCGCAGCAGTACATGGCCACATAACGTGGCCAAATATGTGGAAGAGATGTCAAAGGAAGAGAAATTGCTCAGTTTAAGTGATCCGAGGACAGCTAGATCAATATTTATTGAAACTAGCATTACACTGCCCGAAAAGCAAATATGATAGTGTTATCACTTGTCAGCATTCGTTTCGACTTGTTCATTTTTTTAACCAAAGCTTAAAATATTGGCAAAATTTCCTTAATGTCTTCTTGAGTCACTTTACCATCCAAACATTGATTCTGCTTCACACACTCAAAAAATATTCGGTAGATTCAATACTGCCAAATAGTAATCCACCGATAATGCCATACTGGTAGTGTTTTGCTCAAGCTAGGTCCTATTCAAACCAACAACTTCTTCACAAAACAAATGGTAAATAGAATTTCAAATCGGTAACAGACAACGTTAGGAATTCATTCAGATTAAACCAGTGACCTGATAAATGGATATGATCACTACCAAATAAATAGAAGTAAGAGTATTAATAGATGAGTTTCTCTCTTCTTCCCTTTTTTCTTTTGAATGTATTTATGTATCCAGATTCTCACATCCCGAAAAAATCGGAGAGAGATGAGAGCATCTTTACAAACTTTCACACATTCTACTGATACCCGCATGGTGTGGTGGTGAACGCGTCAGCCCCCGGAAAAGCTAATAGCGCGTTCGTTTCCCACCGCAGACACCTGCGATCAGGAGTTTTGCAAATATCTCAACATCATTATGGTTTTATTCTAGTAATAATTTATTGCATTCTTTTATGACCCGATAGGAGGTCGTAAATACAACTACTTTACAATGACCGATGTTTTGTCGGATTTTGTCATTTTTTCAAGATTTGGGGCTGGTTACATTAGCATGACCTGTGAGTTAACCATTTTTCATAACCTCAATGAATGCATGACCTTGTCCAAAATTTAGATTGATTCTTTGACCTGGTATGGACTGATCAGTCATTCTTTGTGAACACTGGTTTCAGTTCCTAGTAAAAGGACAGCTGAAACAATAGGTACTTCGAAAACTTGTGGTCGATGTTTACATCCACAATTTTCTTTGATGTTGACAAGATATCTCACCTGTAAAGCTTATGTTAGTATGGACCTTATCTCACACTATGTGGAATGCGAAATTCGCCAAAATGTGACCTCGTGTGAAAAAAAGTTCGATTGACAACCTCCTCTCAGTACATTCGAGATCAAATCTAATTGATTGATACCGAAGAAGACGGGAAGTCAGTCGAAAGGAGTGTGGAGTACAACGGTTGCTAATTTACATGTTAAACTCTTCTCCTAACTACCAAGACCGGTTTTCTATTAACCTCTGCACTGATCAAATAATCCAGTTTTCTTGATGAGCAAATACGAGGTTTTCATTTTTACTCTTTATTTACATAAAAGCCGAAGTTTCGGTGGATTTGCCTTCTTCAAAGCCTGGAAAGGTCAAGTTGACTGCAATCTAACCAGCTAAAACCTCCAAAGCCAAAATAGAAAAACAAAACCAAAACTTCTATTGCACTGAGAACAAGCTAGCCTATTCGTACAATCACCTTCTCTATGAATCCTCTAATGAGTATTTCCGTGGATATCCACCACACAAAAATCATATGGATGGTTAATGTGCCTCTTTGACATTAAAATATTAGTCTTAAATATTGTATGAGTCCATAAGTGATAGCAAAGGATTCCTCCCTGCAGTTCAGTTTTGGAGTCTTGAAATTTACCCAGAACGTTAACAAAAAACTAGCTGAGAGAAATGTGAAACAACGAACCCGCACGGTTTGGTGGTGAACGTGTTAGCCCCTCAGAAAGGCTAATAGCGTGTTCGCTCATCGTGGACACCTGCTGTCCAGAGTTTTGCGACTATCGCAGCATCATTGTGGTTAGCCAGAATGCTTCGAGAGTTTTGCAAGATGAAGTTTTCGACTCCTGTGCAAGGATTGCAACTCCTACTTGAAAATCTTCTTCGTTTTGCCTCCGTGCCCTATGCGCGACTAGTGTAGCATTTGGTTTAACTTTACGTTTATCGACTAGGTGTGATTTCATACGGACGCACAGTGGTTTATTCCTCTTGCAACTGTATTGGTCCCCGCACATTTTACGAGAGATCGAACAAACCGCACCCAAACTCATCCAATCACGATCTCTATCGTTAACGCATACTATAGAATTACGCGTTGTACAAAGACGGTCATACAGCCGGTTACGAACAAGCTGGCGTCTGAGAGTGTCCGGTGGTACTTCACTCACTGCTACCAAATTCTCTACACCGCCATTTTTAAGCAACGTTTTACAACTGCACTTATTTCGCTTGAATTAAATGACAGAATAAGAAAATAAGGAGATCCTCTATCTTCCTTCTAAATATTCTACACAGTCCCACAAGAACTGACGCCATTTGCTCGTTTAAAACGTTCTGCTGGTGTGAGGGTGAGTGCGGAAAAACAGCATATGATTAGAACCTATTCCTTCACTGATAAGCCAGCACGAGGTTGATTTAAAAATATTATTAGACTAATGTTTCGTCACGGTCGTCTTCTTCAAAGCAGGACTGATCCGAGTCCATTATCTATACCTGTTCCTTCTTCCGATTTGGGTATTCCTGATCGCTTCAAGTTGACTCCAGTGAAGTGAGTTAACCACATTCGACAGCGCTGTTTAATACTGGACGCTTATTGGCGGTTATTGTGTGTCGGTAATCGCTTGTTTTTTCTCCGAAAAATTCATAGTGCAGCCCTGGATCAGTTGGTATCATGCCGAAATTAAAGGAAAGTGAGTTTTTAAAATATTGTTACGCTCTGTGCTTGTGACAAAGAGGTATTAATAGATGCGTCCTGCATAACAAGAAGTTCGTCTAGCAACTCGATTACTCAAGCTATGAACAAGGTTGCAATGGTCGTGAGAAAGTCGTGGAAAAAGCCATCAAGGCTCCAAAGGAATGCTGTTTTAAATCCGCGAAATATCAATCATGAAAATTGTGCTGGAACATGCACTATTTGTGGCGCTGGTCATTTAAGAATACATACAAAGGATTTCATGTGTGTGAGGCAATGCTTTTGATGATAACATTGTAAATCTCGTAGTTCTACGGTTCTTGCAATGACTTCGTGGTACCATCACAGGTGAGTGACCCAGAAAGTATGACGTTTTTTCTCTTACGCCAATTCTATTCCAGTACGAACCTCAGGTAAACCTCAATAGGTTTCTTTTGGTTGGTCATGGCATTAAAGTTTCCGCAGAGAAAGCTGTTGAATGTATGATCAGAATGCTTCAGAAGATCTCCAGTACTACGTGGAGTGTTTGGGCTTCGTTCATGTGGTAGTTGGAAGTGCTGGTGCAGGAGACAACGACTATCAAAAGCAAGAGGTTATCGTTATCTATTGAAAGGCTTGAAGTTCGGGTTGCTAAGAAGTGATATGAAACTAATGCTCTAAGCGAAGTCCTATTTATAGAAAGCCAAACGTCATTCTTCAATTTATCATTCACGGAATCTTTTCCTTGCGGTTATGTTCTTCCTCATAGTTCTGACAGGTACGGTAAAAATATATATCACTATTCATACAAGCTCACATGAACTGGGCTAACGATTAAGGTGTGACTGCCAAGTAGTCACCAAGCTACTCAATCGACTCTGCCTATAATTCGGGCTATCTGTACGGTAGAAGTTATCTCAACCTGTAATTTCACACACACTAACCGATTTTTCTTCTGGTTTTCAATAATTGTGAGGGTACACCTATGGACTGGTGCAGCTGGGAAATTATACTTACGTTCGAAGGCTCCAGTGGACGATTCTTCTATATAGCAAGGTCCACGTGTTTCGTGTAATATTGTAAGAACAGGTTCTTTCCACATTAGCAGATTTTGCAATTTCTTAACAATTGCTTGGGAATTTTGTATACTAAGACTATTTCGCTCACTAAAATGATAAAATTTGCACTAATTCGAATATTTGATCGTACTTGAACTCTGGTAAATCCATTGCGAACTTAACGGAATGACACAGAACGACATCGTTTGCTCCGTTCAGCACAACACCTTTAAGCTGAAACATTGTGCAAAAAGAGGTAGAAATAAAGCCTTATTCTAGAAGCTAGATCGATATGATAGAATTTCGCAGCCCTTTAGCCTTCTGACTAAAAGCTTTTTGAAAACTGTTCACATAAAACAAGAGAAAAAAAAGGGTAAAAGACCGTTTTAAAAAACCCTGTTCAAACAGTTACCACACCAGCACTAAAAAATTTGAGCTATTTCTCTATGCTTTTCTATTATGGTAATGTCTTCAATGCACGATAGGAAAAAATACAATAAGTTAGATCGATGAGAGCTACTGATACCTGCTGAGTGCTGAGGTCGACACCCAGAAACAGATCGTCCTTGCCCACGGTCATCTCTGAAAACATCTGATGTGTACAAAAGTTCTGTACTACTAAAAACGAATGTTATCAAGCCGAAAAAAAAACACTATTTCAATTGGTTAAGTGATCTATATGGCTAGCTTTTTCTACTTCTACTCTGCCCGTGAGTCGAACCAACCCATCGCTAGGATTACTCGTTTCTGTTGGATCTACTGGTCCAAAGCACCACTTGAGTGTGAATGTGGTTGATAAAGATACCCATATAGAATAGAAATGAAATGAAGTATGAGGGATGAAATGAAATCCAGAACGTATTGTGGATTTTAATTCCAATTTTGGGGAAATAAAATTGACTTGAACCGTCACTTCCCTCATTAATCAACGTTTAGATTCAATCGAACAAGTTGAGAAAACACGATGAGATCCCCAAGTCTGGTACCAATTTGCCGATCCCGGAGAGATGGAAGGCTTCGTGAGCCACAGGCTCTGAGATCGATACCATGTGTGTATTGCAGGGTGCCTCCGACCGCTTCGCCACACACGCCAGTAGCATGATGTAAATCGTATTTAATAGACTTCCGACATTGTTTTTTGGGGTATAAACCTCTCTTTAGATCTAACACGAGTGGCAGCTGCCGCATACCGATTAAGTATTACTAGTTTCCATAACATCTTTAGCGACTCCATTTGTTTGATACATGTATTTTCTTCCATATGAGATTCACAAAATTCGACAAAGTGCTCTTCTGGCTACATAAAGGGAGTAAAAGCATGATGGTGATGATTTTGAAGCCGATGTCAAGATCTTGGCGTAGGAATCAAATTATCAAAGCGCAAAACTTTTGGAGCACTGTGGATGAAATTCAAAAATCTAAAATGAATCGAAAAAATAGCTGGCTCACTAATGTACGTGACTTGTGCCCTTTTCCAGATTGAATCTTTGATCTGGGTAAGCTTTATTTCTCATGTCATGCAAACAGCACACGGGTGATTTCAAATCCTACCGAACAAATACGGTGAGTAATTTTTAACATAGCCATCTGTACACTAGATCTTCATTAAAACTATAGAGAATTCACTGAATTAAATGAATAGATGCGTTCACTTTCTATTCACTGCCTATTCTTATGGGTTACGATGTGAAGAGTTTCATAAATATCTCAGCATCACTGCAGTTTAATAATAATGATAATTAGTAGTAATTAATAGTAGCAACAGCGATAATAATAACAATAATAATGGTAATAATTGTAAAAATAACAATGATGTTAATGAACACATCAACAGATAATGATGCCATTGAGCTCATGAATTAAAAAGTACCAAAAACCTAGAAAAGTACGAATAGTTTCCAGGACCGACTGATTATCTGCAAAACTCGGCACCGTTCAACAAGCCAGTGTTTTATTCTCGAGCAGAAACGAGGTTGTCAGTGATAAGATTCCATACTAGTTGACTTCGCATTCTTTAGGCTTCGAAAAGCTAGAAATCGCAATCTCCACAGCCAAACACTTTCACAACTCAAACAGATAAAAAACTCAATACATAAAATCCATTCCCCTGGTAAACGGTTTCTTTTTAAACACTCTCCGTTTTCTTTTTTATACGACCTCCAATTATTGCTGAGATCAGCCTAATGAAGTTTTATATAAGCGAGTAATGTGCCCAGCTCACGCTAAATCAGTCCCAGGTATTGCGCGAGGTCACATGTGATCACAAGGGACTTCTCCTTGTGGCTCTTTTTTGGATTTTTTCGGAATGTAACCAAAACTTCAAGAGCTTTTCGCGCTGATATTTCCCATTCGTGTGCGAGGAGAGGGACTTCTACTCAAAGTCTTCTCCGTTACATCGCTGTGTCCTATGCGCCTCTAGTAAAGTGTTGTTTTTTCTTCTAGATTTCCCAACTAGGTGTTGCTCTAAACGAGCGCACAACAGCCTACTCGTTTCGCCAACGTTTTCGTCTCTAGATACTTTACAAGAAATCAGGTACATCGTAGCCGAACTCACGCACTCAACCATCCAGTTCGATTTGTTCGCCTTTGCATCATGAGTTCTTCATGAACTGGGTCTTCTTCTAATTTATGCTTAGTCCATCCCTTTCCCGTGTTTCGTTGAGCTCATTGATCTCCATTTCTGCTTCTCTGATACTTCTTGAAAAATGACGGTGCCGTCGGCTAAGCGGAGATGTGACAGGAATTTTGCATAAACATTTATGTCTTTCTCACCTCAATCGAGTAATTTGATTATCCAGTGTGATGCGATAGTAAACAGCTTTGGCGATATGCTGTCGCCTTCAAGAACCGCCTTTCTTATGGGCATGGTAACAGGTCGACGGAATAGTTGTGCTTTCTTGGTGCAGTTCCGATAACAGTCAGATAGTGTTCTTATGCAGGGCGGGTCTACTCCTTCGTCGACGAGCGCTGATAGGATGGCATTTGTTTCGACGCTATCAAACGCTTTTTCATAGTCGCAAAAATTCAGGACCAGGTGCAGTTGTTATTCCCGACAAACTTCAATGACCCTGGAAACAGTTTGGATGTGGTCAATCCAGCAAAATCGTTCTCGAAATCCTGATTTGGTCTACTGGTTGCGCCTCATCCAGTGTCCTTGATATGCGCGACAGGATAATCTCCGTGAAGAGAACACTCAACAAGCATCAAAAAGATAAAGGTGAAGTCCTCGGTGTTAACCATTCCTTCAGGAATGTGCAATGCACGCGACTTAATCAATCATCAATAGACCTAATTGAATGCATATGTGGACTATACCACGACTCGCGGTGGTCTACCGAGGTATCGAGACAGTGCCTCCATCTTTCAAAAGAAGTGTGGTGCCAAATTGCCGGCCGCGGAGTGATGGAAGGCTTAGTGAGCCTAATGCGTGGGATCGAACACATATATGTTGCAAGGCGCTTCTAACCACTGCGCTACACGCGCCTACAACTCTAATAGCTCAGTCAGTAGAGTAGAAGACTCTTAATCAACAAGCATATAGAACGATAAACCACAGTTTTCTCCTTCAGCAAGCACGAAGTTGTTATTGCACCATTTATTCATCCACGATATCTGACGTTTCGGCGGTTTCGCCATCTTGAAAGTCTGGAAAAGTCCAACTGACGAGCAATCTACTCAGCCAACCACTGTCACAACCTCAGCAGATAGGACTGGATATATAAATTTTTCACTCGGATAATAAACAGTCTTTTAAACAGTCACCGTTAAAATACATCACCAAAAACTTTTAGGATTTTAAGATGGTCATTAAACAAAAAGTTAAACACTGTGATTTCGACTGCAGCTTCAACTCTCCAGATCATTTTCGTTGATGAATGATTACTGATAGCACTGCTAAGGTGGAAAAAACTGGCTGGAAGAATGACAAAGCAAAAGCCTCAAGCCTCGGTGGTGCCGTGCGTAACCCGTAAGCCCCCCGGAAAGGTTAACTACGTGTTCGAAATTCACTTGGAGCTTCGAGCTTCGCGAAAATCTCAGCACCATCGTGGTTGTATTTCACATAAAACCCTACCACGAAAAAAAAACAGTAGGCAGTAAATAAAACAATAAACACTGTGATATCACTCGATAATTACAAAGGCCCCTTAGGTCACTTTTCCCGAGTAGGATAACTGCGCGCGACATTCTCCACTAGTCTCGGAGTTTTCCGTATGGAAGGTAAGATGTCATACGGTTTGCGAGAGGCACTCGTAAATTGTGGTTTCCAGCTCTAAGTAACTCGGCGGTGATATTATCGGATGTTTCACGTGCTTTTACACTTTCTATTACAACTCGAACGTCAGAGGGAAGAATTCGAGGTGGTTTTTCTCCAGGGAGGTTTTTAGGGTACTGGCTAAGATAGTGGAGCGGAAAAGGTCAGAGTAGAACTTTTTCGTTATTAATTCCATATCGTGGCAAGAAGCACTAGTAATCCCATGTTCGTTCAACAAGTCTGATAGGTAAACGATGCACTCGTAGAATTCACGACGGCATTTCTTCAGATTGGTTTTTTGCGCTCTTTCTAGCAGTTTCTTCAGCCAGTACCGATGTAGACCTTCCTGAAAAGATCTTCTGCGACTAACATTTATTACTAGCCATGTTATGTGTTAGGTGTGCTGCGGTAAGATCAAGCTTCACTTTCCTTCTCTTTTCGAGCAATTCCTTAGTAATGACGGAGATGCGACCTGATCTCGCTTGAAGAACTAAGGTGAATTCGGCACGACTGTTAAATTGTTTAACGACCAACTCGCAGTCTTTGGTCGGGTCTTCTTTAACCTGTCAGTCAAGTTTGGATAGAATCTCGTTCAGAAATTTCTCGTTATATATAGCTTGAGCTTTTCTTCCTGGTCGCTGACATGAACTCTTTCCAACCGTACTGCAGAATCTAATCTCTGCACGAAGATGGCAGGGTTCGAACTAGTAGTGGAACTACCGACATGTCAAATGGGCA
Organism: Angiostrongylus vasorum; assembly: GCA_018806985.1. Lineage (NCBI taxonomy): Eukaryota > Metazoa > Nematoda > Chromadorea > Rhabditida > Metastrongylidae > Angiostrongylus > Angiostrongylus vasorum. Next base: position 293,831 of record JADANN010000032.1, on the reverse strand, counting down.
CCACCTGTTTGCGGTATACAGCCGATATCCGCATGTTTCTTAAGATTAGGTGACTCTCACCTCTAGCGGCAACTTTCTTCCTGGAAAATGAATTTCTATGGAAGAGGCGCACTGCGGACAGGAGCCCTGCAAGACTGCCTCCATTTTCACTCCCATCTATAACTCCAAGTTTTCCTATTCTCTTTGAAAATCAGCGTTGAGGAGAATGTTCTGGTAATATACGTGCAAAGTAAACAGCAATCTCCATGGTGCGTCGTATGTGTGTTCGTAAAATCTGTTTCCAGTGATGTCCTTCGTAATCTGGGATTTTGTGGCCTCTCACCAGTCGTCTCATTGTCTGACGTCATAGAATGTTGCATCCAGTGTGTGGGGTACTACTGCTGCTACAGCGGCTACGGTCTACTGCTGACTCCGCAATTTGATCTTTCTGGAGTCCTGACTTAACCTTAACAGGACGTTACCTTCAGTCCTTTACCACGATGTTTATCTGACCGAAGCATTGTTTCCGCAGCGATTCCTTCCATCGGTCTTCTTACTATGTTGACTTTTTTATTTACCGCCTTTTACTAGCTTTCTTGGCAGGCTATTAATAGTATTTTAGGTATTTTGTGAGCGCATTACTCCCGGAAAGGAGAATAGCGCGTTCGTTCCCCACCGCAGACACCCGCGGTCCGGAGTTTTGCAAATATCTCAGCATCATTGTGGTCTTCTTACTTGTTGATTCCGACACGATATTAAAACCGAAAATAAAAAAACGGAAGGAAAAATGAAAAAATGACCGACCACCAAGGACCAAGTAGAAGTCGAATCCTGGATGAGTATTGGGTTTACAAACCAAACTATGCTATGCGTGAGCCCATCTACTTTGTCCATGGAAAAAGGCTGGCTTTCAAAAAATGCAAAAATGAACGTTAGCGACGACTGTCTTGTGATCATCCGTGACCTCGCGCCGTACCTCAGGGTTTTTTGACCTGACTCAAGCATATTCTCCAACCATGTTAGACTCTGTGCGGTTGGTGTCCATCAAGTAACTGGAAGACTCAGAAAGAACAAAAACAAAACCGGGAGTGTTTAAAAGAAGCAGCCCACTGTGTGAATGAAATTAATATATCAAGTTTAGTTCGAAACGAAGAAATCGCATGGCGTTGATGGTGAACGCATTGGCCCTCGAAAAGGGTAATAGCATGATCGGTTCAAATAATACCTTGCTATTAAAAAGGAGTAGGTAGTAAATAAAAAAGTGACGACATATTACACCCTCACCTTAACTGGGTTCAATGCCGATTTATGCTTCCCTAGATCAATCCCGTTGACGGGTGATTGCTGATAGAACCTATACATCAATAACACGGCTGAGAAAAAAGGCGAAACGAAGGACTTGCATGGTGTGTTGGTGAACACGTTAGCTCTCGGAAAGGGTAATAGCTAGCGTGATCCGTCCTCACCGCACAGACCAGCGGTCCGGTGTTTTGTAAACATCTCAGCATCATTATGGTTATATTTCACATAATACCTTGTCATTAAAAAAGAATGGGCAGTAAATAATGAGTGACAACGTTAAGTTTACATTCTGATACCATGAAAGTGCTTGACCGAGGGGATTTTGCGTCAATTTGACCTCACCAGGCTCTAAAGAAGGAGAAAGCTGCAGCAAAGTCAGCCGGTATTTCATTGAATAAATCTTGTTATTAACAAAGGTTATGTTGCTATAGCAAATCCCATGACTAACTTTCCGTTAACCTCAAGATGTGCAGACACCAGGTTGTTACTACACTATTACTTATAGTTATGGTACACACGGTTACGAAAGGGTTCAACTGAGTGGAATGCATGTCAATTTCACCTTTTCATGCTTTGAAGAAGGTGAAACAGCCAAAACATCAGGTACTGTTAATAAACAGTGTAATAACAACCTCATGTCCGCTCATTAAGAAAACAGCGAATGCGAATGGTAAATGCCAAGGCTAATAAAAGTTAGTCCCTAAATTTGCTAAACGAAGTACCATGAAAATACTTCCATAAAGTCCTAGCGAGACAAATGATATACTTACTCCGCTGCCACCTGAAATCCGAGTGGCTCAGAATTCCATCAAGCGAAGAAGACAACACGAACTATGCAGCCTATCAGAAGGCAGCCATGCTGGACATCGAAATGCGACTGGTATGGCCCTCTTTACGATGCAAACAGGATAAGATGTTTGCTTAACTGAAGAAGTCCGAGCCGAGGAACAACTGTCGTGTTCAATATTTGGAGGATCACCTTTGGAGAAGAATAATGGGTGGGTCAACAATGATTTGAAATTCCACGAGATCGAGTGCTAAACTGATCTTAAGCAAAAAATTCGAAAAATCTACTGCAAGCCATCTGGGGACAATCTCCTTATGCAACACGAAGAAGCTATAAACATGTATGGTTTCTCGACTCAGCTGCCCATGGCCCTCTTAAAGGTCTGTTTAAATTGCTCGACCTTCAGATGGTACGGGAAATATCACGCGCAAATTAGAGAGTTGGCAATGGGACAGCGACTGGCACCAAACCTTAGCATTGCATTGATGCCTAAAGTTGAAGTCCTAGTACTCGGTCTCCGTCCACTACGCTACTGTAAGTATATCGACGACTGTTTTGTCACCTGGTCAACACTAGAGGAGATGGACAAATGTTTTGAATTGCTAGACTAAAAGTCGGAGTTCACAAATGGTTTCCGCTTTTGAGCATTCACAGATACATCACGAAATGGTACCAAAAGACATGTAACAAAAAAAAACACTAGCCCATTTTCTGTTCTCTCATCCTTTACACACAAAAACGGCGCTTGTGAGAAACACAGTTCAAACCTATATCAGTGTGTGCACAGGATGAGGGGAAGAGAAGCAATCTCTGAACTTGGCGTAGAAAATAGCTTTTACCAATTGCTACGAAATCGTAGCTCCTTGGGCTAGATTTAGAAGGAAAAAAAAAGCCTCCATGGCACAAGTCTAAGCAAACAAAGACCCAATTGACCACATTCCTCATCGTCTTAGGAATTTCGTAACATTAGACAAAATCAAGAAACTCTCAAAAGCTAATGAGTCTTCCGACAATTTAAGGCCTATAACGAACTGATTAGCATGCGCTGAGCCCCGAAAAAAGCACATTTCATGGAAACGATATGGAATTGGAATGTAAGTCGAAATTCTAGAGGTCAAATGGGTAAACGGACAAAAAGACTTTGAACAAAATTCTAAAATCCCTGTGAACGTCAGTTTTCCCTTTCCCAGAGAACTTCTCTTCACATGGGGCTGTCCCTGAACTCCTTTCGTTCACTTTCTCGACACGTAGCCGTCATCAACAAAAGTTGTTGGGTTCGTAAGTGGATTTGGCTGTCACTAAAGGACCTGTCACATTCTCGCCTTATTAGACTGCTGGAAGAGCGTGTTTCTTCCCTAGAATCTCGAAATAGCCATGCCAGAGAGTTGTCGAACATAATTTTCCCATCAGGACCTTTGTAGCAAACGTTAGTGTTGCTATTAAATAGCTTTAGTTCTTTTTTTCATCCATAAATCTTCAGTAGCAATCAAGCTGTCTAAACTCACTATCATCATTCACTAACAAGCTGAAGTTTCCGCGAATTTCGCCTTAGTCAGAGCCTGAAAAGGTCAAGTTGACTGCAATCTACCCAGCCGAACACCTCCATAACCAAACAGAGAAAATGATAACCCAAGATTTCAATTAAACTGAACATGGGATAGCTCACAGAATTCACAGTGTGATTGAAACCTTGGTTTAGCAGACTCTCTGTTTGGTTACGGACGTGTTTGGCTGGGTAGATTGCAATCAACTTGATCATCCCAGGCTCTCAAGAAAGCGAAATCTGCCGAAACGTTAGTTTCCTAGTGAATAAAGAATAAATAACATCTAGTGTTTGCTCAACAAGAATACAAGAATTATTTGATCAATGCCGATGTTAAGATAGTTAGCCGTGGGAATCACTATCATCAGTCCAAATACTGAAGAAGTTGGCAAGAATCAACACCACTGTTCATTCAAAAAAATCGGCAGCTTAGTAGTAGATGTAAGTCTGAATTTCCACGAACTTAATCCATTAATGCAATGTTTCCTTAAGTAATCACGACTACTAAAGTTTCAGAGCATTTACTTATTCGTACTTAAGAAGAAAAAGTATGATGAGATGATGAGACGTCTCATTACTCTTCCACATTTGACTTCAACTCACTCCTTCCTAAATGTGATAAAGTATTCGTTTTCCAACATGCTTCACTTCTAATACGTTCATGGAAACTACGTCAGAATCGTTCACAAATCCCACGCACGTCATCGTTTCCTCAAACTCGTGCTCCCTACGTAATTGGATCTCATGCTCGTTCCGAGCCCATATATAATTATGGGTATGAACAACGGTTCAATTCAACTCTCCGTCTACTGGTGGCCTCGAATCGATAGTTCGTAAAGGGTAAACGTAAAGTGTGTGTGTGTGTGTGTGTGTGTCTGTATGTATGTATATATATATATATATATATATATATATATATATATACATATCTTTTTGTTATTTGTGCATGTTCATTAGCACAAACGAATGCTTCATGTCTACCCGACTTAATATCCATCGTTCCCACTTTAACCTGGATAGACACTTCATCGAATCGAATTAAAAGAGTTCGAACGTACAATATGCGAGATAATTTTCCTAGTAATGTGGTGAATGACGTTCAGGAAAATTGTCTGAACTGTCACACACTAAAAAATATGAACTCACAATATGTCATTGATGGGCTGTAGAAACAACTTCGTCGTAATTCTGGTTTCAACTTCCAACAGTTGTCATTTCGCATTCACAAAACAGGAAAACGTACTGGGAACGGAGTGTATAAAACCCAACAACCACCTCCATCACCCGTCTCTGTGTTTTCAATCGATTAAAAAAAATGGTATTGTTCCAAATTTAGCCCTTTCCCAAGCTCCAGCCATCCAATTTCCGAAACTCATCTCTGCATTTTCTTCCCTGTTCCTCTTCCACCGTCTTTCGCTCACGGCCAGCATCGTTTCATTCCTTCTCTTTCTTCCGCAACTCGGATTCAATCATTAGTCGTACACTCATTGAGAGAGATTTCAATCGCTGATTCACTCTTGTGATAGAGTATTGATGCAACATAATGATTTTGAAGGCTTCACAATCACTCGTAAAGGCCATTCACTTTCTTCGTTTCGTCTCTACCTTGATCCAATACACTGTCTGTTCTAAATTTTCAACGAGGCACTCATATCCATGGACAGCAACTTCAGTGTTTAAATTCAAACTATAGTATTTTTTCACTGGGAAGTTAACAGAAGGATGATGAAGAACTTTATTCGGCCAATGTTTCGACGTCTTCATCTTCCTCAGAGCCGATGAGCCGTGTGGGAAGTCTACTATTCTTCGCACTCTCGTTCTGTGCTAGTTGATAATGATACCGACTTTTCCAGGACAGATTTTCAGAAGAAAACAAGTTATTATCACCGCATAACAACTATCAACGACAAGCGTCCTGTATAAGCAGCACAGCCGGGTGAGCTGGAGTCACACGAGCGGCGCTCCACTGAAGAAGATTCGAGTCGATACAACGACGAATGCACCAAGTCGAGAGTACGAACGACTGTGGACCATCGACTTGGAGGATCAGCTTTGAGGAAGACGGAGACGTCAGAACTTTAGCCGAATAAGGTTGCTTATCAACTCTGTGTTAGCTTATCAATGAAAGAATACACGTTGACTAGTTATGCCGAGGTTAAAGGGAAGCCGGTTTTTTGAGATATTTTGGAGTATACTGTTCTAAAATATTGACAGAAACACATATGCGCAAAATATTAGTCTGTTGGTGTGAACGCTATTCATAGAACGGCGATCGACTAAACATGGGAATCGCTCCCGTCCTGGAAGAAATTTAGTCGCAAAGAAGTAAACCTTACTCAGATCAACTAAGGCCAGTATTCGACGGTGGTGAAGAACTGCCAACACTCTATCACGACTAACATAAGAACCACGCCTAAACAGCACACATCACTTCAGTGAAGAGATCTGAAGCCAGATCGTGAAGCTGTAGTGGAATCTACAAACGAACCTGAGTATCTCTATGGGGTAACAGTTGCAAGACGCCGAATCGAATGAATAAGGTAGTGGGGTGCACAGACATGTGACGACTTTCGTCATGGACAACTAAGACTAAAAGCGTAAAGGGTAAAGGGTACGACGTAGATCGACTCCTGAGGGATGCGCCATGCATTCGACTTCATCGTTAGAGGTCATTAAATGCATTTGTGGCCCATACAGTGACTCGCAGTGGCCTGCCGATGTATAGCACCAGTGCTGCCACACCTCCCAGACAGATCTGTTACCAATTTGTCGACCGCGAACGGATGGAAGGTTTGGTGAGCCTGGGACGGGGGATCGAAACAATGACCACGTGTATTTTGGAGGAGACATCTAACCACTGCGTTATACGCGCCCCTTAAGAGCGAAAAGCTCTGAAAAGTGAGTTTATTGATTTTTTAACGACTCTACTTCCCATTAACGTATGATTGAGTTGCGATGGTTTTGCGCAGCTTCTTTCAAGATGCAGTGTTGGGGTTACAAAAAGTCTTCAGAAATCTGTCTGAAAAAAATAGTGTTAAAGTTCCATCGATGTTATACGGCATAGCCTTATTAGACACTGCGATGTCCCACTGATAGACCTTCTCCAGATAAATTTTAATTTCTAAGACGTCCTAAAGCTCTAAAAGCTCTCGGCATTGATCAATCCTTGAAAGATGCGCCTTGCATTCGACTTCGTTAAGCATCGTTTGGAGGTGATTGAATGCATATCTGACCTTTACAATGACTCGCGGTGGCCTAGCGATATACCGAGCCAGTGATGCTATCCTCCCAGACACGTATGCTACCAATTAGCTGATCTCGGAGGGATGGAAGGCTTGGTGAGCATGGGGCGTGGGGATCGATCCCAAGTGGGTGCTGCAGGGCGCATCCGACCACTGTGCCACACGCCCTTCTAAAACGTCTTCCAAACAATATTTATTAACAAGTATCGGAAGGTTTCTGTCCTGATCCAGAATTATAGTGCAGTTTTGGTGCACATAAAATATTAAACATGGTAGAGCAATGAAGGAAGAACTTAGTAAAACATCTGGAGAAATTTCAACAGCACTGATTTACTGGAATTAATTTACTAGTGCCCTAAGCATAAATCCAGTGCGAATTCATTTCCCCTCGAAATAAGAAGTACCGTAGAAGTTGACGACAAATAAACTTTCAAATTGAAAAAGAAACCTCCGTGTACTAATGTTGCCTTTCAATTTATTTTAACCTTTAAATCTGGCTCATTTACTCACTTAAGTTCTGTTTTTATTCCTTAGAAACGAGCGAATATCGTCGCGTCATCAAAGTGAACGGGGAGGTAGTGCCTCCAAAATCGAAAACATCTGGATGCGCCGAGATCTACATAGCTCTGGCCAGCTGGCCAGCCCAATCCAATCACTTTCATTAACGTTATGGAGAAAATTGGAGACAAAACTGATCAAAGTCCTGTGAGCACGAGTAGCAAAAAAGTTGGAATCAGTGGAAAATCGCCACGTCAATTCTACTGTGAAAGAGCGCAGACTCAGAAGCTACAGAAGATCAGATATGTAAGAAGAAGAAGGAGAGGAAGAAGAAAAAAGAAGAGGAAGACATCTTCAGATGTGAAAAGCGCCATCAGATATGTAATCCATAAATAATAGGAAAATCATACCACGTTACAGAGGCTTGAGAAAGTGATAGTTTCTCTAACCGAATATGACGTTTTCAATTGTTACAGTTAAAATGATGGAGTACTTGCCAAAAAATGCAAAGAAAGAAGGAACTGAACTGAAGGGATTGCTCAAAGGATAGATATTCGTGAGAAATGATGGACTATCGACAGCCGTTCGCCATGTGGTCGGCAAATCTGAGCTCAGTTTCATTGACAAATGAACAAAAATCGATATTAATAGCCAAGTAAGAGATTTTTAAAGAATAACACTTCAAGTAGTGAAATTCTTCTCCCGAAGTGGTTTTCGCTAGCGATCTTTCGGCAAGTAAGGGACCTCTACTCACAATGGGACGTCAGCCGCCTGTGTTCTCTGCCTTCACGGACATCTGGCAGACAACGTGTAGGGCTATGTTGTCTAAGAATGTCCCAAGTGTTCCTAAGAAACCACAATGTTTAAATTTTTATTTACAGCCCGTTATTTATTTTACTGCAGAGTACTATGTGAATTACAACCAAAATAATGCTGCGATAATTGCAAAACCCATACTCCATCCCAGAGTCGAACCCACGATTACTCTTTCCGGGGGCTCACGTCCTAACCACTACACCAACGAGGTGTGAGTAAGAAAACAGTTGATCATCATTTGGAGAAAACCGAACGTCTTAAAAATGCTTTAACCCTATGGTTGATTTATTCTCCATTCAGATCTCTTCAATGAAGGAGTTTTTCGAAATCACTTTTGTGTTGGTGGCACAAAATGGAACGCTGTCGACTACCAGACAGTACAAGTGATCTGTTATTGTTCACTGATTTAATAACACGTACTTTGGCACAAATATTTAGTTTTGCTGAAAAGCTGTGCAAACACATATCATGGGATTATCTAGTGAGTTCTACGATGTTCCAGAAATGTCGAAATGCACTTTTGCGGAAGCGGTTCACAAAGGAACTCTAGCGATGCTCACGTTGAACATTCAGACGAGATCACTTCACGCACGCAGAAAAAAAGTAGATTAGGTCAACATAACCAGACGAAAACCTTGATGGAAATGACCGACAGACATATTTATGGAGGAGACATTCCGCGAGAAGATGATCGGAAAGAAAGGGAGAGAGAGACAAAGAAAGAGAGAGCATGAGCAGGAGATTGGAAGTGACGGCGGACGGCGAGACGCTGACAGACAGAGTGCGGACGAGGGGGCCGCGTTGGCGTGAGTGACAACAGACGCGCAGAGACTCGTGAGTGCGACGGCGGCTGCGGAGACACGCGCGCACGGCCGCCGTCACACGTGATGCTCGCTGGGCGGTTCTCTTCCTCCCTCCTCATCCTCTTCATCGTACTTTCGTTTTCCTATAGCCATATCCGTGTTTCCAGTCCTCCTCACTTTCCTAAAGTCATTGCTGAACTGTCAGCACGTCATCATTGCTTAGAAGTCGCAGAATCTCTCCCTTAAACATCGGGCAGATTGAGGATTTCTGATCCAGAATCCGAGAGCAAACGGTGAACTAAGTGTCTTCGTTGTTGAACCATCTTCCACAGCTTCCAGTAAATTGAAATCGCCTCAAAACTTCTCTCTAATCCTTCTATTCATTCATTCATTCATGTCATTTCATTCTTTACCTGATTGTTTTACTCGTGTGGATTCTCTTCAAGCTTTTTTCGTCTCTGAGGATTAGTAGTTATATCAATACTTCTGAGAGGGAAAGTACAGGCGTTCCTAATCACCTCTAACATTTCATTTCGCAGCTGCATAACTACTAATTTATTATTCATTAACTTAATTAAACTCGTCATTGAACTGAATCATCGGTGGTTGGAACTCAGAATTGTGTCTGTTGACATCAGATGAACCCTAGTAATCTTAGAAATGAACAGTGGTTAGGTTTTTCCTGGTTTTTTCTTTTTTTTGCCCATTAAAGGAATAAATAGCAAGGAGGGGAAGATTGTTTTCATGTCTGATTTCTTATCAGTGAATTGGAGTACATAAGTATCTAGGCCCCTCTGTCCCCAGGTTCTTCGTGGTCCTTCCATTCTAGTGAACTTAGTGAATCTTGCGTAATACTTCTTTTTACATGATTGGGCTGACACGAGGTTGGCACGAACTTCTATTCGGCTAACGTTTCGACGTCTTCGTCAAGTTGATTCAGGGTGTATTTGATTAAATAATATATAACGTTGGCAAAAGAGATTTGTAGAAGTTCATCGTTGAAATCACCAAGTTGTGTTGCTTCTCTCGGAATCTGATCTTTGCTATCAAGCGACAATCGCTGGTTGATTCGTTGGTTCCACATCGTGCTCCAATCCCGATGTGTTGCATCGTGTTAGTTCTAGCTAGTATTTAAGCTTAACCCTATCCCATAAGGTAATTCCGGATGATTTAATGACTCTAAGAAAATCCATATATGTGTTCTGAGAACTCTGTGGTGCTATCGTTCTAGGGTCGTTAGAGATGATTCGAAAGTCGTACGGCTGTAGATGTCATAGAAACATTTTCTTTTTTCACAGCAGCTTTTCCTTCTACTCATACAACTGGACAGTTTGTGATTTCGTATCCGGTACAGGAACACTGCCTCTCTCCGGGTTTTTGCCTTTGTTGTTTGTTTGCATTGAAGTTAGTTAAGATTCTGAAAGGAAGAGTTGTCCTTCTGGAACTGAAATTACTTGTTCCACTAGGGTTTCGTTTTCCTCTATGTCACTCGGTTCATCAGCTGTTTTCCAAAGTCTTATAGTTAATAGCAACGTTTAAAAAACTTCTACGCGTAGACTTTCTTACTGAAACGAAGCATCCTTTTACTCATATTCTTTCTTTTTTTCTTTTACCACTGTCTCATTGATGGATCCGGTGATTTTTCTACTACGTTCATGAGCTTGTAGTGCAGACATTTCACGCCATTTCTCATCTCATCGTTGAGTTCTGCCTAGTATCATGTCGTGCTTAAGATCTCTGAATTCATCGGGTTTCATCAGTGTGAACTTTTAATCCACAGTATCCTATGTGGCACTTATGGCTGTAGATATCGCGTTTCTCACTACCATTCTGTGTATGTTCCGTTCGACGAACTGGTATCTAAGGAAGGAGAGTAGACGGGTAGACGGGCGTTACTGCTGGCTGGCTGATTGTGTTGACATGGTAACAGTGCTGCCTTGGCCACGCACTGCTTACCTTGGCCTTCCGCCGTTCTGTCACATCGTCGATTTCAGGCTTCAGTTGCATTGTCTTGCACTTAGTTCGTTAGTTCGTTATTGAACGGTTCTCATCTCTCTTGAACTTGACTGACACCAAAGCAAAGCGAATGGCTGCTTTACTACGAGTTTGAGTTTGATTCGCAGTAAGACGAGGCGTCATACTCCATTTCTATTGTCTTTGTCCTGATCGGTTTAAGAGCTTTAGAATCTTCTCCAGCCTGTAATTGAACAAGCTTCCTTAGAATTCGTTCCTGAACTGCAATTTTACCTGTGATGCCGAAAATCTGGGCAATATGGACGTCTGTGAAGCGACTTGCCGATCACTAAAATATTCACTTATAATCTGCTTGGGTTGCGTTTGAAGAATCTTGAGTTGAGACACCTTCTTGTTTATTGCAGTAGAACAAGGTTAAGCACATTTTAGGAAGGATAGTAGTTTTGTCTAGTGGTGTTTAATCATCTACTGGTTGATGGTGACTTCCTTGTCAACCATATTGACGGCTTGGAACGTTGATTTTAAAAATTAAAAAAAACTGAACACACCAGGATTCTGTTATCAGAAAAAAACCTCGTCTTTCGTGTAATGAGCTTGCCTCTTCCAGGAATATCTTAAATATTCCGTGGTTTTTTTTTCTGCCATTTCCTATGGTTATGTACAAGCAGCGGTACACATGGTGGTAGTTCGATTCCACTGCGGGCCAACCAAGCCTCTCATCCCTCCGGGGTCGGGAAATTGATGCTGGCCTTATCTGGGAAAAAAATCACTGACTCTGGCTATCTCAGAACTCCAGGAAGAATTTTTTCGACCAGCATTCTACGACATTCAAGACGAAATAAAATTCTTCAAACAGTAACCGAAGCCACACGTAAAAAACTTGGAAGATCTTCGTGTACAGTGCATGCGAGGAAACAAATAGAATGTGAGAAGAACTGGGATCTGCACAGTAGACGTGAAGACGGATCAAATAAATAATGTACAAACAGCGGTTTCTTTTTTTCGCCGAACTTTCAAGGAAGAAATGACTAAAAAATAAAATCTGAAATGGAAATGGGTAAATTGGGGTCAACTTGAACTTTCCAGCCGTTTGGGGGAGGCGAAAACCGCCAAGACGTCAGCTTGATAATGAGTAAAGAATAAATAACACCTCATGTTTGCTCAACAAGAATATAAGGAATTGTTCGATCAATGCCGACGTTAATAGAAAGTCGGTCGTGTGAAATGGAAATGTCTTCTTCTTTTCCCACTTTCACTGAACATTCTCCACCGTGAACATGAAGAGTTTAGTGTGAAGGGAATGAACCAATGAGAATTTCAATTTTTCTGTCTTGGCAAAAACCTGATCAAAGTGAATATTTATGTCGTTTTTGCCTGCTACTTTGTTTCCATTCTATATCAGTCCAGATGGTACGGTGTCCACGAGTAAATACATACATGTGTTAGAGCTCTTTAGTTAAATTACATGGGACATTTCTTCGTGACAACACTGAAAACTTGTCATGTCTGTCTGAATTCTATTTTTCAGTCTGACTTGAAACAGCTCGAAGTTCTTCAATCAATTTACCTGGGACATTTCTATGGGACAACATCTGAGAACACCTCAGGCTTGTTTTGTCCCATTCTTCAGTTTAATTTGAAACAGCTCAAAATCCGGTAAAGATCTGTAGAGAAACGGAACTTGTCAACGATTTCGGTCCGTAGCACCTTTCGAAAAGGATTTATGCTAGCCTTCTTTTCTTCACGGTTTGATTTAGGCGTTTTCTTTCCGAGCAGGAAAGCAGTGATATTCGCCCTTCCGCTATATCCGTTGTTTCTCTACAATTATTTGATCGTTTTGTCAAATTCCTAACATAACGGTATTCGTTTGTGGGTTTTAAGAACTGATAAGGGCATAAACGATGGAGGTATTGGAATGCTTCCTGGAAAATGATGTAAGCTATAGTTTGTGGTTTTTTTTCTGCTGTATTTTATGGGAACCGGGCGTTTTTCTTCTGATGAGTTATTTTGTTTTATTTCTCAACATATGGAATAAGATGAATGATGTTCAAGCTTAGGGAAACGTTCATACAAGAAACGAGAATGTTTTGGTTGGTACTGAACCAGAACCAAAGTGGTGCCGTGTAGTAGCAAATGGTTGGTACTCAATACAGTTGACCTTGATGGAGTTAAACCTTTTCTGGTCGTCAGTGCTTCGCTTCCATAATGGAATTTCGTGGTGTCCAATCTTCTTCATTTCTTATATTTCTGTTCTTTAATGTTTTCGCTACCATTTGCAACTACGCGATTCTCACAGTCCTGTGTGGCCATCTATTCTTCCGTTTCGATTTTATGACATGGATTCCTCATAGCGGAAGGCTTTAGCAGAAAGATCTTCCCATGCTTTTGTCATTTGCAGATATTTAAGAAAAGAACTGTACTTTATTCTAATAGTATTTTTAGGGTGATATGGGCACTTGTTCGGTATACCAATGTAGAATTGTGGAACTAGTGGGAAGGAAAAAAGCCACTCACTCTAATGTCTCAAAGCAGCAGCCATTCATTAGCAGTTTAATTGGAACTGCGATTTCCACTGTGGGTGGGAGAGCATGACAATGAGCGATTAGCTTTTTTCAGTTTTCCATTTTGATTGTTGCATTTCCGTTTTCCCTACATTGTCATTACTACCGTTGATAGCTGGGTCAAGAAATCCCTGAGACCTCACCCTTGATGAGCTCAGAGTGAAAGTTTTCCAGCGGGTTCGGATGGCTTTGAGATTTCCACTGTGGCTTTTTACTTCCTGTTTTACTAAGGTGTAAGCTTAAAGTTCCAATTCGTTCACTAATCTTAGCTTAAGCAATACGACTCTTTAGGATGTAAGTAAGCTGACCTTAGCAAAAATGAAATTTTAGAGTGATGAAATGGGATATAAATTTTACAACACTACCCATTCTCAGGAAGATGGTTCCACCATTTCTATTCCTTTCGTGACCTCTGTATCACTGAGTGGAAAATCATCAATAATCGGCTAAAAGGGAAGTTAGTACCCGTCGTTTGTAGTGCTGGAAGCACACACGCACCAGGCGAGCTTAGTTGAAGGCTTCATTGCCAAGGCTACCGTGAAATGTGATTCTTTCCCAAGTGAGGTCTGTCCATCATTCTCGTGTTTCCTAGCATCGTCGAGACCGCAAGTGATCCAGTCGCCTACATAACCTTGTTCTTGTTCGTGTACACTAAAATCAATGTCGTCTGTTTCCATGTCGCGAGATTCACGTTTTCTTTTTTCTGTAATGGTTACTTTTACTGTTAAATCAAATTTATAGTTTTTTGTGAAGCGATGTGGGAACGCCAAAGAACAGTTCCGGCTGCGACCTTTTCGTTTATCAAGAAGGAGACAAATCTTTGAAAACGTCATATTTTCCGAAAACAGTTAGAGTTATACCATGGTAACCTTTTTCCTTTCATGGATATTATGGATTCGGTTTCCCGTCACCCTCGTTTTCATGGCATTCTGGTCGTAAATTTTTGAAGAATTTCTCAAGGAGGTTTGAAAAATTTCCTTAGAAGTAGTATTTGATAAATCACTCAGAGTTGAAATTTGCCTCTTTTTCGCTTCTTCGCAGTAGGTTGTGGTAATCTCGAAGTTGTCTAGATAATGTAATATATCCATTATTATAAATGGAGAAAGCATCAATAATTACACATAAAGAGTAGCTGAAGAGTGGGTAGCTTGGGTTATACATGTATATATATGTGTATGTATATACATATGTATATGTATATATATACACATATACACATGTATGTATGTATGTATGTATGTACGTATGTATGTACGTATGTATGTATGTATGCATGTATGTATGTACGTATGTACATGTATGTACATGTATATACGTGTGTGTACATGTATGTACATGTATGTACATGTATGTATGTATATGTATTATATGTATGTATATGTATGTATGTATGTATGTATGTACGTATGTATGTATGTATGTATGTATGTATGTATGTATGTATGTATGTATGTATGTATGTATGTATGCATGTATGTACGTATGTACATGTATGTACATGTATATACGTGTGTGTACATGTATGTACATGTATGTACATGTATGTATGTATATGTATTATATGTATGTATATGTATGTATGTATGTATGTACGTATGTATGTATGTATGCATGTATGTACGTATGTACATGTATGTACATGTATATACGTGTGTGTGTATACATGTATGTACATGTATGTACATGTATGTATGTATATGTATGTATATGTATGTATGTATGTATATGTATGTATGTATGTATGTATGTATGTATATGTATGTATGTATGTATGTATATATGTATGTATGTATGCATGTATGTATGTACTTATGTACATGTATGTACATGTATATACGTGTGTGTACATGTATGTACATGTACGTACATGTATGTATGTATATGTATGTATATGTATGTATGTATGTATGTATGTATGTATGTATATGTATGTATGTATGTATGTATGTATGTATATGTATGTATATGTATGTATATGTGTGTATGTATGTATGTATGTATGTATATATGTATGTATGTATGTGTGTACATACATGTATGTATATGTAGAGTGTTTATAAGATAAAGTATTGTCACTAACGATATTGTGAAATTGAATGAACTGGGAAGTACAACGGAACTACGTGCTACGTTCATTACCGAGAAGTTTCTCTGTCTTGTTTCCAGTACCATTTAAACTTTTTTGTTGTTATTAAATATGTTGGTTCGATATTGCTTTACACATTGGAGACGTCTGTACTGTAAATCATCGGCGTGAAAATAGGAAGCTATTAGTGATTGGAGGAAACTACAAAGATGCCACCGTTAGTCTTACTCGACTGTTGTTCCTCCTCGTGTTTCCATATAAATTCCTTACCGATCCTATGTATTCTAGGAGATACTTCAGATTCTTGTGAATTCTGAATGCTTTGCAAAGTACCATGTAGGAGGACTGAAACATTTTCTGGTAGGATTAGTTGACAGCGTAATATTCCGTTACTCAATTACTTTTACTGGAGAGCATTACTAGGCCGTAATATTCCGTTACTCAATTACTTTTACTGGAGAGCATTACTAGGCCATGTTGTGGTATCTGTGAAAGCCGACGTAATGTTTTGATAGATGCATCCTTGTGTGTCATGTTTAATTTTCTTTCTTTTCATCGTTATTAAGCTTCATAACAATCGTGTGATTCATATGGTTGACTCTGATTCACAAATTTTTTTCATTCGATTTGGCCTTTATGAAAAGCACAATGAAAGCGCCTTTTGGATTTCTTCTCTTTTGCCCAGATGTTTTGTTCTTTTCTCACGATAGTACACGTCTTTCTTTGATGTAGCTGTTGTACTGGTTTTAGATTGGTCAGATTCTCACGATTATCTCTGAAAATGTAAAGGTGGTGCCACTGCTTATCAGCTCCCACTAGGATGTGGCTGGAATTTGTTCTGTGAGTTATTGGTTCTAGAGCCCAAACTCTCACCTCTGCCGGTTGACACCTTTCCCCTTCCGCTGTTCTTCTTTCTGTTGATATTCTCGTAGGATTAAAGGTGAAATCAGTCAGTATCACTAATCGATTTATTTATTATTGGGGATTCTTATGTCAACTCATGTAAGCTTTTTTTGTCAAGTTTTCTTCTTGGTTCTGTCATTCTTGTGGGAGTTTAGGTATGTCTTTGCGCAAGCGTTTTTTCAGATTGTCAGTCTTCATTTGTCATTACGGTGGTCTTTCTAGAAACCCTAGTAGTGAGAAAAGAAATTGAAATGGTTGTTTGAGTGGTTTTTCTAGACACAACTAGACATCCGGAGAAATTTAATTTAGAGTTCGCGAGTCTCAGATCTAAGTTTAATTTCTTGGAAGATTCGATGCTGTTTAAATCTGCCTTTCAGTAACAGTCTTATTTCTACATTTACAGGGTGGTAAAATGTGTATTATAACGGAAGGACTTAACTTGTTCCCATCAATTTCCGTTTACGAGATGGTCATCCTCATTCCGAGAACCACTTAGGAACTGAAGATTGGCTTTGGGAGTCAATGAATTGTTTACTTTCCGAGAATCTACTTTCACTTCATTGTTGTATGTGGCACGTAATGTTTCAACATTCCTATTTTATAGAACTTACATAAATACTATTTTTTGCAATTGCTTCATTCGTGAGGAACAAGGACAACTACGCACTTTAACGAAATTCTTCATTATTACTGTTTTGGGCAAGAGCTCACCGGGGAATGTATTGCTTGTTGCCAGTAAAGTAACTTGAGCTGACATGGTCTTATTTGTTAGAGATACTTCTGAACCGCGTTGCTTACATTTCCGAGCGCTTTGATGTTTTGACTTTCTCGCTTCGTTCAAGATACGTTGGCATAAATATTACGATTACGTATACAAGTCAAGTTGGTAGCGGAGACATGTAGCCAATCACTTTGATTCGTCTGCGTTCCATTTCAAGCACGTAGTCTTCTTCTGATTCGATTTTAACATCCTCATTCGGTAACTTGGAATGCATCACGGTCGGTTCACCAACCAGATTAAGGCACTTTGTAAATCAGTAAAACATGAATGATGTGAGCAAATGCTATTAATAATCGTTGATGTTAGCTAGTAGTTGAATAATGCGATTTATGTTTGCAAGGCTCTATTATGGTCGACGTTTTGGCGAGGTGGCATTTTTAGAGTCAGTGAAGTTTTTTTTTCCGTGCTATGTTGTACTCAATTCCGCTGGACTCAGTGAATGTCCGAAACGAAACAGATCATTGCAAACAATCGTGCTGTAGGTGTTTGACTCGAATCAACGCGCCTTTGAAGTTGGCGTTGTCGCGAAAGTGTCACTCAAATCCGGAGTTTTGTCTTTCTCATAGAAGCATCTAGAAAAAGTGCTCGTCCAGCGCAGTGTTATAGGTGCCCCGCAATACACATGGGATAAATTTCCCGTCCCTGGCTCACAATCCCCTTAATCACTTCAGGTTCAATAAATTGGTACTAAACCTGTCTCGTAGGCCAAGCATCACTGAATCGATACATCAGTAAGCCACCGCAAGTCATTGCATTGGCCAGATTTCAGTCACTTCCAGTGATGCCTAATGAAGTGGAATGCGTGGCGCATCCCTCAGGAATTCAATAACGCTGGGAGCTTTAGCCTTTGTTTCTTTATCCATATAAGCCTCTAAAAACGCCAAGATATTGATTATTTACTGTGAGATTTAAGAAGAGTTCACTTATTTATGTTGTTGATTATGGAGATTCGTTTTAAGAGTGATGACGTTTTGTACTATTACTTCATGCGAATACAGTTAGTAGACGTGCTTTTGGTGGTTGTCGTCGTATGAGACACGTGTACGTTGACCAATTTACTGTTCCTTTCGTCCATATGTTGTGAAAATATTTTGTTATGAAGGCACACCTAAACTTTGCGTTGTGGCTATATTTCTTATTCTGGAAGACTACGTATTTCGCAAGTATCTGAACCGCCAGGTCTGACTTGATGTTTTTTGTACCGGTCGTATTTCAGATGATTGGCTTTTTTCAATGACCCGTACGTGCTCTGTGTTACCGTGCTTCCTATGTACACCTGATATTGTTTTCCATATTAATTCAGTGCTGTTGTTATAAATACTTGATTTCCCATTAACTCATAGATTTTCATGAAAAGGGTTTTATTAACAATGGGCGGTACACGAGGAGCACTTTAGTTAAAGAGCTCGTGTATTAGTGCACGCATGGTCCCCGTTTTAGCCCCTACTTCGAGCCAGTCAGCATTTTCATCTCCACAGATGTGATTCGGAGGGTATTGATTTGTGATATTGATATTTGCTAGTTCTAGAACTGTGGCTTCCCTCATTTATCGCAGCGCGAATTTCAGACGCCGAAGTGGTTTTTTCTCCACCGGGGATTTTACGGTCTAGTACTCTGATTGTTTGACGACAGTGACTGGGCTCCCATTTTTTCGTTATCGATTCTACATGATGGTGAGAGGTGGTAGGGATTTCATTACTAGTGATGATATTGAAAGGTTATAGCTCATTTCAGTAGTTCTTTTTTTTTCTGCGGGCACCGTGGGAGGTACTCTTGCAATTACCTTCGCTTCTGTTTTATTTTTTGTACGACTCTGTCTTTCATATCTACTTTGCGGATTCCCGCACTTTTCACATTCGATTCTTTTCCTCGCATCCATCATCCACGAAGGCCTTTCATGTTTTTACGTGTGGTCTTGGCTTCTGCTTGAGGACTTCTCTTTCTTCATGAGTGTTGTTGAATGCTAGTCGAGTCAGTTCTCACTGGTGTCTTGCGATATGCGGGCTAGTGCGTTTTCAGTTCTATTGCAGAGAAGTGATCTTTTCTCGGATACGTCTGATACCAATTTCCCGACCCCGGAGGGATGGGAGACGTGGTGGTTCAGGAGCAGGATCGAACCAGCATCGTGCTCGTAATGACCGACATCACTACAACTGTGCTATCCGCTTTCTAGGCATGGGTTAGTCGGATATGTTTTCAGTTTTTTTTTTGAGCACCTCCTTGCTATAGATCCAACCCGAACTTTTTTAGTGAATAACTGCGGTATGCTCATCATCCTTTATAGGTTAGTCATGTAGTGAAGGGATTGACTCCAGAATTTTTCTTATACACGACTTATATTCTCGTTATTGGACAGTGGCAGAAATTCTCCAAATTTCGACTGAACTGAATCTTCAAACAACAAAAGTGGTGGTCGCGTTAAGCACAGAATGGAGGTGTCGTGTTGAAAGCAAGACGTGGTGGATCTATGTAAATCTTCCCATTAGGCAGTTCCGACGTTCGCCGGCGATTTTCTTTGTCCGTGAACAATGAATTTTACTGAAGTATCGCGTTTTTGACATGACCCAGCG
Organism: Angiostrongylus vasorum; assembly: GCA_018806985.1. Lineage (NCBI taxonomy): Eukaryota > Metazoa > Nematoda > Chromadorea > Rhabditida > Metastrongylidae > Angiostrongylus > Angiostrongylus vasorum. The sequence goes on along the minus strand of JADANN010000032.1, from coordinate 273,986 downwards.
AGGTCGTTTCTGTTTTCATTTCATTGTCGTGTTTTACGTTAACCCATTCTGTACAGGCTCGTCCTTTCCTATTGTGACATTGAAATCTCCGACAGTATTTTATTAAAGTAGTCGTCGTTGCTGATCATTTCTTTCTAGCTGCTCTTAGATCTCCACAAATTCGTCCCGTTGTCCTAGTTGGTTTTGAATAGCAGTGGGAGGGCTAGATGAATCTTGGATTCTCGTATGAGTCGGCTCCGTGGAAGACGGATGGGCAAGTTCCGTTGTCGTAGTAGTTACTTCTTTCGTATTTTTTGAGGTCTTACTTTCTTCCTACACGTTAATTTCTGGGAAATTCGTATTTTCTATGTTTCGTTGCTGAAGTTAAGAAAGAAATAATTAAGCATAGCTGGCGAGTGAACGCGTGCATCCCGAGTCCATGCAAAGGCCCTAATCGAGCGTTTGCATTAATCGAAATTCTACCTAAACTGTTTACAACTTCAAATCTGTTCCATTCTCTATTCCATGTCATCTTGTCTTTGTGTTAATTTTTTCCCCTTCAAACTAGATTCAGCGTTTCTGTTGTAAGACTTGGTTATTGGGTTCGGTCATCCACCTTGTTCGGTTCCAGTACTTTCCCAGATTACGTGATATTTAGGGTTGTAGTCTTGAGCTGTCGTTGAATTACTCCATTTTTGATGTGCATTGATGTTCTTCGATATCAAGTTCCTGCACACTGTTTAAAACGCTTTTATGTTCCATTGTTTTGCTAGGTATCATTCTCTATCCAGGGTTCTCTCATGTTGACTAACCTTCAGAACCAAGGATTTGGGTATCTGTAGCCAGCGTTTCAGATTTATCATATTGTTGAGTCACCTACCACCATTCTAGTTCAGGTGTTTACGGCTAATCATGGCTTCCATATAATGGATTGGTTACATTATCGAGGTTAACAATTCGCTGTTCACGTTTCAATTTATCCATCGTATCACAGTCTTCTTTTTATTGTCCGATCTACTTTCTTTGCTCCTGGTTTTCCACCTACTTTATACATTTTGGTGGAAACTGTTTTGTGCTTAGATAAGAACGATGCACTCATCTGCTTTTTCCAGAGCTTTAATTCCGTAGATCTGTCTTTACTCATACAAGTTTTTTGAAATCACAATCTTAACCTTTTATTTTCTGCCTACTCTTTTTAATGGCAGAGTATGTTGCGAAATATAACATCATATTATTGTGTTTTATAATATATTAGTCATATTTTGTGTACTGCGTATATTATTATATATATTATAAAAGGTTGTATTTTGGAAATTTTTGCATGTTTCTATCCATCAGAAATCGTTATCCAGGTGCTGTAATGGCTTATTTGAGTGTAAAGGAAACCTCTACTACTGGTCTTGAACTTGTCTTTTTAAAAATGTATTTTTACATCGTTCATGTGTAGCGTACATAAAATTCATTTGCTTGCTCGACAAATAGTTAAGTAGAACTGCTGGTTTCATATTTACTCTTATTACCTTTAGGTGTTCATGTCCGTTGTGGAGTGGCGTCGAAATTCTAGCCCTCATCTGGGAACGCTGCCCATGCCGTCATCCTCCGTATGGCGCAAATCCTCGCAACCACCGTTGAGCGCCAGCAGTTTGTCGACAGATGCTACAAGGTCTAACTCCGTTGAGGAACCGACAATGATGACATCGAGCTCACCTTATGATACCGACGAAGTAATCCTTTTCTCTTTTCTTATTTCGGCCAATTTCTATAATTAAATACATTTTCTTGTCACTTCTTGATAATTGCAATTCATGAAGATTTTCTTGAAGTCTTTAAAATCTATACGGTTGTTCGATTTTAATTAACACCTAGCACGTCAAGCTGGTTTCCGATATCTGACGGTAATTTCTTAATCGCTAGAGCATTTCAGGGCTTTACAACTCTCTATGTTTATAGAGGAGGCTTTATCGTATCCGCTACTCGGATGTATTGTTTTTGTACATTGTCTTTTCAACTCTAAATGCTTCTATAATAGGATTCTCAAAAATTGGTAACGATACATTAGTTTTTAAAATTTCCAGCTCAAGAGCACCAAATCCAAACACAACCAGTGATTACCATCATTACCATTAGAGGACACCGTCATGTCCTGGTATAGGAATTCCGACTGTTCATTTGATTTCATGTTCAAACTATTCATTGTGAAATAATAAATTGGGAGAAATGTATATCCTTGGACTTTGTAGACAAAGATATGTAGATTCTAGTGGTTTCTATTTCAACTAGTAAGATCTAGTATGAATGGATACACTGGTTTAAAGTTGACACTGGCCATTACTTTCCCGTAAACTGTATTGTATAAAATGCAGATTAGGGCTTAGATGTTAACGAAGTGAGCAGTGTAGACTTGAGTATATTACCTGTGGTAGAAATCTATTCTGTGCCTACTTTTTTTATTGCATAAAGATAGTCATAATTGGGGTGCTTCGTCGTTAGTTGCTTCTGAGCTTTTTCCAGGCTGATCTAGGACCATCACAACCATCATCCACGAGAAACGGCGAGAGACCAGTGTCACCGGGTGTCTACCAAAGACTGATTTTACGTTCGGAAGATATGAAAAGTCTTGTGCGGACAATTACTAATGAGGCAAAAAATCTCATACATGCAGAGACGTCAGTTTTTTGTTATCGTTTTCTTTTTTTTCTCACTCATAGAGGTACTGTCGTTTTCATTAAGTGTCAGACTTGCGTACATATCTCTTTTTTTCTTACATTGTCTTGTGTCTCTAATGGCTTTCGAATTACTGTGTCCTAAGTGGCTGTTCAGCGCGATTGGCATTCTTTCGTGTGTACTAGCGCTGAAAAAAGTACATCTAACATGCCTGCCTTATCGTAGGTGTTGTTATCAATGAGAATTTATTTGTATTTGGAAATTGCTCGCTTTAGTCTTCAGTGAACAAGTTACGGATTTCAGCATCCTGGTAGTATTTAGACATGCTTTTGTTACGATTTTTCTTCTTACAGTCATCGAGTAGTCCTCAATGGTTTCGTTTCGATTAGTCTTAATATATTCCTTTACTATAGGTGTTCGTTATTCTTGCTGGATAATGAAAACAAAGAACTAGTTGCGAATGTTTTCGACAAAGCTGGTGATTTGTCAGAAATCAGACTTCCTATGTCAAAAGGAGTAGTAGGGCGAGTGGCGAGAACCAGAACAATGATGAACGTTCGTGACGTGCAGAGGTATTTTTCTTAGGTATCTGCAAATAGTTATCATTGAAGAAATGCTTTTTACTGGTGTTACAATGTCACTTGTTGTCTTACGATAGTATAAATACTATCAGTGAAAAACTTCCATATGCATTCAGAAAACGCATCAATTAGATGCATTTTTTCTTTGTTGGCTGTAACTTTTCTTGGGCAAAACTATGATTAACCAAAGTTAAGCTTTTGTGGAAGCTTCGCGATTTCTGAAATTCAGATGTCCGTTCTTCTATGCCGGTGTAGACGAATTAACTGGCTTTCAAACAAGAAACATTCTCTGCTTCCCTATTATTGACAACTCAGGTAAGCTTTAGTCTACTTATCATCGATAAATCTTTTCTATTGTCATGTCTGTTGTTTCTCGTATTTTGGCACTACTTTTGATGTAGTGTTGGAAGGAATCATTGTCAGAGTAGTTGTTGATCAGCTAAAGAAAAGGGTTTGCTGAATTCTTTTAGATATGAATGTTGTCTTCCTTATTTTCTCTGTTTTCTTCCATATTTTTTTCATTTCTGAATTTGTTTTTCTCTCCGTCGTACCTACCTAATTTCGTTCACAGGGAGAATATTCGAGTGTAATTTGGAGTTCGCCGTCAATTTCGGTGTAGCTATTTGACTACTTCGAACGACAGTATTCATCATTCGTCATTCGTTCGTCATGGTTTAATGTTTTTTTTCTGAATTACTCTATGATTTGGGACTGTGTCGAGAGGAGGACTGAGGGATACGGCCAGACACGTATCGATTCCCGCGCCTCAAGCTCACCAAGCTTTCATTTCCTCCGGGGTCAACAAATTGCTACCAGACCTGACTGGGAGGATAGTAGCACTAACTCGACAATCAGTAGGCCACCGCGAGTCATCGTATAGGCCAGATATGCATTCAATCACCTCTAACGGCGCTTGATGAAGTGCATGGCGCATCTCTCAGAGAGTGATGAACGCGGAGAGCTTTATCCTTTCATTTGTCCTTTATAGGTTCTCTAAATTAGCTGTTATATCAACATGAATTTGTTTTTAATGAATTTGTTAACTCGTCAGTTGCTTTCACATTTTATTGCCATATTATTCTATTTAATAGTAAAAGATTGGTTTTATGATTCTTTAATCTTGTAGCTTGTAATTCGGTTTTTTCACGTATGCTTTACTCTTTACCATTTTTAAAAATTAGTGTCACTGTGATAGGTGATTTAGATTCGTGCCGAACATTAAGAGCTATGCTACAGAGCAATTTTTATAATGTGCTGAAGTTTCGGGTTGTCTCGTTTTTACCCATTTCAGAAAGTAGATACTATGACACTTGACACTTGAATGGCCCGTCTTCACTGGTTGTGCTGGTCCGAGCAAAATCTCCATTTTTCGAGATTTGCTGGTTAAGCCATTGTGGTTCCCTGGAATCCCGAGGGTCAGCCTGGCCAAACTCTGCCCCAGGTCTTCACCACCACAGGCAGTCGCAGCCCTTGTGGATCAGAGGGGGATTTGCCACCATGCGACTTTGATACCAGGACGACGGTGGATCCTGGTATTGGTTTACTCTTAGCTATGCTTCCTGATGGAAACGCTGGGCTCCTTATCTGCTTGGGAGGCCCTGCCAAGCAATTAGTCCCCCGCTGTACATCGCAGTCCGACACCCAGGAACGCTTCCCAGCCATGATGAGGCGGTAAACCATTGGGCGAGGTAGATACTATAGACATTCGAACTCTGCACTCTGGCGAGTCATCCATTTCCTCTTTTAAAGTACGCATTCGTTGACCTGCTCCAGATAATGTCTATAAGAAATTGAGACCAAAAACAGGATTATCACTGTTGACTGAGATTCCATCTAGAGTAGCCGAGTACTGTTGAATCAGAAGGTAACGTGGATCCACGTTTTGTCATGATTTTTGATATCTTTATAAAATGCGATATGATGTTATAATCATGTCCGTGGTCTGCTTAACAGCTGAAAAGAAAAAGGCATGAATGGAAACAATTTTTTATGGTAGGGACATGTGAATGCTGGGATATTTGCAAAACTCAGACCGCATACCTTTAGTGGATAAGAAAACCAACTGAGAGAAACGCAGAATGAATGGACCATTGGTGCAGTGGGTTACACGTGAGCTCCTGGAAAGGGTAATCGCGGCTTCGAATCTGGTCTGAGTTTAAGCTTAATAAAAAGCCGATCTTGAGGACTATCTTGCCTTCGTTGTGGTTAAATGCAAACAGTTTAACCGGATAGTAGGAATAAGAAGAGCAATCTCGTAACAAGATTGGTGAGCTTAAAATTAAGTAACTGTTATTGGTGCGCTTTGTTAGATTCAAAGCATTTTGTTTGATATGCTAACAAGGAAATAGTAAAATGCTGTACAGAATGTAGAACATTGGTCAATATAGAACAGAGAAAGTCTTTGTTATCTCGTTTGTGATTGGTCAGTTGCCTAATCATAACAGTTCTTTCCGACATGGAAGAATCGTAGTCGCAAGGCCACAAAGCTCGCTGTGATTCACAGCAGTAGGCAACCGTCTGCTTAAGACTTGCTAACGACCAGACGAGGCTCTATATTGATTCCGTTGAATACTGAGTTCAGGCCGTCATCGAACCCACGAGTGAATTTGACTATTTTTTCATGGTTGGTGGTTTATAGACTAAACTAATGGAAGTGAGAACGAAAGTGCTGCAGTCTGCACGATAAATGTGGACATGCTGTTTAAGTACCCAGTTTTTGTATTATTTGTGCACTGTGGTCTCAGCTTCAACTTATTGTTGGGTCGTATTGATAACGTCGTATGCTCATCATTAAAAAAATGGATATAGCGCTCGGGGTTAATAAATCCCTTTGGGATGCGCCGTGTATTCGACTTCATGGAGCATCGTTGGAAGTGATTTATTGCATATTTACTCTATACATTAACTCGCAGTGATCTACCAATCTATCGAGCGAGTGCTGCTATACTCCCAGACATGTATAATACCAAATTGCCGACCTCCGGAACGTTTTGGAGTTGGAGCGCTGGATCGAACCAAAGTGAATTGTAGGACACCTCTAGCCACTGCGCTTGACGTGCCCCTACTTGTCGCTAAGTAATTGCTTTAAATTATTTTGTTGTGCTTTGCTTTCGATGTATTTTTCTCTTACGTTTCAGCAGTCCAGTACAGTTTTTCGCTTTGTATTCCATCAGAAAGTCATGATCTTCATGGAGTTTATCCGTTCTTGTTTTATAGCATGAGGCATCCGGCCTTGGAATTTTATTTGTAAAGAGGGAGCGCGAATTGTATCCGCTACAACTTTCAGCAAAATTGAAGTGGTTGACAATTGAAAGGAGTTTTATATAAAACAGTCTCATCACTAGAGAACCCATTTTTCTAGGAAAGGCTTCCTATCTCCTAAACTTTAAAGACGCTTATCGTCTGCTTTCTAGATGAAAACTCTTCTTGACATCAGAAATTCTTAACTGATGTAGGATGTCGCTGTTCTTATATTCTATGCTAGAATGCATTTGAATATAGCAGAGTTTTGTTCGTCCCATAGTTTTTATTGACCTTCTAGGTCTTCTTTTTTTAAATGCACTACTTATTAAATTCGACACCTCTTTCTTCTCTTACACTTGGCGAGTTTACTTAATGTAAAAAATTAGTTTCCCGTGGAAAGTGTGCAATATTTCGCCTGTGAAAATTACGGAGTCGTGGTGGTCTGGTTGTTTTTGTTTTTTCTTCCTTTTTTATGCTTTCCTTTATAGACTCCATTGTAAATGTTCGAGATTTAAGTCCTTATAGTATATACTACAAAAGTTCTACTCGTTTGTTAAGGGACCTTTGTCGGAGTGGCAGAGCTTTGTAACAAGACGGGAAGAACGGGTTTCACTAGACACGACGAACAGAAGGCTCGCACGTTCGCGGTATATTGCGCGACCAGCATATCACATGTATGTGTTTTAGTTAGTTTTCGTTTCTTCTCTTTGAAACTCTTTAAAGTATACTTCTATCGCTCCTTATTTTATTCCCTCTGTTTAAGAAATTGTTACTGTAGTACACGTCAATGATCTTTGTGATTATGTCTGAAGAGAACACGGTCAATGCGTTTTAATAGGAACATGTCGAGAATCACAGATGTTTAGTGTCTACTCTATCGCAAAGTGCAAGAGGCTCAACGCCGCTCGCATATGGCCGCTGAGCTCCTCGTGCAAGGATCACAGTTGCTTGTTCGTTGATGTGTTTCTTCACACATGTGATTTTCTTACTTCCTATACCACAAATACTTTGTGCTATATTTTCAGATTTCTCAAGAAGATGTCAATAAGCTTACGAACGAACCTGTAAAGAGTTGGAGGTGCGTTTATAATACTGGCTGAAGTTTAATAATAACCATAGTATGCGGATTTATGTTCGTTTAATGTCCTGTTTAAGGTTTTGGAGTCCTCGTTTTAACCTATTCTGCTTTCCACCTCGTTCTATTGGAGACGGAGAGGCATATGTGTCAGCGTCTATGACCATGTTTAATGTAGGCGTTTAGTAATGTGTATATGCATAGTTTTTTTCTTTTTTTTCTATCAGAACATTAGTTGTTTTAGATGTTTCTTGTTTTTTTTCAATCCGTGAGCGAGTTTGTAAACCTTCAGGATCTTGGCTTCACAGCAAGGTATAGCATGAATAAGCGGAAGTTGGCTTCGTTCTTGTTGCGTGTGGCCAAAGGATATCGCGATGTATGTCATCAAGTTTCCTTTCTTTAGTACCTACTGGTGGTTTACAGGGTCAACTCTAATGCTAGTTTGAAGTGTTTTCCCCAACTTTTATTGAAATCTTTAATTTCTAGGTGCCTTATCATAACTGGTCTCACGCATTCTCTGTAACTCATTTCTGCTGGCTCACCTTACGAACTCCTGCTGTGTTACATGGACTTGATGAATTGGAACGGTTAGCTCTGCTTATTGCATGCCTCTGTCATGATATCGACCATAGAGGGACTACTAATGCTTTTCAGTTGCAGTCGGTATGTTTATTTGGAGTCTTTATCATGTTTTTGTCACAAACTTTCTACTCACGTATACACCTTAAAATTGTAGGGCAGTTTTTAAAATGAATAGGAGAGGCATAGAGATGTTGATGCTTATATGGCTTTTAATTTACGAAATGAAGTCGTCCAAAATCAGAAAAAATTCAGTAGTTCATTTCGGCATAGGTAATGCCACAAATCGCAACCTTTGTGGGGAGAAAAACCAGTTTGGAATAACTATAGCACACAATAGCTATCAACAACTTAAGGTGAAGAGCTGAAAACGCCTTAACATAGGTTTTATAAAAACGCTTAACCAATTCATAGCATGGATTGAGATGCAGTATGCTGCAAACTACACACTTCTATGTGAAAACGGCTGTTAAAACACCAAATATTAAGTCTTATGGTGGTCTAACGATGAACCTTATATTTGTTTTACAGAGAACGCCACTAGCACAACTGTACAGCAGTGAAGGCAGTGTACTAGAGAGACATCATTACGCCCAAACAGTTCAGATTTTACTGGTTCGTCATGTTTAGCCTAAAAGTCATTTTAGTTTAACGTCGATGTCATGTTTCTGAAACACTGCTTGTTTTTCGTTGTCAGATGCCAGAGTGTAATATCTTGGATCAGCTGACGCGCATTCAATATCAAACGGTACTCAGTCATATTAGGGATGTGATTCTTGCCACTGATATAACCGTCCATCTTGCCAAAGTCGGTCGTATAAAGGCGATGGTTGATCAGGGTTACGATCCATTGTCTCGAGATCACCATTACTTGTTTATGTGTCTTCTAATGACATCTAGTGATTTGTCGGATCAATCAAAAGATTTCCGGAATTCAAAAGCTATTGCTGTATGTTCTTCATCTGTGTTCTTTTTGCATGCATTACTCGAATTTGAGCGTCTCTCAGTTTGGGTTCTTGCTTTTTAGGAAAATATATATCGAGAGTTTTTCTCACAAGGCGATCTTGAAAAACAAATGGGGGCTAATCCGATAGAAATGATGGACCGAGATCGCGCTGCCGTCCCGAAGATCCAGTTGGACTTCATGGATACGGTTGCTATTCCTGTATTCGAGTAAGTGACTCGCAGTTTTATCTCTGACTTCTCGTTTTGTACTTCATATATTTTCTTCAAATGTTTCGTGCTATTTTTTTAGAATGGTATCAAAAATCATGCCAGAAGGTCGGTCCACGTTCGAAGCTATCTCATTGAATCGTCAGTGCTGGGCTGCCTTAGACGAGATTTTAGTTGAGGGTGGCAGTCGTCCTGTTCTTGGTCTCGATTACCTTAGAGATGATGGCCTGGAGAAACGTGTCATCGAACGTGTACGACAACGAAGGAAGTGTGCAACATTAGAGCAAGCAGAAGCTATGTGTAGCTGACTTTTTGCGTGCTTGTATGTCCTTTTGCTTTGGTATACTCTCGTCCGTGCATCTCTAATCACCTTGTTTGAAATCTGAAGGTTACCGGATTTCCAATTGTGCTTTGTGCAGTTACTTGAAATGTTAAGTGAGTTATTATGCTTCAAGTATTGTTAGTTTGTTAGATTCTGTTTGCCGACAAAGCTTGATAAGCGACTTTTGAAGCAAAAGTGCTATAGTTGCTGATGAACCGTTTGTGATGAATGCCCCATTACGTCTGATATCTTTTACATGATTTCAACCTCGACATATTACATAGCTCGAATACTCTACTGTGAGACACTCTGGTCTTTGTTTGTACAGTTGCGTAGTCGATGAACTTCTCTCCGTAGATGTCCATCCGTTACACACGGGTTTTCATTACGGTTTGCATAATTCATTCCATTTTCAGTAATGCTTGTGGATTTTCTTGTATTTCATCGTACCATTTAAGATATGTGCTGCAGATGGTTATTTTGAGTACGTTGAAAAGTTATTCTGTAAAAATTCATGAGACGTATCTGTCGCATATTGAGATATGGTGTTAGGTGCCTTATCGTGGACATCAAATGCAATGTTGCATCGAATGCACAGTACTTATGACGTTTTGAGTTGGGTGTCGTGAATCCCGTCAGTTTCTATTGGAATTAACGTATCTCAAACTGCATATGCTTTATTTTCTCTCTATTGATTATCTTTCCTACAGGGCTTGTGATACGATACTTTACTGTACATTTCTATGCGACTTAGCGATGAAAATTTATCCCTATTGCGGAATCATTGTTTTGCATGGAAGTTTGAAGGGTTATTTTTATCTGGTACCAAGAAATTAACTTTAGTAACACCACAAAAAAGCAACATTTTAATTGGGAGTTCTCGAGATTTTTGGTGTTAGATTGTTTAGACAAGGTGACTAATAGGAGAATATGTTAACAGAATTATCAAACGTTATTGCCACTTGGGATTATTTAAATAAGATGACTAATAGGAGCACACGTCAACAGAATTAGCAAACGTTATTGCTACTCAGTTCTATGTGTAAGACCCAGTATGAGTCGTGTATAAAACTAGGAATCATCAGGCTGTGGTGGAGTGTCTGTATGTGAGTCTGGTGAGAGTCTGCAGTATGTTGGTAAAAGTAATTTGGTATTTGTAGTTCATATAGCGTTTGATGGGCGTATTTCTCATCGGTAACCCAAAATTTCCATATTTAGTAGAAGTGTAAACGGAAGTATTGACCATGATTAGTATTTGGGCGGGTGGCCGGCGTTTTTCGAATAGATTAACCTATTGCAGTGCCTTCGTTTTAGGTCCCGCTTGGTGTTATTTATTCGAATTCGCAGTTAAACACATGCAGTTTTCACAGGCTTCGGTTTAGAATTCGTGTGGGGGTTTATTAGATATTTAGGTACTTCGATGGTATTTTGGCTGTTACATTGGAGAATTCTTGGCCGTTGTGTGACCTGTCATTTGGAGCTGCCGTCGTTATCCCAGAGTACTGGTCAAACCTGGGCAATTGAACCTACGTATTGATAGTAAACTGGTACGGAGTGCAACTGACAGATTTGAATGGTTAGAAAAATGATGAAGAGTGTTATACATGCTATTGTGCCACATATAAAACATTAAAGATAAAAATTCGACCTTGACCCATTCGTCATGAACGCGCTGTAGATTCCATTTTGTTAAGCATCGAAAAGTCCATTCAATGTATATTTGGCTTATACAATAATTTGCTCACGTCTGCCGATGAATCAAGTGTGTTTCTCTTCACAGATATGCCAGACCAATTTATCAAGCCAGGTAGAATGAGGAGCTTCGTTGTCTGGTGGCAGATGGTCGAAACAATGACCATCTATGTATGTTTTGTAGGATGTCCTTAATTACAGTGTAAAGACTGTACCATTTTGTCATGGTATCATGCATATATATACGTTATATATATAAATATATCTTGCAAATATTTTACCCTGACATAGAGCTATTGCAAAGCGGGTGATGCAAAGTTTTCATTTGTCTAAAGATTTAGAGAATAGCCTGTGCTCTAATAGATGGCTAATCGTCACTTATTGTACAAGCTCGTGTACTTCTTCCGTTCACTTGTTGTCCCACAACCGTTATCCGTATTGGTTACTGAGGTCGTTGGTGAATTAGGCTGCGGATTGAGTATTCGTAGCTTTCTTTCCTCGATAATGTGTTGGGTGCGATCTATGCTTTTTCCAGAATCCCACAGTAACTGTGCAGTGACGTTCCCAGATCTGTAACATAGGTTGTTATAAGTTATTGTTACTCGGGTGGAGGTTCTCAGCATTGCGACTAGAAATGTTTCAGAACGAAAGCGACTGTTGCAGTGAGTCGGTCGGCCTATTGCGGAGGATGTATTAAACTGAGCCAGTGTCAAGTAGTTCAGTTGAAGATGATTAACGATGTTAACGCACTAATGGGACTTTGCTGTTTACCCTTCGCATTTGTCACGTGGATAACGAGGTGAGATTGGATGCAATTTGAGAAGCCATGACGAGTAAAGTTTGAAATCTAGAAATCTGTTGAGTTGTTGGAACAGATTTTAATACGCTAAGCATTACAGTGAATTTTAAGGTATATCGCACTCCCAATCGTTTACTACCTTGTTGTAGCTGGGTAGTGTTCCTGAATATTAAGCTGCGGTTTGCAACCAGGATCATCTTTATGACGAGGTCATTTAAAATGAAGAGTTCGCACTAACTATATATCCAGAAGTCCAGCCGAGAGTAAACCAAGACCAAGAATCAGTATCGTGTTGGAAGATACGTATTGGTAAGAAGGTAAACCTCCCATCGACCAGTATATTGGTCCACGAAACCTTTACAAGAGATTGGGTGAACCGTGGTTCGTACCTGAACTCATGCAATCACCATCTCTACCGTTAGGGCATATTCTGCAATTTTGTGTTGTGTATAGACGCCGTACAGGCGGTTACGAACTAGGTGACGTGCTAGAGCGCTAGGTGGTATTTCAATTACTGTTACCGAATTCTCTAGACCGGCTCTTCTTAAGCAGCGTTTTCCAGCTGCATCTTAATTATCGCTAGAGTTGTTTTTTTGGAGCTTGGGTTTTCCTCCACACATATCCCGAGAAGTGCGGTTTCGTATCCATTCGAAATGGCCACTTGTGGCACCAATTTCAGGGATTCTTTCTTCTGCTCTCTTTCTGTACACACATAGGTGCTTGTTCGAAGAATGTTTCTCATAAGCGCCCTTTTTCATGTGTGAGGGGTGAGAGGAGAGGTGATGAGCCACTGTGTTTTTGTTACTTGGCTTTCGGTACCATTTCATGACGAAGTTGCTTTCGAGTAGGCTGGGTGGATTGCATGTCAGTTTGACCTTTCCAGCCTCAAACCAAAAGGAGGCAAAGCCACGGAAACGTCAGCTGTTCTGCATTATTAAATGCTATGAGTCGTGCATTTGCCAATGTTTTCGTAACGATAAGAGGATCTTCCGAGATATTTCCAAACATGCGTGCGTAGTCTAATACGTTTTTTTCTTTCATTTTGCACTCTTTAAATCTACTATGAGAATCTTAGCACTTCTTGCATTCGATTCATTTCCTTTCATCTATCTATCATCCACGAAGGTCGTCGAACGTTTTTCGTGCGGGTCTGGCTGCTGTTTGAGGATTTCGTCTTCTTTACGAATATTGTTGAATGCTCGTCGAGCAGATTCTCCTTGTAATCCTGAGATAGCTCTGCTAAGGCGTTTCCACGTGGCTTGGAGGGGACTGAATTGAGCTTAGACGGCAGAAGTCTTCCAACCACAGAGGGATAACAGGCCCTAGTGAACTCGTCTTGGGGTCGAACTGTTAACATGCTAGTGATGAGCGACTTCATTGTTCCTGCGCTACTCGCTTCCGTTATTTAATGTGTACGATACCGAATCATCTGTTCTACGCTATTTTTTTTACTGTATCGCGTATGGGGTTAACATAACAGCTCTGCACTTTCGTGAGACTCAAGCGTATGTTTAAAGAGGTATTTAATTCGTTAGTTTTAACAGCTCTCATTTTCTAATCGTTTTTATTGTTTACGATTGTAGCAGTTCTGAGCAGACGTCTGTTGTTTTATAGAACAAATTTGCACGGGTTAGACTAAAAAGAATGTTTGTTTGGTTATCGAGATGTTTGGCCGTGTAGCAGTCAACTTGAGCTTTCCAGGCTCTGAGGAAGGCGAAATCCGCCGAAACGTCAGCTTGTACGTAAATAAAGACATAAAATAACACCTCGTGTTGGCTAAACAGAAGTAGAAAGAATAAAAAGAATGCGTTTTTGTCCGCTTAAATTTCCTGTCAGTTAAATTAATGATGTACGAAGACTTCTCAGAAAAGGTGTAACGTTAGTTGGAGAATAGGCGCCACTTTGTTACGATTGTTAAGTGATTTTTTATGGAAGGATGTTTCAGCGAATGAAAAAAATCGGACGTTACTCAATCAGCAAGATAAGTGGTGAAGAAATGCTTGATAGTAGAGAAAAGATCATCAAATTCTACCGGAAATTTGAGACTTGTATTCTTGAAATCACCTTTAACTGTACAAGTTTCTTAAACTATCTTCAAAAGCCGTTAACAAATTTTATGAAGTCACGACATATTCGATTACGGATGAAAGGACGCGTGTGGCGCAGTGGTCGGAGGCGCCCTGCAACGCACACGTGAAATCGATCCACGCGCCCATGGTCCACCGAGCCGTCCATCCCTCCGGGGTCGGCAAATTGGTACCAGATTTGTCTGGTAGGCCACCGCCAGTCATTGTAAAAGCTAGATATGCATACAGTCACCTCCAAACGATGCTTAGTGAAGTCGATTGCATGGCGCATCGCTCAGGGGATTGATCAACGCCGAGAGCTTTATCCTTTTATTTTCTTATTATCGCTTACTAATTTTCCGTTAGTTCAAAAAACGTTCTTATTTTTGGGGGTCTATTTGGTGATTGTGATTTGCTGCGTTGATGTGGAGAATACGGTATACAGGCAAAATATATTTACGAGCGCACAGTGCAATGTTTGTTTGAAAAACATTCGTCATGGTGAGTTCGAAGCTTGAAGATGAGGGCGGTGGCGGACGTCCTGTTATTGGCGACGATTCATTGTAAACTTCTCAGAAGAAAATGTATACACAACTCTATGAGAACATGCAGAAGAACTTGATTGTTTTGTAGCATCTGACGCCATTTAGAAAGTCAAAGAAGCTCGACAAATGGATGTCGTACGATGGGAATGATAATCAAAGAAGTGGTCGTTTTGATGTATCGTAGGCGGTTTTTCTGCGCAACCAGAACAACTCGTTTCTCGATCGCATTGTGTCGTGCGATGAAAAATGGATCCTCTACGACAACCAGCGGCGATTGGCTCAGTGGTGGGGATGAGATTATGCTCCGCACCACATCCCAGTGCCAAAAATTGAGCCGAAAGGTACGTCTAGCAAATCGACGAAATGAACCAGAAACATCAATGGCTTCGCCGGTCATTGGTCAACAGAAGGCGACCAATCCTTCACATAATGCGCATGGTGGGCTACGAACTCTGCCTTATCAACCTTACTCACCTAATCTCTCGCCTTCCGACCACGAAATGCTTAAGAAACAGCCAAAGCCGAGCTTCCTTCAATGGCTTCGTCACCTTCAGCATTTTGCGCAACTGGTAGAAATCAGTTGGTTTTCCGATGAAAATGATTTATTCATTCTACTGCTTTTTATGTCGATTAATTAACTTTGTTTCAAGCTGAGATATGCGGCTTTGAAAGTACAGGTTCAAATCGGATATCAATTTCCGGAGAACCTGTTATCCGGTATTTTGACATCGGAGAGCAGCAGCGATATTTCCTTTTTATGCAAAGCTGTCTCCTAGAGGTGTTGTCAATGATTACAGCACTGGTTATGATGATAGCTATAATGATAAATAGCTTCACAAAAACATCCCACTGAGGCTTGCGAAGAATCAGACTATGGTGATGAACGGTAGATTGCAGTTAACTCATGTTCACCGCTGACAGTGTTTGAAGATTTAAAACTGGTTGATCCGATTACGATTATGCGGTCTTCATTATATATCTAAAACATTAACCGTTGCTAGGTTAAAAAGTCTGGACAAGCCCCCCACTCAATACAAAAATTTACTGTGAGCTGTCCTGACATACCAACGAAGCTATGGGATATGTTACGTATAGTGGAGAATCACAATTGTTTTCCACCCATTTCATCGTTCACTATGACACATACGAGTATGTCTACCGAGAAATCGATAGTGAATTCGTCATATGGGTGGTGGATGTTGTCGCTTGGGTAAATTCCCACAAAATCTGGATAAACAGCCAATCATAACAGAGTTCTGACACTGTAAGGCACTCCCACACACCCTTAGAAAAGTCGACCGTAACGCTCGACTCAGGCGAATGTATGATGAGTGGTCGCCTAGGCACCATAAAAAATAATTGTAGGGGTTTATGTCTGAAAAAATAATAGACGAACTACCACTTGATGTTTATTGCTTTTAGTCAACCAACTGTAGACGTATTTCGGATCAGTACATGAAGGTCATGATATTTTTCCTGGTTTGTTAAATGCCGATCAGAACTTCCAGGGAAAAGTCTATTGAGCTGTTATCGTAATCCATATCAAAACATGCTAACATCTTAGAGGAAAACAGTTTAATTTCATGAAGCGACTACAGAGAATGAAACCTGCTGGTTGAAAAACCTTCCTGCATATTGCGGAGAACTCCGAGCACCCAAGCACATCATCCTAAGTGACGTTATTGTTCAAACTGAATCGACCGTATTGATTTGGAATGGGGAATTTTGTTGTACTAAGTTTAAAATCCATCAGATGACATCAGTTATTCAGTCTGGATGGACTAGAATCCTGTCTTCTTTTTTTTCAGTGTTGGTTTTTTCTAGGAATTTCAGAGTTTCTGTACATGTTTTTCTCTTCGCATGCCGTCAGTTTCATTTCCTACTTCTCGTATTGTTTAAGAGCAAATGACGAGGTGTGTGTTTTTCCACGATTTCAATGCCTCAGCTTGAATTTTCAGTTCCGACTTTGTTTAAGCAATGAAACACAGCACGAATGCGCAAACTGTTCTAACGGATATTCAGCATAAACAAGGATAAAACTGTCGGCGTTGATCAATTCCTGAAGGATGCGCCATGCATGTGACTTTAATATGCATCGTTTGGAGGTGATTGAATGCATATCTGGTCTTTACAATGACTCGCGGTGGCCTACCGATGTATCGAGACAGTTCTGCTATCTTCCCAGACAAGTCTGGCACCAATCTGCCGACCCCGGAGGGATGGAAGACTTAGTGGGCCATGGATGCAGGCATCGATTCAACGTGTGTGTTGCAGGGACCCCCCGACCACTGCGCCGCACGCGCCCTACGGATTTTCAGTAATCTTTCGAATCAACAAGCTTCATAGTGTCTTTAAATGAATTAAAATGAAGTAAGAAGTGAGTTATAGTTAAACTAATAGTTTCACAAGTAATAATCTTAGTCGACAGTTTTTATACTTATTGCATTGCGAGTTTTTTCATAGTCATAGCCAGTATTTTTTGGAAAAAAAATGTTGTTTTACTCTGGGATAACTAAAGGAAAGCTACTGATTGGAAAGCAGCATTAGTGTTGGAGATCCAGCGTTATGCAGAGTTCGTTAGTGAACATCATTTGAAAACATCATTTGCTTTTTTGCAAAGAAAAAAAAATTGTTGTCAGAGCTTTCGAGATACACATAACCGGATATGAATAAATGTAGTAATAAAAAGTACAATTATATTGCTGAAAGGTGTTCTTAGTTGTCGGGCTACAATATGGAGCGGGGTTCATTCCCCCAGCAGGGCCTCCCGAGCTCAGGATTCCGACATTTCCATCCCAAAACCCAGCTAAGGGTAAACCAATACCGGGATTCACTACCGTCCTCGTATCAAGCCAGTCGCATGGTAACAAATCTCCCTCTGATCCACAAGAACGGAGACCGCATGTCGTCGTGACCACCTGGGGACAGACTTTGGCAAGGCTGATCTTGGGACTCCAGGGAACCACGGTAGCTAAACCGCACATATTGGCTGCCGCAAAACCAGTGAAGACGGACCATTCAGTTAGGTAAAAACATAGAGCGAACCTCGAATTATCGTGAATTCACCCGTCAGCTCTACTCAGGATTCCACTTTATATCGACCACTTGCAGTTACGTCTTGCTTCATAGCGAATGGGATAGGTGATAAGTATGTATGTAATCATGACTCTGCCTTTGACCAGCGCTGCCTCAAAGTTCTAAAACGCGGGCAGAATGTCCCTTGAGCAGCATCATTAGTACAATTTAGGCAGTATAATCAAGTTTTGAATAGTGAATACAAGCTTCTGAATACAAGAACAGTCATATGTACGCCCAACAGAGCTTCGGATTCTATCCGAAGAATTATTCAGGAACGAATTTCCGACTTACGATGCTGCAAGCATTCTATTCACTGAGCGTTGCAGTGGTACAGTCGATGCCGTTCTAGGTACTTGCCATTTTTTAATGATCGGTTAGAATGATGGTCCACTCAGAGAAAACGGAGGGCAAACGTCTACGTTTTCGATTAAGATAAGCATCTAAACGACCTTTGTCGTTATGTCGTGAAGTTGTGGTGCTTTTATCACAACAACCACGCACATTCATTCCACTTCCGCAGAAATAAATGTGATCTTATATTCGAGCTTGATAAAGGGCGTTGTGTTAGCAATTTCTAACACAGATGACTATCCATGTGCAGCTACAACTAGTGTGCTTTCGAAAGCTTCATCAACGACGTACCCCACTTTTTCAACCCTCTTCAACAACATTACCTCGCCCAACTCCAAATATACAAGGGCATAGTGCTTCGTCGTGGGAAAGGTCGGAGAGTTCAGTGTGATGAATCTATAGTAATTTACCAAGTTCATTTCCCGTGTTCTAATGATAATGGCTGTACCACAATAAATAGCTATTCACCTCCAGTTCCTCTCCTAGGAATTCATTATCCACGCCAATCTATATCGTCTTGAAGTCACCATTCGGACTGCATTTGTTTTCTTGTAACCACTTTGCAGAAAGCTTTGCTGAAGAATCTTGAATTAAACATCGATAGTTGAAGTAGTAAGGTTGTGTGGTGTATTTTTTTGAATGTTTGGATCTCTACAGTTTGTGCGAAGGATAGAGTACTTATTTCTCGCAGAATAGTTCCTTGAAATCCCCACGCAACTTACACCAATAATTTACCGAATTGTGTACTTTCCATTTTTAAAGCTTTTTCATTATATTTCACTACGATTGCCTTGACATCTGCGTCCAATGCTATCGAAGCCGCTTGTTCACTTTTCATCGTGAGCAAGCGCTGAAAGCTATGTGATTCACTTTTGTCAACTATTTATGGAAGATCGATATAAAAGAGCTTTTTTGTTCGACATTGGAATTTAGGGGCCGTAACAATGGGGGCATGCAAACCATGAAAAAATCACATATGCGACGTACTTATAGTTGAATTGGAAATTACGCCCTTTGTTTCCCACAGAATTGAACAACAGATAGCGTAGGCAATTTCCCTATACCATTAGGAATCCCGGGTTAGTCATAGGGTAACTCGAGCGAACACTAGAAAAACCTCCATTTCTTCGTGACGCGGGGCAAAGCTACTTAGTGTGTTCCTTTCGCATAAGGGACTCCAAAAACGCGAAAATTCTGGCTCCTGATCTTTATCGCTTTTACGAAAAGATAGCCGTCGGGTGCAGCCACACCAGACCCCTGCTTTTAGTTGAGCTTTCGAATGAGACGGGAATGAACCTCATATTGTACTGATAACAATGACACGAATGTAGTTACTTTCAAATGTGAACATTTGATAGGATAAGACGTTTAATATTTCATTCATATGAAAAAATGTCCAAGCTGGAAACCGTGATAAGCACCAGTCTCATGTTCGTCACTATACCCTTCCAGAGGATAGTCCGAGTGACTCGAGCCGGCGCCAGTAAATCTTCCATTTGTCCCTGTCGCGTGTAATAATAGCCCAGCGGACTCTGCTTGTTCTAGGTACCTGTTCGACATCACATCATTATTCCAGGGTTTTCGTGTGCGGTTTATGTTCCGAAGGATCCAGCAGTTAACTCTTGCCTATTCGTCGTCATTAATACACATTACGTGTCCGGCATAAAATTTGGCTTGTAAAACCGCGTCTTCGATTTTCGATCGCTGATGTGGGCCCCAGATTGACATTCGCCCTCTCAGTTGCGTGATACGGGACACTCCTAGCATCGTCCTTTCTGACGCATACGTTAACGCAGTCGTTGAGTCGAAAAGGTGGGCACGAAAGTCGGGTGTTCCTTGTTTTCTTCACTACATTCTCGATGCTCTTAAAAGCTCCCCTAGCCGCTCGTTTCTTTCTGCTCAACTCTGGAGCTAAATCGTTCAGATTTCCCGACCTAAATAGACACAACTAGATCATACGGAGATATTCGTTCCATTGAGTGTGGATGGGGCATAGAAAACCAATCTGTTCCTCATAAACATCGTTTTTTATGAGATTTAGTCAAAGACTTTCCAAGAGTCGAAGAGGGAGGTTAGACTTTCCACAGGCTTTATCAAAGTCGGCAAGCATTCGTTCCGCATGGCTAATGTTTGGTGTTATAAGAACGATGACATCAGCAAAGCGAAGATTGTGTAAGTGCCGACCATCGGTCTGTAAATTTTGTACAGCTCGCGAGGAATTTTTATATACTGAGTAGGGACTCCCTGAGTATCAAAAGCTTCCAATACTGATTCCATCTCAGCTGTATCAGAAAGTTTCTTTAAATGTATGAAAGTGAGACACGGAGGTCTCTTGTATTCTCAGCATACTTTAATGAGTCTTGTTATTCTGTGGACGAGGTCCACTGGATGATAGTAGTACTGAATCCCTTTCGAAACCGTGCCTGCTGATGTGGCTGGGCTTTGTCCAGTGTTCTGTCAACCCTGTTTAGGACTAATCGAGTTAAAAGTTTGTAGACGACAGACAGCAAACATTGCACGCTAGTTGCCGATATCGTGCTCACCATTCTTCAACAATAGCATGGTCTTGCTGGTCTTCCAGTGAGTAAAGACCTTGCGTTCAGACAGGTAACATGTGAACAGCCCAGCCAGTGTGTTTAGAGGACTGGCGGAAAGTTCCTTAAGTGTTCAGATCTTATCCTGTCCGGACCTGGTGCTGTTCGATTTTTCACCGAGGAAATAGCATGTCGGATTTCGAAAGGGAGAACATGTGGTACATATCCATCGTGTTTTTTTTCGCATTAGAGCAGGGAGGTCATGGCGATTGAAAAGATCCGAGAAGTAATCGCGAATGATTTTCCTCACTGCTTTTCATAAAGCTGTAAATGTTCCGTTTGGGAGTCGGGGGTGTAATTATCTTGGTCACGTAATTAGTGATGATTCGTGGTTTTTGCGAATACTCTTCCGAACTTCTACATCTTCAGCCATCTCTGCTACTCCACTCGTACCCCCTAATATCTTCTTTCATTTCTTGTCTACCATTTTTTTGCAAGTTCGGACATGAGTTGGCTGTTGGCTGTAGCTCGTGCGATTCCACAATGACGTATCAGTTCGAGTGTTTCTGGAGACATAAGTCTCCTGGTAACTTTCAAATTCTCAGCTTTCATAGCGCTAACGTGAAGATGTTGAATGAGCCGATCCTCGTCGCTGTTATCGAGAACGGCATCTTCCCAACAGCCGACTAGTAAATTGAATAAGTCCCAGTTTACGGTGGTTTTCGGACTTCGTTTTTTGAATTTGGCGGCTTTTTCTCCTTTCCCTCGAGAAATGGAATCTAGCGCTCCGTGTAGAATTTTGGGACAATAGCGATATCAGTTAGGACATCGAACTTGGATTTGCTACAATGTAGTCTATTTCATTACGGTACTACATCTGGCATTGTAGGTTGCCATAAATGGTCCTGGTCGTCATCGTAAACTCAGACAGCCACTCATCCTGGTCGTTCCTTTCTAACCCGTAGGTCTCAATATGAGGTTCTTCAGATGTTCCTCTGGGTCCAGTCTTGGCTTTGAAGTCTCAATGATTACCTTATATAATGTATGGCCTTCTCTGTAGAACTTTTCCTCGTCCATATAGAATTCTTCGACGTCGCCTTCGCCATACCTTGTTGTTGGTGCTTATATGATGAAGAATGTCAAAGCCGGTATTGATCCACATCTCGTCAGTCCTAAACGTCCTATTTGGGTTGCTGGTTGTTCGAATGAATTGGTGTTCATGGACAAACTCGTGTTGACGAGAACGCCAACGCCGCCGACTCCTCTACCGTCGCATGTTCCGAGCAATAGTTTTTCTCCAGTGTCGGGGTTGAATCGATGGCGCCTTCTTGTCTGAGCCAGTCCGATGACATCGTGCTGCATCATTCTTGCCTGCATGATCAAGTCTTCTGTCGAGGATTCCGATGCACATGTTCGTTCCTTATAGGTATAGATTATCACCTTAGCCATTTGAGATTTAGGCAGCCAAGAATGGCTCTGGAATTTTAGCAGCCTCTCCGCACTCGCCGTACCCAACGCTGCCATATTGGGGCTCTTTTAGGGTCAGGAAAATGAGGCCCATTTATTTTATTGTGTTAAGCTTTTTGATACCCACGTACCTCCTAGCGGTTTACCGCCTCATCGTGGCTGAAAGGTGTTTTTGGGTGTCGGACTGCGATGTACAGCGGGCGATTCGTCCCCCCGCAGGGTCTCTCAAGCTGAGGAGTCCGGCGTTTCCTTCAGGAAGCCTGGCTAGAGTAAACCAATTCCAGGATCCGCCACCGTCCTGGTATCAAAGTGGCAAGGTGGCGAATCTCCCTCCGATCCACAAGGGCTGCGACTGTCCGTGGTGGTGAAAACCTGGGGCAGACTTTGGCCAGGCTGACCTCGGGACTCCAGGGAACCACAATGGTTTAACCAGCAAGTCTTCGATAAATGGTGATTATGCTGGGGCCCGCACAGCTAGTGATGATGAGCCGTTCAAGTGACAAGTAAGTAAGATACCCATGTAAAGCTTGCTGAAATCTAAACGTGAAGGCTGGGTATGCTAAGTGGTGGCTTGTAAGTCTGTTTCAGATCGGACATGGAGCTTACTTCAAAAGACCGACTTTTTATAAACCTCTGCATAAATAGTTGATGTATTTACTTATATGTTCTTATGAACTGGTCTCGTTTAATTGATGCGAGATTGGTATAAGTTTTCGTTGTCGTTGTTGTTGTTGTCGTTGTTGTTGGTGTTGTTCGTCGATGACTGACTTCTCGGCGATTTCGCCTTCCTCAGAACCGTACTGTTACGACTGGGACTCTATATCTATACTGTATACCAACCTCGCATCAGCTCAACAGGACCAGTTCCTAAGAATTGAGGTGACTCCTAACCGCCTCCGATAGACTTCCCTTTCACGAACTGACTCGTAGAATACAGTCGGCATAAACAAAAAACACATCCAGACATGCATGAATGCGCCGTCGTAAACACAGAAGGCATTTGTCAATTAGGTGCAACAGAAACAGGGAGTCAGTCCATCCCGTGGATTAGCCTACATTAAGGGGAGGAAAGGTTGGTTTTGGTCCGCCGTTAACCCCATATCCGCCACTTGAGGACGCGCCACGTTGCTTCGCAGCTAACCGACGTGGGATCCATCTATGAGGGTACGAGGCTATGAGGGAAAATCCTTGGACAAACAGGTAGAATTTGCAGATCTTTTTGCCACACGGCACCACTAGTTACGTTTCCTATAGTTTGAAAAATAAGATTCCATTTGTAGTAATTCCTTAATAATTTGTTTCTTTCAAAATTTATTTCGCTAACTGGAACATTATTAACGTCACAGATTCGGTAGAGGTCTCGTGAGCGGCCGCTGTAGATCAAATCTGCAACTCATGGGCCTCACTGTGAGAGTTACTGCTGGTTCATCCTTTCTGTATGAGATGCAAAGCTTAATAGAATTAAACAACATGTTGTCCGTGTCCACTTTATTGAATACGATAAGATTTTATGTGCGCGCGGTTCCCATTCCAAATTCCTTGTCCCGTAAGAAGTCGAGCCTAATCAAAGAGCTAAGCATATTCGATAATTTCAATGATTTTGGCAGACGAACATTTTTTCGATTTTCTACCTTTTTCAGACAAATAATTCTAAGAGTGGAGGGATTCTGCACAAAAGGTTACAGGAAAATAACTCAAGACTACGTCGTTGGATTGTTGATCAGTCCCTTTCAGCACAGTTCTATACCTTCGTCATAAAAACATTGTTCAAATGACCGGCCTAGTAGGAGCTGAGGGGTGAGCACATTTGTTGAGATTGTTTGCTTTCAGAAGTATTGCCCATTGCCAGAATTGGATTCAGAAACCATGTGCCCAATTTTCCGCTCCAGGTTTCTTCCTTTTTCTCTGCAAATCATATGTTTCATCATACGAAAATGCTGACCTGCTTCAACATCGCTGTTTCCTCGAGAAGGACACAGGGGTCTTTTATTATACTCCTGATTTACAAAAGCTGATATTTCGGCAGATTTCACCTTCTTCAGAGATTGGAACGGTCAATTTTACAGCAATCTAATCAGCCAAACACCTCCTTAACCTCAGCGGAAAAACCAACAAACCAGGGGTTTCGATCGCATTGAAAACAGAATAGCTTTTGTGCACACTCGCCGCTTTCTATGAGACTTCCGCCTCTCTCACATTAAAGTATCATTCCGAGATATTGTGCCAGACAACGTGTGATTACGAGGCATTCCTTTCTGCCGTTCATTTTTGGATCCTTGGAATTTATCCAGAATGTTCCGAGAGTTTTGCGCACTGAAGTTTTTGATTCCTGTGCGAGGATGGTGACTTCTACATCAAAATATTCTCCATTACGTTTTCGCGCTCTATTCTTGCCTAGAGGAGTGTTTTGTTTAACTTTAAGTTTACTGACTAGACGTTCTTTTAAACGGACGCAGAGAAGTCTACCTGTTTTTAGCAATATATTCGTCCTTGAAACCTTTAGAAGAGATCGGATGAACCGTACTCGAACTCTTGCAATCATCTCTCTACCGTTAGTTAATACTCTTCAATTTTGTATTGCGCACAGACGGTTGTACAGGCGGTTACGAACTAGATGACGTTCTAGAGTGTTCAATGGTGTTTCAATCACTGCGACCGAATTTCCTAGACAGGCGCTTTTTAAGCGACGTCTTATAGCTGCACTTATTTCGTTGGAAACGAAGGGTAGTTTAAACGGGACCTCATTGTCCATAGAATTATCGTTTGGTGCGTAGTCTTTCTTTTACATCCACCATGAGGATCAACTTTTCTAGCCACTGGAAACGGTGATCTGCCAAGCCATATTCAGCGATTCTAACTTCTGATCTCTTCTTGTTCACGTTCTGGTGGCCGTTCGAAGCACGTTAATCACAAGCGCCCTTTTTGCGAACTAGGGGTGGAAGGACAGGTGATGAATCAGTACGTTTTTTGTTACTTGGTTTTAGGTACCACTGGGCGGTGTAGCTATTTTCGGATTTGCTAACTGAAATATTCGGACGTGGAAGCCAGTTTCTTTTCGATTTCTCTCGGATGATGTTTATGTACTCTGACTGTTCATCTAATAAGTCAAAACATTTGTCCATCTCTTGTGTGGAGCAGATGACAAAACAATCAGCTATATTTCAAAAACCCGCATTCCTTTAATCTCGGCAAGACTAATCAGCGTGTATTTTTTCGTTGATAAGCTAATATGGGGTTGTTAAAGAACTTTAGTCAGCAAACGTTTCGGCGGCAGCGCTTTTTTCAGAGCCGGATTGATCCCAGTCGATTGCACACAGTTGTTCGTTCTTCCGATAAGGGACTTGGTGACTGCATCGGGTCGAATTCAGTGGAGCACCGTTCGAATGAGGAACCTCACTCGGCAGTGCTCTTTTTATGTAGGACAGTTGTTCTTTATAGTTATTGTCCGTTTACAGTCACTGATTTTTCTCCGGACAGTCCATCCTGCAGCTCTGCAGCAGTTGGTATCCTACGAAATTAAAGGAAAGTCGGTTTTTTAAATATTATTACGCTCTGTGCTAGCTAATAATTATAATATCTCATTTCTTCTCACCGATGGGAACCGAAAGGAAACTTGCTCCCACTTCTGGAAGTTCAAATTAGACTATTCGAAAACGGTTACATCACTAACTGAAACGGAAATCGAAGTAACAAAATATAGTGGTTCATTACCTCCTCTCTCAGCCCTCACAAACAAAAACAAAAAGCTTGTGAGAAACACGCTTCGAACAACTACTGGTGTGTGCACAGGAAAAAAACAGAAGGAAGAATCCCTGAAAATGGCGCGGCAAGTAACCATTTCAAATGGCTACGAAACGGTGGCTGATCGTAATAGATTTAGATGAAGGACCACGCTCCCAAACGATAATTCTATGGACAATAAGGTCTCGCTTATCCTGCCCTCCATTTCCAACGAAATAAATGCAGCTATAAAACGTTGCTTAAGAAGGGCCGGTTTAGAGCATTTGGTAACATCAATTGAAATACCATCGGACACTGTAAGACGCCAGTCCGTTCGTAAGCGCCTATATGACCGTATGTGCACAACGCAAAATTGCATAATATGCCCTAACGGTAGAGGGGGAGGAGGAGGAGGAGGGTACGGTGCATCTAATCTATTGTAAAGCTTGGGGGGGATAAATACGTTAGTAAAATGGGTAGACCACTCATCGTCTATGTAAAAAAAAGTACCTACTGGAAAAAATTAAAGCCAAACAGAATGCTCAACTAGGCTCTCCTAGACTATGGAGGCATAAAAGCGAAGATTTTGAGGTCAAAGTTACTCTGCACAGGATCCAAAACGTCAGGGCGTAAAAGTCTTGAAGCTTTTTGGATAATTCGAAAGACCGACTTTCTATAAACCTCGGCATAAATTGTTGATATATTTACTTATATAATCCTATGAACATCTTTTTTGAGCTGATGTGAGGTTGGTATAGATCTTCGAGATATAGCTATATTCGGTATAGGTATTCGTGATCATTGTCGTTGTTGTTGTTTTTTTTGGTTCGATGGTTGACGTTTCGGCGATTTCGCCTTCCACAGAGCCGTGCTTTTACGGGTGGGACTTTTTAGATAAATTCCAAAAATCCGAAAATGAAACACAGGAAAGAGTGGCCTGCGATCACGCCTGACCTCGCGCCATACCTCTTACTTACTTTTTGACCTGAGCCAAGCATATTCCTCGCCAATGTATGATTCTTTGTGGGTGGTCTTCGACAATAACTGGAAGACTTACAAAGAACGAAAAGTTCGCTGTTTAAAAGAAGCTATTTGTTATGCGAATAAAAATTTATGTATTAAGTTCTATCTGCTGAGATAATGAAAGTTTCTGTTTGAGTAGATTGCGTGTTAATTTGACTTTTCTGAGATCTGAAGAAGATGAAACAGCCGAGATGTGAGCTATTGTGGATGGAAAAGTACTTTAATGACAACGGCGTATTTTCTCATCAAGAAAACTGCGATTTAGGGAATAGCGTTAATCCTCCCCCTCCATAGAGAGTTGCGAGCGGAAGACTCCTTATCATTCTCCGTTGTTATATCTCCATTTTTAGCTGATGTGGAACTTTCTAGATGTGTTTAAAAGGTACATTTTAAATTCTTTTACTATTGCGATATGAATACCTTTCTTTTAGCAAAATTTGGCATTCTAGAGGAAACACCTGATGGTGAACATTTCGAAGAAATGAGTGTGAATGACTAAACACATATCAGATATTTTTTGCGAGGTGACTATTAAAATATAAGGAAGCAAAACTAAGTTGTTATAGCTATCTAGAATAAGGTGTCTTAAGCGATGAAGTTAATGCCTATAAGGCTAGCTGAAAATAATTTCAGTTCATTCAAACTTTGAAGCTTTGCTATCCAGAAAGTTTTTGGATTTTAGAACTCGATTTGGGTCATGAGAATTAAAATAAAGGCAGGGAAATTTGAAAAAATTACTTGCATGGATTCGAAATCGGGCGTGGAGTCGCGGAAACAGCATACAGCGTTGTTGTTGACAGGGAATTACTGAAGTACACGGTGCAACGTTGGGTTCTCGAAAAATCTTGTGCTGGAAATGAGAATCAAGAAGAAGAAGAAGAAGAAGAAGAAGATGGTCGAGAACGATTATCAACATCTCCATCGACAATGCCCATCTGAAGGGTGGACGAGAAAGATCGACGAAAAAACGCCTCATGGGCTCAGAAAACTAGCGAAAAACGAAAATAGAAAACGAATTGAAGTAGGAAGCGAGAACACTCGACAAGTCGGTAACATAAGAATTAAACAGAACCCAAGAAGATGCTCATGATGAAGACGGTACTGCACTTTCGTTATGAAACAGAAACAAACCACTGTGCCTCACAATGTGTGAGGCGAAAAATAGATTATACATGGAAATAGCTGAAAGCTTGAAGGAGAAAGATGAGGCACCGAAACAAATCACAAGGTCAAATTTGTATCGAAAGAAGGTTATATGTACCAGTTCGATGGTTCGCTGATGGAGGGCTATTTGACAAAATGTAACAAGTTTTGTTCCGTCCGCGAATGATATTGATCAACAAAAAATTTTTATTACTTTACACAACAACGCCCACCCATCTGCCAGATAACCAACACCACACTAATTCAAATGAGATGCGGAAATCTGATTTGTCCATGGTATTCATTCCATCTGTCTCTCGCAAAATGACTAGACTTTCTCAGGCTCCAAGACAACTGATTTGCTGAAAAAACTTTCAATATGCCGCCGAACCACGTCACCGTTGAAGATTTCTGCAGAGGATTCGTGGTGAATAGGTGTAAGTTAAAGTGCGTTTTATGTCGAACAATTAGTCGTGCTATGAACAGTGTATTTGAATGGCAGGTTTTTAAATGTTAAATAATCAACAGTCGATCGGTTGACGTAAACGCAAGGATCGTTTCTGTCACAGTAATTGCTGCCATGCTGGAGGAATCGAAAATTCTTGAGGCAAGAATTTTCTTCCTATCTTGCTCAACCAGAAGAGAACGGGAATGTCCTAAAATGACTATATAACTTAGGACAGGTGGTAACAGATCTTCAAGCTGCACCCAAACGCACACGCTACCCGAACCACCTCCATGAAGTGATATGGCAAAACAGTGGTCAGCATGAAAGAAGTACTGAACCCCACATAAGTGGGGGACGAACCGTTTAGGCTTCTACGAAGTTGAAAAGCGAAATTATTCAATAGACAACCTTAGTATAACACATTGCAGACATCGTAGTTACAGTACTAAGTAAAAGGTTACAACGATTTAAAAAATAATGATATGGAGTATACAAGGCAGTACACCGAACAGTTTGAAAAAATGATGGTAAAACGTAACGGATACATAACGAAGAGTAGCTTATCTGACAGATCGCCATGCGTACGTGTTTGCTCAAGTGGGTTAAATTGGCCAAGATCAAGGTCACATCGTCTGTTCACTTTTGAAGGATCCTGGAATGGAAAAAAAAGTTCCAGAAATTGACAATATACACGCCTTTTGCAAGCGATAATAAGAAACAGATTCATCCGAAAGGATCATAACGTACAGATGCACATAAGGTGTAAAGGTAACGCTTTTTACTAGTATGAGGTCTGCAAGGTAAGAAAGGCTTTCGTCCACAGATTATATAGTTAAAAATTCTAAATATTTCTTGGGCAAAACATCAGAAGTCCTTTCACTCACCGACCCTCAGCGGAAGCGACCGGCGTTTTGTAGCTCCGCATAGAGACAATAGATAGCGTCGTTATCCTGCGCTATCTGATCTATAAAGTAATAGAACAAAAAAAATCCAACATAAAATGTGCCAACATAGTCAACATTTATTTGCTTATCATCATTTTCTACTATACAAAAAACATTAAAGTTTAAAACGAAGCCGATCTATAAAGGAAAAAGAGTAATCTGGATGGGAAGACGAATGATTGCCTTTCGTGAGTAGTGAATGGTCTTCATCAGTATGAACGAGAGCAGCTGACGCCGACGTAATTCTGAGGCTAAGCAGAGATAAGACAATGAAACACTGCAACGAATTCTCCGGTGAGAACATGAGAGAACTTTATAGAAATATATCCAAGAAGAAAAAGGCTATATCTTACCTACAGTCACCTAAAAACATGTTGAATAGGGGGTTAGTTGTCCGTGTTCGATTAAATACCGCTATTCCCCAGAGCCATTCATCTCTCTTGATGAACCCCACCCTGTATGAATACAGTACGTTGAGACAATTCTGCAAGCATTTAATAGGTTCATCACAAAAAACGCGAGCCAGCACATGAGCCACATAGTCCTGTCTCCTCACCAAGGATGTTTCCGATGTGAGGATCATGAGAAAGAGCCCTATGCTTCTTTGAACCAACATGCTCTTCGAAACACACTTTAGATTAATGCACAGAAGTCTCCAAAATTGGGAAGAAAAAACCACTTATGTAGACCAATGAAAATGGGATTACCATCCCTCATCATGGTAGAGGATTAGTAAGAGAAAGGTCTACCTGAGTGTTCTGTATTTCACAAGTCCACTACCTGAACCCGAAATCCTTAAATGAAAAAAAATACCCTGAATTGGTGCTTCTAAAGTTAACTCATGTAGAAACATATTTTTTAAAAGATAAGGATCCGACATAAGTGGAAAAAAATCGGACGTAGTGATTTCGTCTGAAGGAAGCTAACTAAATGCATCTTTGTAACTACGCCACAATTTCGTTGTTAGTTGTTTTCTATCTGTTAAAAGGGTTCAATGATCTGGAGCATCGAGAAGACCGAACTGTGCATTAATCGGAAGGAAACTTCACTAGTAAGGAACTGGCGGTTGGATTGGAAGACAACGAATTTGAATGGATGCTTCTTTGATAACCTTTGATAACGGAGGCTGTATATACCCTGGGGTGTCCAATAAACAAGGAAGCCA
Source organism: Angiostrongylus vasorum (assembly GCA_018806985.1). Lineage (NCBI taxonomy): Eukaryota > Metazoa > Nematoda > Chromadorea > Rhabditida > Metastrongylidae > Angiostrongylus > Angiostrongylus vasorum. The sequence goes on along the minus strand of JADANN010000032.1, from coordinate 243,395 downwards.
GCGAGAAGAAATGTAGAAACCGTTGAGGGAAAAGAAAACAAGTGGCTCACAATCAGGCCTCTTAGGAAAGAAGCCTATCAACCATCAGCTTCAAAATGACGTACCCATTTTGTTGACTAAAAAAGTCTTCAAAGAAAAAAAAATGTGCCATAGAGATGATAAGTGAGGTGACACGCTAGACTTCAATATGAACGGGAACTCGAGGGAACATGCAAGTATCCACACATTTATGGAAGCATGCGAAGAACCATTGAGCTAATAACTGTTTCATAATTTTTTGCTAACGAAAGCAGAGTGCTCTTGACTGTGCTAAAATCCATCCTTTCGACTTCTTCGCCAATAAACTCCGGATGTATTACGAGAAAGAACATTACTGACTATTAGAAGATAAAACAAAAAGCTCATAGTAAGTACCGGATTAGCAAGTACCGGATACTTTCCTCAATAAAGTTTTGCTGTTTTCGTGCTTTAAAAACCTTTCGAATTTATCTTAAACAAGCAATAAAACTTTCCGAATTACACAATACTATCCATTATCGGATCAAGATAACTTGATGACATTCCTTATCTACACTGTTGTCCAAACTAGGGCGCGTGTGGCGCAGTGGTTGGAGGCGCCATTGCGACACACAAGTGGAATCGATGCCCACGCCCATGGCCCACCAAGCCTTCCGTCCCTCCGGGATCGGCAAATTGGTACTAGACTTGTCCGGGAGGATAGCAGCACTGGCTCGATACATCGGTAGGCCACCGCGAGTCATTGTAAAGGCCAGATATGCATTCAATCACCTCCAACTATACTTAGTGAAGTCGAATGTATGGCGCATCCTTTAAGGATTGATCAATGCCGAGAGCTTTATCCTTCTTTATCCTCTATTGTTCAAAAATATATACCAGGATACATGGACGGCCCGTCCTCACTGGTTGTGCGGGCGCCAGCATAATCTCCATTTTTCGGAGATTTACTGGTTTACCCACGGTGATTCCCTGGAATCGCAAGGTCAGCCTGGCCAAAGTCTGCCCCACTCGAAACTGTATATGCCTCAAAAGTAACCCTCTTGGACAATGAGTTGCAGTTCTCTCAACCTTCACATCTATCGATGTAACCACATAACAAACATACTCAAAAATTTCGACATGGTGTTGAAGGTATCGAAATAGATCATAAAAGTGCTTTGTTTACACGTAAAAAAGGTGCTCGACAACAATCGGATAACAAATCTTTCTCTGTTCGAACAAATCCTCACTTTCTGACATAAGGGTGACCCGCGATGTCGTTGAATCACCAGCAATCTTATAACTTTTCCTTAGAAAAGAAATACTTGTGAGAAAATAAGATCTTCAATCAGTTTTGAAATTTAGAGTCCAATAAGAGTGGGCCTTTACCCATAGTTGGTGGAGGCAGTTCGGTCAGAGCGAGTTCACACCCCCTCATGTGATTCGTGGTCGTTCATTTTGGCAGGGAACTCTTTGCTGCATTTTTGGTATTCAGTCGATAGATTACATAACACAGATCATTGTAGTGGGAGTCAGACTTGAAAGACTTTTCTCCATAGCTAAGAATTTATGAGAAACTTCCAATGAGCTCATTTCGTCGGCGAGAGAGTTCCTGAGGGAAAGAAGCTGTACCCAACACAGGGGCTGTCGCGTTGAAGAGGGTATTTTACAGAAGATTTACAATTCGAACATTTTACGAAGAATTAACCATCTTTATAACTAACAACCCTCAAAACTATGGAGAGATAGAGTCATATGTACCTAAGGCATAGATAAGGAAGAATTAACTTTTCGTTCTCCTGACATAGAGGAAATGGAACACCTCACACGGTCTTGATGAGGAAAAAAGAGTTGCATCATGTTTAGTGGGCAGCACAAAAACGCCACTTTTATCCTTCCAATCAATAGAGAACAATTAGTCGTTAGAAATTCCAAGTTCAGCTGTAATTTCAACTATCCTTGAATTGAAAGAGAAAACTTCCATATAAAATTACCACATTCCGAACTTCTCAAACATTATGGAACAACTACCGGGAGCTATTAAATAATCGACATTTCCTAGTACGTGCTAAACGTATGAAAATCAATTTTGAGCGGCTGTTCACTGTTAGTCAACATGAATTGATTTTCTTTTAATCAAAATGATGGACCATGGTTATAGCAGGGAGTGCACAGACATAGAAAATACTTACATATATTACGTTTATCTATGAGACAAAAGAGTTCGGAATGTAGCGCATAGTATAGTAGGAAGAACTTATAGGACACCGAAAAAGAGAACACCAAAATTGCATGCAAAACACATCGAAAAGCTGAATTGTCGAGAGAAAAGTACAGTAAAAGAAGCGATTCACTTATTAGATGAGAACGAAGGATGGAGAATTGATAGACTGATACGAGTTTATGTCAACCCACATTAGATGAGGCGAAAAATTAGGAGTCAAAGAGACGCCACAACCACAGGGTTTAGAAGTTGGACTCTCACTGTTAACGACTGGCTGTAATTCTCCAGTGGGTACAAAGCATGTTAGGTTTTATCAAGACATTCTTCAAGGCACTATCACTATCATACTTTATAATGGTCAGGCCAATACACCGTAAAACATCGAAGTTGCCGGCGAAAAACAGGTCTTCGCCTAAGTTTTATGCAACGAATAATCACTGTCTGAAAGAGGAATGATCGATGTCGTAGGGATTTGCCATGTGGGACCTTTCTAACGTTGCTACAGAGCATCGCCTCAAACTTGGGTGATTGGACTGGTTATAAGAATAATAACACAACAATAACGATATGCCAATACAGAAACAATACAAGCAACAATATGGTAACAGGGCAAACAAGTGAAAGTAAAAGAATACGTAGGAGGATGTTCTGAAGTGAGAGATATACCAGTAATCCAATATGAGGTTAGTGTGCTAGACACAGTACCTTGCAATAGTGGTACCAGAAGTCAGCACATCATTGGACCCATGTGAGGCTGTAATAATCCTGACTTATAATAAGAAAACGATGGGGTTTAGAAATAATTTAAAACTGTTCAAACAGTTTCGTACTAAGGTTTCTAGTAATAGCATCGCAAACCTCAACTACTTTCGTCATAGTTTGAAATTACAAGCAATATTAATATTGGTCCTACCTTCTTTGCCACAACGTCGTTGCTTTCGAGATCCGATTCACTGCTAACGTCAGTGGATGACGATGAGGTAGACAATATCTTTAAAAAGTGAAAGAATCTTTCCTATTTATACTTTTTGCAAAACCTATTTCATGGTTGATAATTCGGAGATGGTGAAATTTCTGGTTTCCCAGCATTAATGATATGATAGATTATAAAGAATTACCAATACACGACAAAAAAAATATCTGGAGAGAGCAGATACAAAGGGGAAAACATAAGTGACATGACGAAAATATGATTCGCTAACCTGCGATGAATCAGGATTTGAAACCGAACGTGGGGAATGCAATCGTATAGGATTTGGTGGAGCTTGCTAAAACAAAACCATCTCCATAAAGACAATATTTTCTGAGAGGAAAATAAGTAATGCACAATTTACAAAGTATTGAAGTGAATAACAGTAAGAGAAACAGAAACATCATTAAGATTGTATCGCTTCCACAAAAGCTTCGACTGGAGCAATTTTTAATGTGTGAGAAAGATATAAAATATCTTTAAGGTAGGACAGGAAAGGCATTTCCATGACAACAACTGTAGTTGCTGCAGGTGATGATTTCCAGAAATAAATCTACTGCAAATCCGAATCCTTTACATAAATCCTCCTGTTGTTCATCGAAGCAGGACAACTCTTCGTTCCCTACCACTTCCATATTCTCATTGATAGTCAGTAATGTAACAGAGTAAGGAGAACTACTATGAAACTGCTAACTTTCCAAGGAAGGAGGTGGGATGCAAGGAGAGAGAAAGTTATCCACAATAAATCCGACATAAAAGGCAAATAAAACAAAAGTCCTTAATGAATTTAAATGCTTCATGTAAAAGCTCTGAGAATCTACATGTAAAATATTCTAGGATACTTGAATCTGGAAAATTCTCAAACCTGAAACGTTCTGTCTCTCTCACGAATACGTGACACTAGACCCTGTACAACGGGACCTGGAGACTGTTCTGTGTTCTGGAGTGAATGCTGTCCAGTAGTGATAGATACTTCAATTTTACAATTCAAGTCAATATCCCATTCGCGACGACATGGAGACAATATGGTTCAAACGTAGCTCTTCTAGTGGACGGTATGAAGGGTACAGGGGTCATCGTATTTACGAGAGTTTATTTTGGCGCAAACAACTTTTTCCCCAAACTTCGCGTAGGTGAACAGCTGGCCTATTTAACATAGATGTGCGACAAAAGTTCTGTTGTACGCTTGGAAATAGATAAAAAAAACTTTTTCTCGAAAATGTACTGGTAATTTGACTGACAATCGTCATTGGTACTTCAATTATAACTGATAAAATGCACAATGGTTGTTATATTGAACAACCATGTATAAAAAATAGGGAAACAGGCACAGCACAAGGTGCAAAACTCTTCCAAATGATGACAGCAATGTGTTTGTATGATGCACAACAGTAACACATAGTAAATAGCAGCATACACATCATTCATACTAATAGAGCGATACATCAAAGCCTCTTCGACAACGCTGTCCTATTGTTAACCCATCCAGTCCTCTAGTTAACGAGAAAATATTGTTTGTTGTCAAAAAGCCAACGAATCCATAAAGGGTGAAAATTAGACGTCGCATCTTGCAAAGGCGCGTGTGACGCAGTGGTCGGAAGCGCCGTGCAACACACCCTTCGGGGTTGGCAACTTGTTACCAGCGTTGTCTCGAAGGATGACAGCACCGGTACGATACATCGATAGGACACCGCGAGTCATTGTAAGGGCCAGATATGCACTCAATCACCTCCAAACGATGGTTAATGAAGTCGAATGCATGGCGCTTCGCTTAGGGATTGATCAACGCCGAGAGCTTTATCCTTTGTTTATCTTTTATCTTGAGAGGGAAATCAAAATTAATCCTTGTCGCGAACTGGACATTGAGCTTGCAATATCGAACTGCAAAAAAACTGAGTAAAGAAACCCACGTTGAATGCAGACATAGAGTCTGGTATACGACAAGGGAAAGCCAAAAGAACCAGACCATTTAGAATGCTATTATGTTTAGCTCTCTCATTGCTAAACTGATCTCTCACATATTGACTTGGAATGGAAAGATAGCCGTTTTTGAGGCCATGATCTTCCTTAAATAAGTAATATATGGCAACCAATAATGCGATAACATAGTGGTTGAAAAAAAAACTCAAGTGATTTTCGAAATTAATACAACAGCTGTCAAGAAACAAACCTTCAGGTGAGAGTTAACATTAGCAAAATCATTTGAACGATATGAGCAATTTAGCGGACAACACAGTTCATGTTGAAAATGAACACGCAAAACGTGGGAGCGCCTATAATGAATATGGCATTACGACACCAATAGTTGTTTCGCACGTGCCCTACGTATTCAGTTCGGTTTAGAAATCACGGTTTAAATTACCTTTCCACTTTCCAATACCGACTTTATATTAACCTCGGCACTAATCGATAATTGGTTCTCTTGATGAGTACACAAGAGCTTGTTACCATACACTTTATTCAAGAAAGCTAACATTTCGGTGGATTTCACCTTTAGAGTTGAAAAGGTCTAGTTGTCTGAAATCGTCAGCCAAATCTCTAGATTTCAATCACATTGGAAACAAAATGGATTCTTCGTATATTTACTCCTTTCTACGAGTCTTTCACTGAGTATTCCATGTAGGAACCAACCGCACAGAGTTCTCAAGGATGGGTAATGTGCTTATCTCACGTCAATAAACCAAACTAAGATATTGCACGAGATCAATCGTGACCACAAGGCATTTTCCTTCTTGCGGTCCATTTTTGGATTATTGGAATTTATCAAAAATGCTTCAAAGGTTTTAAGTAATTAGGTTCTAGATCCCTGGTGAGTATGTGACCTCTACTTCGAAATCCTCTCCGTGATGTCCTTGTGTCCTATGCGGACATAGTGGAGTAACCAGTTTAACATAAAATTTACCGACGTGTTTTTTTATAATTATGCAGAGTGATCTACCGTTCCACCAATATATTCGACCTCGAAACCTTTACAAGAGGTCGGGTACACCGTACCTGAACTTATTCGATCACTGTCTCTACGGTTAGCGTATATTAAACCATCTTCCTTTGTGCATAGAGGGTGATTCAAACGGTGACAAACTAGTTGAAGTTTTAGATCTAGCAAACCAGATTTAATATTGTTAGGAGATTTTGATAGGTTCGTAAACGCAGAAATTTTTTTTAGAAACATACCTAGCTGACTGACTTCTGTACTCTTTTCCACATCCTCCAATTTGACACTGAAGATCATTATGAGGAAAAGTTGGATAGGCTTTTTTCATAACATCGCTAAGAATTTCCACATAGTCGGACTGTGAGTGACCATTGTCCATATGACTTGACGACACGTGAAGCTTACGAAGAACTAAAGCATGTTTAAATGGCAGAAAGTGTTAACCACCTCTACAATAAGCGGGATTTACTATCTTTTTTACTAATAACTATCGGCATTAAAAAGATCAATGAACACTCAGAGCTCTGAGGAAGACGAAGACGTCGAAACATCAGCCGAACAAATTTTTTTTTTAAAAATCAATCTCGTGTGAGCTTATCAATGAAAGGACACATGTTGATTAGTTACACCGAGGTTAAAGGGAAGCCGTTCTTGAAATAACGTTTCTAATAGGGCAATAACTTGGCTGCGACGAGAAAAAGGCGAAATGAAGGATTCGCATGGTGTGGTGGTGAAAGCGTCAGCCCCCAGAAAGGGTAACAGCGCGTTCGTTACTCCTAGAGAGCAACGGTTCGGAGTTTTTATAGTATATTGGCAAGTATTTTGGCATCATTACGGTTATAATGTTTCTACTTTCACTAGAATATTTGCACGCTACTTAAGGCAGGGTCCAGTACAGCTTTACCGTATTCAGAAGGAGTCAACGTCCTGCAGATCATACAGTGTGTCTCAGGAGCACTTGAACGAAGTGTTTCACTTGCCATTTCAGCAGCCTTTGCGTACTTGCTCTGAAGTCCGAAAAGAAGAGCTAATCGGTCTTGCGATTGAAAAAAAGTATGCAAAAACAACAAAACACGAGTGAAAAAAAGTCAAAATTACAAAACACAAGGTAGGGCTGAGCTTACTACTTCGAGGCGCATCCAGTCTTCATTAGTAATTGGACCACTGTCTTCCTTAGCTTTAGATGCCCTATCTCCACCTTTTGCCAACGACTTTAAACCTAAATGAAGGGGTTAAACGTGAAACCTAGAGAAAGAGTTAGTCAAGAGTGTCACAATATGTATGTATGAGGGTCATAAAACATTCCTCCATTTCTTCGCAAAGTTTTTATAACATCTAGAGTAGAATGGAAAATTGGGTAAAGCGTTGAGTAAAAACATGTTTCACAACTATATGTGAGCATAAGAAGAAAATCGCGGCATGTGGATGACAAAGTGCATAGGCTGGTAGGAAAACCTGGGCGATTCTCAGACGGAACATACTAGAAAGGAAAGAAGTCGTGGGATCAACTTACGAAATATTGCAATGTTACTTTTTTGTCACTTCAGAATACTTATTTTAGTATTATTACGAATAACGTCCCTACATATTGGTTTATATAATTAGATTTCCCTACTGATCAAACCTGGTGTTACCAAGATTAATGTTATACTGCCCACCATAACTGTGACCATTAGATATGGTTCTTTAACAGAATGAAAGCTTATTATTGAATGATGACCAAGCTTAGTAACCACTGTTTGTTCATATGTAAACAACAGGTGAAAAAGAAATACTACTGCTTCTTTGAAAATACTGAACGAAAAAATTCTATGCGCGAAATATTATCCCGATCTTTCCTTAAACTTAACCTTCTTGGCCGAATTCATGTTTGGTCAACAAAGGAATAGTGATATATGAAGAACGCTTTGTTACGTATCATACAAGGCGATCTCACATCATGCTGTCATTTCGATGAGTACGAAATCCCCACGGTTTCATGAAAAGCACGATATTAAGGAAGTCGGAAGATGTGATCATGATTGGGGATGAATTAAAAGGAAAAAAGGATAAAGCTCTCGGGCGTTGATCAATCGCTGAGCGATGCGCCATGCATCCGACTTCATTAACCAACGTTTAGAGGTGAGGGGTCTACCGATGTATCGAGCCAGTGCTGCTATCCTCCCAGACAAGTGTGGTACCAATTTGCCGACCCCGGAGAGATAGAAGGGTTGGTGGGCCATGGGAGCGAGGATCGATTCCACGTGCGTGTTGCAGGGCGCCTCCCACCATTGCGCCACATGCGCCCTTATGGATGGATGAATTGAAAGCAATATTGTAAAACATACAGGGGAGCGTGTAGCACAATGGTTGGAGACGCCTTGCAATACACATGGGATAAATCCTCGCGCCCAAAGCTCACCAAGCCTTCCAATCCTCCGGAGTCGGCAAATTGGCATCAAACTTGCCTGGGAAGATAGCAGCACTGGTTCGATACATCGGTAGGCCACCATGACTCATTGCGAAGGCCAGATATGCATTCAGTCACCTCCAACGATGCTTAGTGAAGTCGAATGCATGGCTCATCAACCAGTGATTCATCAACGCCGAGATCTTTAGCTTTTTTTTATTGTAAAAAAGTCTAGATGAGGCGAAAAATAAATTTAAGTGTAATTGTATTCTGCATGTTCATTAAAAAGTATTTCGTCAGCATGGAATGCTACCATAACTAACAACATGGCATTACGCCCAAATGTAAAGTGCGTTAAGTGGAGGCCACTGAAACTCTATAATGCCAAACCATCGGAGGCACAACAAACTGCTGAAGGTATTCATAGCTGCGAACACGGAACTCATCCCCCTGTTTTGCGCATACCTTCTATATCTCCAGTTGTAGACAAGGCTTTCACTTTGACTGAAGTCTGCCGTGCGTTTGTACTAGAAATAGATCAATGAAAAAAAGGAAACATTACTGAAAACCCCCTTAACGCAGAAGCTTATGCCATTTATAGAAAAACACCTAGTGGTAAGATACGATTAAGGTATTGCTCTCAAGTAAAATACACTATTTATGATTAGTTTGAAAGTGATTACATAAAAAAACAGAAAACCTGGAAGGTATTTGAGAAAGCCCGGACGAACCATCAGGCTGAGATCGGTCAGCATCACCATTCTTATGCAATTTACGCATTGAAGTGTCACTGAAAGATTGAGTGTTGAGGTAAGGTGAAGCTGGCACCGTTAGGAAACAACAGTTCTTCGCAGGAATTTGAATGAGCGAATGAGAAAGAGTTGACGTTCCTATTCGAATTGCTCACCAGGCCAAGTTCGCTTGGCTACGTTGCATGATAACCACGTCAATCCCATAGATTGGCTCATATTCGGCATCTCGCAACAACTGATTTGCATAAAGTTCAGAATATGGAGAGACTTTCATCCCAAAAGCATGAGAATGCCCTTCATTTCTACAATGTGCCTCTCGTTCCTCTTCGGTATAGAATAGTTCGACACAGGTGGAGCACTCATACTTTCTAAATGGATACAAAGGTCATAAAAACACTGATGATTTTGAACATAGACAAACTTATTTACTTGGATACATGAATGGCCCGTCCTCATTGGTTGTGCGGGCCCCAGCACAACTTCACTTTTCGGAGATTTGATGGCTAAGCCATTGTGGTTCCCTGGAATCCCAAGGTCAGCCTGCCCAAAGTTTGCACCAGGTCTTCATCACCACGGGCAGTCGCAGCCCTTGTGGATCAGAGGGAGATTTGCCACCATGCGACTTTGATACCAGGACGGTGGTGGGTCCTAGTATTGGTTTACTCTTAGCTAGGCTTTCTGATGGAAACGCCAGACTTCTTCTCAGCTTGGGAGACCCTGCTGGGCGGACGAATCCCCCGCTGTGCATCGCAGTCCGACACCCAGGAACACCTTTCAGCCACGATGAGGCGGGAAACCGTTAGGAGGACAACAAACTATACGCTGTAATTTTCAAACATATCGTCATTCAACGTTGGTAGCAAAATAATCAATATGTATCCAAATTGTTGATTTACATATCGGCTCTGATGAAGACGAAGACGGCGTCAAAACGTTAGCCGAATAAATCTGTTTATCAGCCTCATGTACGACCAACCATTTAAATACACGTTGAATGCAAAAAAGTAAATAACAAGTGCTAACCGGTATAGAAGATGCTCATATATGTGACGAGTTAGGGAACTTCTGGAGGAACAGTTCTTACCGCACAGCAAGCACTTCAGAACGTTTCTAAACGACGGTTTAATTAAAGTCCTTTTTCTATACTCTCACAAAGCCCTTGAAATTCATGACGTCATCTGAAAATACTAGAAGACTAAAGTGCGTACCTGTACCTTGAAAACCTTTTACATACACGAAAGTTTTAAGCCGCACTTACATTTCCGGCATGGGCTCTGGACAACTCTGAAGGCAAAATGCTCCTTTGATCACTGAAGAACAGCAAGAATTCAATGGCAACAATCAACTTTATCTGATCCGAGAACTACACGAACAATCCAGAACACAACAATAACAGATTGAAACACCTTTCGAAGATTTTCGAGCTGTAAAAGCCGATGGCACTGATCGACAGAACTAGCTGAGAGAGAGGCGAAACGAAGGACCCGCATGGTGTGGTGGTGAACGCGTTAGCCTCCGGAAAGGATCATAGCGCGTTTGTTCCCTACCGCAGACACCTGCGGTCCGGAGCTTTGCAAATATCTCAGCATCATTGAAGTTATATTTCGCAACATACCATGGCATTAAAAAGAGTAGGCAGTAAATAGTGCGTTAAAATTATGACCTTCCAACTGTTTGAAACTAATTCCGAAATGTTAGGTTCTAAAGCCACTCGTTAGAGGCGCGCAATTTTGGTTTGCTTGTGTTCGCGGAAACTCGTCCACCTCTGTGATCGTACTTTTCTCGGAATACCTTTGATGTCTATTCTAACAGTCGCTGTTGGTTATAGACCCGTTTGGTTCTTTTTCAACATAACTGATGAATAGAGGAAGGTAGCGCAGTAGTAGCGGACCCGTTCATCACGACTACAGTGCGGGTTCGACGTCACATGACCTCCAAGACTTCCATCCTGCCGTGCTAGGAAAAAGTGGTACTAGAGCTGTCTGGGAACGGCTCTCTACAATACAGGCGGGAACGCTCTAGCTCTGCTATTTACGGAGTCTAGGGATAATCGAAGCGACCGGCATTCAACGACACTCATAAAAAAAGACGAATGTGCAGCAGCTGAACCCACACGCAGACGGTTTGAAGAGCTTCTTGGATGATGGATGCGAGGAAACGAATCGAGTGCAAGAAGTGGTGAGATGTAATTTTGAGCAGTGTGATATAAAAAATAATATGAATCCATAAGTGGTTTTTGGTAGAATTTTAAAGTAATGTAATGATGCCGATGTAAGCTTTTGGAAAACGCGGTGGTAGCATTTCTACACGAGGAATGAATGAGTGTCAGCATCCTGACACACGAATTATTTTTGCCGACTATTATTTTGAAATCCCACTAAGATCTACGGATTGAAATATTTCGCACGAAAATTGGCTCATGGATAGCACGAAAATTAGTTGGCTTGAATAAAGTGAATTTGTACTTCACTGCGTGGACACCTTTTTCAATGGTCAGTTTCCTGGATATAGATAGTTGAACACATCCAGTAGCAAGATATACTTTCAAATCAATACATTTTTTGGTCCCGAACTTGAAATGCGGGTGCGGGTGTTGTACTGGTACGGTGCCGTTCAATACGCTCAAGGACCTGGTTTGACCACACCTGGGCCAACCAAGTTCCTCATCAATTTGGAGTCATAAAATTGGTACCAGACTTATCGGCGATCAGCTCACATCTTTCACAAAATATCTTCTGCCAGTGTTTAAGATCTGCGAACGCCTAAGCAGGCTATCCCAGTAATTTTAGAGGAAGCTTACTCAATCAACGTTGAACGACACCTACAATGAAGACCACTTTTTTGACTTATTATTTACTGCCTACTCTTTTTAGCGGCAGGTTATGCGTTGCGAAATATAACTTTAATGATGCTGAGATATTTGCAAAACTCTGGACCGCAGGTGCCTATGGTGGGGAACGAACGCGCTATTGTCCTTTCCGGGGAGTAGCGCGCTCACCACCACACCATGCGGGTCCTTCGTTTCGCCTGTCTCTCAGCTAGTTCTATTGATCTTTGCCATCAGCAATCACCCGTGAGCGGGATTGATCTGGGGGGCCCAAATCGGCAACGAACCCAGTTAAGCTGAGGCTGCAGTTATAATCACAATTTTGACTTATTATTTACTGCCTACTCTTTTTAGCGGCAGGTTATGCGTTGCGAAATATAACTTTAATGATGCTGAGATATTTGCAAAACTCTGGACCGCAGGTGCCTATGGTGGGGAACGAACGCGCTATTGTCCTTTCCGGGGAGTAGCGCGCTCACCACCACACCATGCGGGTCCTTCGTTTCGCCTGTCTCTCAGCTAGTTCTATTGATCTTTTGCCATCAGCAATCACCCGTGAGCGGGATTGATCTGGGGGGCCCAAATCGGCAACGAACCCAGTTAAGCTGAGGCTGCAGTTATAATCACAATTTTGACTTATTATTTACTGCCTACTCTTTTTTAGCGGCAGGTTATGCGTTGCGAAATATAACTTTAATGATGCTGAGATATTTGCAAAACTCTGGACCGCAGGTGCCTATGGTGGGGAACGAACGCGCTATTGTCCTTTCCGGGGAGTAGCGCGCTCACCACCACACCATGCGGGTCCCTTCGTTTCGCCTGTCTCTCAGCTAGTTGATTGCTGATGGCAAAAGATCAATAGAACTAGCTGAGAGACAGGCGAAACGAAGGACCCTGCATGGTGTGGTGGTGAGCGCGCTACTCCCCCGGAAAGGACAATACGCGTTCGTTCCCCACCATAGGCACCTGCGGTCCAGAGTTTTGCAAATATCTCAGCATCATTGAAGACCACTTTCTCAGGCAGCAGCCGAATCGCACACAAGTCTAGGGCTCATGGATTCTAGGAGAAGAATTGAATACAAGAAGTGATAGGGTCCACGCACTATGTGCTTCCGAGTCGTGAAAAAAAAACTTCAAATCCATAATAACCTTTAGAAATTTGTTTGTTGATGGACGAGATCTAGCCGGAGATTTAGCCGAACATTCAGCCGTTTAACGTCTCTCCACTGATAATGCATATGAATTCAATTCGATGGACTACCAGATTTCAGCTTAAAAAGTGTTTCTGACTAGTTGTTTTGTACGTATATGACAGTGAGAGACCAATGTGAACTGATTTCCATCCATACATGAGTGAGCATAATTGAGTTCAAGTCACGACGTGTGCGACGAAGGACTATGCGTTGTAAATAGGTGTCCGTTACACGAAGTTAAGGGTCCACTGAAATATTGAAACCAAAGTGGCACGCTTATCGTGCAAACCCGGAAACTTGGATCCTTTAGGAAGGTTTTGGCATTACCAAGCGAACGACGTCACCTTTACCATCACTATACATTTTTTTTCAAGATTTGTCAATATTAGGTATATCTTTGATATGGTAAGAGATAAATAAGGATAAATCGTTCCGAATTGATCAATTCCAGTGCAATCAAGTGTTCCCATCTTCGCAAGCAAGTAAGGTACCAAGATCTCAACTCTGGAAGGATGGAGAGCTTTGTGAGCCTGGGGCGCGGTATCGAACCAATGACCCGTGTGTTGCAGAGCTCCTCTAACCACTGCTCTATCTTTGACATATTATAAAATCGACAATGTATACAGCAACAAATTACGTTAGGAAACTAGAGAGAAATTTTTTATTCGTCTTAAAAACGTTGACGCAGACAGTGTTGAGCGTGAAGTGACACAGCTTTGATTGTACCAGTCAGAGCTGGATGATGGAGTAGTAACCCCCAGTAGAAGAAGCTGAAACACATTTTTTATTATTGAGATATTCGAGATATCGGGTACAGGTGATGCTTAAGACTTTCGTGTCTTATCCAAAATTTTACTAAGGCGTTAACATAAAATTGACCATTTCCTCGTCTATTGACATAGTGTTCTATCCACCATACGGAAGTGCTACCTAATTCATTCAATTCATTAGACCCTCGAGAATAGTTTTATTGCCCTCAATGCTCTATCGAATCAGCAGCTATCTGAATCTACTGCATTGTACTTCATTTGGAAATCTCACTACAGTGGGTTTTCGGATGTTCTCTGTTAGTGGTGGATTCATACGAATGTGGATTCAGTGAGAGAAAACTTGACTTTTGAGAAATCACTGATCCATGGAATTGGCTTTACGATACAATGTGGCAATTCTACTAATGAGCACCGATTTTCCTTTTTTTTTCCTAGTACATTTAGAAATAAAATAGGAAGGAATGCCCAGATCCACAGATGTTGTTTCTTAACAGTAAAATTAGCAGGTTGTTCTTCAGAAGCCTAGCGAGATGTCTGCGAATTCGGAGGAAGAGTTGACTATTTCAAGCTTTCTACTGGCAAGATCTCTGACATAATCATACTTACTTGAAAATAATGAAACATATTGGGAATACAGTCCTTGAGTATTTGTCGATGATGTTTACATCGCGTACTCGTATGGTTGGTAGAGCCTTACGGGCTCTTTCGCTCATTCTGCAGAGTGACGTCGTCATGTTTGTCGCCCTCATCTTCGTCATTCGTATTCTTCGTCTGGTCCTAAATAGCTGTCCTGTCAAGATCAGAATTATAACCATACAACATTTAAAATACTCAACTTTTAAACAGATTTATTTCTCAGAAAGTTCCAGATGAAATAAACATGCATATACAAGGCAGAAAAGTTCACGTGACACCATGGAAATGAAAGTAAAACTTAAGAATTAGTAACAAGTAGTTCCGATTTCGTCCACATGCTTGACCTTCCAGCGATTTCCTTTATTTCAGGAACTACAATAGGTTAGTTGCGTTGCAATCTAGGCCACTTAAACGTATTTCGACTGCGCACTGAATGAGAGGAGGATAAGTATTGCTTCCAAATACTACACTTCGTTTTAACTTATATAAGTCTAGCCATAGAAGTAGAACCTATAATTACGTTACAAACTACCAAATCTAGGTCGAGAAAGCTCCATTCGTACATCAGAAGATGAAAAAAAGGGACTTATTATGAAGCGGTGTGCTAAGTTGTAACCACTAGTCGCAAGCGCAGAGTTTGCCAGACGTTATTTAGCACATGGAAAGTGGTTTTTTGATAAAACGAGGAAGTAGAGCTAAACGCTTGGACTAGTAAAAGTGTAAGATAGTACGTGAAAATACTATTTAAACAGTCTGGTGATGATGACTTAGATGTCAGAGATGTTGAGATTGAAAAAAACGTCGTCTACAACGCCCCTGAAACTTCGCCATGTGCTCTGTCTGAGGTTTTTATAGGCTTTCTTCATTATGATCTTTCTCTCTGAAGCTCTGAGAGGATTTTTATGATTCCTGAAGGTCAACTAAAATATTACATGCTGTACATATCTTTGTTTAGATTTGCTCAAAAATATTTCCTAGTTTCCAGTAATCTTTCCGCTATACTATTAGATGGAGAAATTCTCCCGAATTTCGATGAGTCTTCTTTTCGCTAAGGATGCCACGATTTCTTCATATCCAGGATGAATACTTGAAAAACTTCTAGCGTTGTAATTCATGCAGGTTTTCTATTCTCATGCATTATTTGTCGATTTTTGCTAAACATTTACCTATGCTGTCCTAGACACCTTAAGTGGAACGTCAGTTCGAGGATAACATTAAACGCAGATTGATTTTTAGAAGGTAAGAGATTAAATCCGCTCAGTAAAAGAGCCCACTGGACGGTAAAGGATAAATCTCTCAGCGTTGATCAATCCCTGAAGGATGCGCCATCCATTCGACTTCATTAAGCATCGTTTGGAGGTGATTGAATGCATATCTGGCCTTTACAATGACTCGCGGTGGCCTACCGATGTATCGAGACAGTTCTGCTATCTTCCCAGACAAGTCTGGTACCAATCTGCCGACCTCGGAGGGATGGAATGCTTCGTGGGCCATGGGCGCGGTGATCGATTCCACTGGTGTGTCGCAGTGGGGCCTCCAACCACTGCGCCACACGCGCCCATTGGACGATATCACATGATAAAAATGCAATTCAAAATGATGCTAAGACATTTGCAAAACTATGGACCACAAGTCTTTGCGGCGAGGATCGAACATGTTGTTACCCTTTCCAGGGGATAACACGTTTACCACTACACCATGCGGATCCATAGTTTCGCACGCACCTACGGTCTGGAGTTGTGCAAATATCTCAGCATCATTGTGGTTGTATTTTTACATAATAGCCTGCCGTAAGAATTTGTAGTAGGCAGTAAGTGAAAAGTTAACATTCTAATTCAAAATGCCATTTTCTACAAATACATTCCTACAAAAAAAAGCAATGCTATTCTTGACAAAGGGTGCGTGTGGCGCAGTGGTCGGAGGCGTCCTACAACACACACGTGGAATCGATTCCTGAGTCCACGGCCCACCAAGCCTTCCATCCCTCTGGAGTCGGCAAATTGGTACCATACTTTCAGAGAGGATAGCAGCACCGGCTCGATACATCGGTAGGCCACCGCGAATCATTGTAAAGGCCAGATATGCATTCAATCACCTCTAAACGATGCTTAACGAAGTCGAATGCATGGCGCATCGCTCAGCGATCGATCAACGTCGAGGGCTTTATCCTTTTATTTTTTATTTTATTCTTGACTAAAGGGCTTTATAAATACTGGTCATCTAAACCATTTCAGTTCAATGCTTAAAAAATCCTTGTAATCTCCACCGTCTCACAGCGTAACCTCTACGCTGTTGTATTACGGTAAATTATCACAGACATAAGAAAGATGGGAGTAATATATACCGAGTACAGTAGTATGTGTTGAAGAACACAGTTTTCGATTACAAACGGCGAAAAAAAATTTTATGGACAACGAAGTTGTAATCTGCATGGTAGCCGCGCCAAATATTAGATGACTCCTGTAATCCCGGTCAATGGCCCGGATTCGTTTTCGACCACCCTCGATTCCGTTGCGCTCATTTGAATGCTTCAGATGAGCAGAATTTTGGTAAGCTTAATGGTGAGGTTCTACTACAAGAGAAAATACCAAGGGTAGATGATCTCCATCATTTGTTATCTTTTAACAATGATGCGGCTTTCAACTACATTCTTGTTACTATTATTCACTTAGCATGCCATCATAAGAAAGCGAATCAATTTTGTCAGTTTACAAAAGAAATGACCTCTTATACCGAGAACATCTTTAATATAAACCATGTCTTCGATTTGGTCCTGTCATGTAGGGTTGTGTGATTTACCTTAGATGCCATTCGCTCAACTTCAAAGTACATCACAAAGGTAATTGAATGCATATTTGGGCCTTACAGTGACCTGCACACTGATATATCGTTTTCATCGTCTCAAACAAGTTGGTACCCACATAACGACCACTAAGGGACTGGAGGGCTTAGTGGGTCCAAAGCGTGGGACCAAACCAGAAAGCAAAACAATGTGTATTGAAGAGCACTGCGCCGAAATGGATCACCGTAGTATGACTTTTGAGGATCTGCTGAAGCATCTTAGTGAACTTGGTGCTTTTTTAATCTAGGAACGTCAGATTCTAAAGCATTTTATGTAAATAAGTACTGGAGATGAACTACATGTAGTGCCCATTCTGAAAGCGTTAGCACAATGCGAAGGCACAAACGTGAAACAAAGCTAGTAAAACTCTCCACCTTGCTGAGAACGACGGTCTGCTCCGCCTGCCAAACATGGTCGACATATATCGTGGATATTCTGAGTGTCATCAACACCGTTCTTCCCAGATGGACACAGGGACGGTATTGGACTGGACTGTCTGTGACGTCGTGAGTGAACCACTACCTGCTTCGAGTCTATCTCTTGTGTTCGCGGGTCAGACGAAGACTGCTGTAGTTCCTAAACATTTGCCGTAATAGAAACAGTTCTAATAATGTTATTTCTTGTATTGCGCGTAATTTGTATCTTGCACTACTTTGTAGCCGTGAGCAATTGTAGTGCAAGTGTACTCGATTATGTTAGAATCTTTTATGCTAGAACCTTTTCGGAGAGTTATATCCCAAATTCGTTAGTTGAAGTTAAGAGATGAAGGAGACGATGTAATGCGGAAATCTAGAAGGTGCATCCCATTGTTAACAAGAATTCTTACTACGTCAGGAATTTACGAAGTTTTAAACGTACGTTTATGATACTGCTTGGCACACCCCAGTTCTTCATGTTCACTGCGCTTTCACGATCTTCTTTATTCACATTATTTACTGTCCACCTAGAATGAATAAAAAGTTTTATATCTTATTCTATTCCTACTAGCTGCAGTTAAGCAAAACTGTTCCAGAAGTCAAGGTGATCGTCTCACCCTTGTTCTCCGGTTCCTCGTGACCGACGTCCCCAGTAAGAGTAATTTACCGCCGCGTATTCAAGAAGGGCAGCGAAAACAAAAACGAAACACATAACCTGTAAATTTTCGGAGTTAAATGTGACACGGTATTTCAAATGGGAAAGAAAATAAAGGTTACTACAACGCAAACAGAAGTATCGGAAACCCAATAGGGAACGAGAAGGTGAGTAGCTCCGGAAAATCGCAGACTAGAGAAGGAAGAGGAAGTTTCCCTTTCGCTTAGTGATATTCACGAACTATCCGTTATACGTTATTTCGAAATTGAACAATGTCGTGAAGTGAGTTCCCAGTCTTTGGTCTTTCATCTTTCTTCTTCTTGTTTATTTTTCACGAGCTATGGCCACCAAAGTTTGATGCTAGAAAAAATGTGGATATTTTCAACACGGGGGGTCAATGTTGGTTAAGGGAAAAAGGGCTTGGTGCCGATTCAGTAGTGGTCCACTATCCGAAAAAAAGGAATTCCGACTCCTAAGAGTTTCTGTAGTTCCTGAGACGCGGTTAATGAACTTACCAAATACACATCAATACTCTTCACATAGCTGATGCGAGGCAACGACTGGCGTACCCCGGTAGAAATTGTTGTCATCGTTAGTACGGTAGTAATGCCTGAATCGTGGATTTAGAATCCGCTACTTTCGTCTAGTGTTTTATCCATCTTTAAACGATTGTAAAAACTTTAAAGAAAAAAGGATTACCAATTAATAGAATAATCAGCCTATTTTGCGTGTAATCCAGTGGTTAGATGTGTTTTGAAATAGACACACATTCATTGGTTGCTTTCTGCCCCATAGCTAACTAAAGCTGTCTAGGTCAGAAAAGCAAGCGATACCAGACTTGTCTGAGACGATAAGGACATTGGCTTGATACAACAATAGTCCCTGCGAGTCATTATGTAGGCGTTCAACCACTTGTTGACTTATCATTTTATTATTTAATGATCCGACATCATATGTAACACGATATGTGGATTCCGGTACTTCTTGCATCCGACTCGTTTCTCTGCATCCACTATTCAAGAAGGCCTTTCAACGCTTCTGTTTGTTGCTTCGACTCCTTTTTGAGAATTCCTCAACGATAGCCACTGCGACTCATTATGTAGGCGTTCAACAATCCCTTGACATTTTATTAATAAATGATCCGACATCAGATGTGTCACGACGTGAGGATTCCAGTAGTTCTTTCATCCTATTCGTTTCCCTGCATCCACTATTCACGAAGGCCTTCCAACGTTTTTGTTTGTTGCTTCGACTCCTATTTGAGGACTTCTCAACGATAGCCTTTGCGACTCATCATGTAGGCGTTCAACAACCCCCCTGACTTATCATTTTATTGCTGAATAACAAGACATCATTTGTATCACGTTGTGCGGATTCCAGTACTTCTTGCATCCGATTCGTTTCCGTGCATCCACTATTCACGAAGGCCTTGCAACGTTTTTTGTTTGTTGGTTCGTTTCCTGTTTGAGGACTTCTTCTTCTTCATGAAAAATGTCCTTGATTGCTGGGGAATTCTGAAATAGTTGGCATAGGGAGTCCACACTTGGATCAGAGTGTGCGAGCCTGTTCCAGGAAAGTCTACTACCAATTTCTACACTCCGGAAGGAATTGGTGGGCCTGGAGCGAGATCGAACCATTGCATGGGTAGGTTGGGCAACCCGCTTAATGAACGGAGTTAGTACCACTGTTCTATCCGTTCACTCGATCATCTTTGCGATTATTTATTTGAGGTAAATATTTGATGTATCCTTAATGGACTAATCAACGCCGAGTGCTTTATCCTTTATTCTTTACCCTTTCTGCAGTGGTGAACAATTTAAACTCTAGAGCTTCTTGAATAATAATGAAAATTACGTGATGTCTCCCAAGATTTTTTTGTTATCGTAAAACTCACCTACCTAATGCAACACGAGCACTAGTCGCTTCATGATTGATCCAGAACGATACCCACGATAACATAACAATCAGCACACAAGGCAGATATGTTTGGAAAATGAAGTAACCGACAGAGCGTTGTAGTTGAAACACCAGTGACAATCGCTGATATGAGCCTAGAAAAATTGGGAAAAAAAACAGGTGAACAGAATAGGCTGGTGTTGTCCAAGACTAAAGCTATTTTTCAAAAGCAATGTAGTAATTCCTCCTCAACAGTTTGCCGCCTCATCGCGAGTGGGAGCTGTTCCTGGGTGTCGGGCTGGAATGCACAGCGAGGGGTCTCCCAAGGAGAAGAAGTCCGTCGTTTCTATCCGGAAGCCCAGCTACGAGTAAACCAAACCAAGAATCACCATAGTACTAGTACCAAACTAGTCGGATGGTGACAAATCTCCGTCCGATCCACAGGGGTGGCGACTGCCTGGGTTGGCGACGACCTGGGAAAGGCTTTGGCTATGCTGACCTCGGGACTCCAAGGAAACACAGTGACTAAAGCAGCAAATGTAAATTTAGCTGCAGCTCGCACATCCAGTGAAGAAGGACAGTATCTTGGTGAGTAGTAGAGTAATTGTGATCCGGATCAAGCAATGTAACAATGTAATTTATTACAGGAACATTGCAAAATGAATAGCACTTCCTTACCCGTAGCAGTGCTCACCACACGGTCCTCGGTCTGAAAACCGGTGATGGTGAACTGAGGAACATCGGCTTCTTCGACGCCGTGAACCGCTTTCGGGTAATTCCACTTCATAAGCACTTCCGTAGTTGTGTAGCCATCTATAGCAATAAATTCTTCTTGAACACCACAGTTTTATTAATCAATTTCGAAACTTGATTATTTCATATTAACTGAAGAGTCTTCTTACACGATTCGATCTCAACAGTGCAGTTTTGTGAATCCAACGGGAAATTACGCAAGTTCATCGAGCAGCTGAGCGTTGAGGTGAGCCTGAACGTTTCTAAACAAGTTTTGTGTCTTATATAAATGCAATGTAGAGTAGAGTACACGTTTCTTTATGCTATTGATTCTTTATAAGACGAAATGCAGCCGTAACTCGATTGTTAACAGTAGATTGAAGTTGAGCTTCTGATAGTGGGGTCCGCTAGGACTAGTTATCGAATAATCGTTCGCATAGGTGGGATAATGAAGGAGCGGTGGAGTCTGCGGATCAAGATTGCCTCCGATTATTCGGACGAAGAGAGTACTACACAGAACGCAAGGAGATAATCGTTAGTGCTTTTACCACGGACTTATCTTTGCTTTCTCTACTTTATTGTTTCATGCAAATGAGTTTTGATTCCTTTTACTTTCGGATTTTCTAAAAAAACTTGTCCAAATTCCTTGTATGTTGTTATGGTTTCGGACTCCGAAGACGTATCGAGCTAAAGCTTTGGTGAATATGGCAAAAACTTGTTCCTGTCCCGAAGAAATGGAGGGAGAGGTGACTCTAGGGTACCAATGAACATATGCGTCGAAGCACACCTCTAAGCACTGCGCCACATGCATATTCGATAACTTCCACAAAGGCATATGGTTAGAATTTGGAAACGTCGTGGAACCGAGAATTCTTTGTGTAGAGCCAACAATAACAAATAAAACCTTGGAATAAGCTAATGACCTTAACGAAGATCCAATTCAATTTTCTGTTTGAGCAGTTTGATAAAAGTAGTAATGCATGATAAGTAATAGATAACAAAATGGTTCGGCACTGAATGATCAGCTAAAACAAAAAATTGTCTCAATAAAACCGCTCAGAAAGCAAAATGAAGGGAAGGATGAGCGAGGATAACTGGTGGAAAATACATTCAACGTTCCGTGCTCTTAATCCGCTCCTTCAAATCAATAGACATGTTTTTCATTGTCAGAATTCCTGGACGCTTTTCTAACGCAATTTTTTCTTTCCAGAAAAAAAAACTCTTCTATGTTGTACTCATCTTTCAAGCATTGAATATGCCAAAAAATGCTGAAATGTTGTAACCTCTATGGCTTATTTCATGCGTTAGCAATAGTGTTCAAGAAGGATTGATAGCACCGGGAAAGCGATCTCTGGGGAATGCAGCTGTTATAACTGGGCTTTTCTGGCGGTTATAAACATGACGCTTCGCCCATAATATCTCGTGCATTTAGATGTACTTAGAGTTTGTGAAAAGTCCAACAAAGTAAAGTTAGAACGTCACAAGTGCAGGTATCCCTTTTGGAACAGTGAATGTGCCCTTAGGAAAAACGGGGTGAAAGGAAATCGGCATAAATAAAATGGCACCTTGAAAAGATGGTGTGTTTGTTCTTCACGAATGTAACCTGTTCCAGCTCAAGTTCTGTAATGTAGGTTAGGCACATTGAGACCAGAAAGTGGTTTTTGACTAGACGTCCGCTTTAGGAGAACGCTTTTTTTCATATGACTCGTGCACAACTCGTTACTCACGCTATGCTTTTCCGAGTTTCGAGAAGCTGTCATTCTCGTGCCGAAAGAATTTATCTGGTTCAGCTGAGTGATGCTTAGCTAATTCATTTACCTTGTCCTAAAAAGGTTAGTTTGTGATCTACGGGATTTCGGGAGTGTATTACACTTAGTGGACTAGTTGTAGGAATCGGAAGAGAGGAAAAAAGAAAGTAAAGCTGTCGTAACGGCAAAAAAATGAGAAGAAAGATGCGTTTTTCTCATTGAAAAAACGAAAGAATAGTGTTCTCTTCCTGAACGACCACGAGTCTCTCAATAACAAGATTTCTTCTAGAATGACTGACGTTTCGGCTGCATTTGCTTTCGTCAGAGCCTGCAATACCCAAATAGACATATAACCTACTCAGTCAAAAAGGCTTCCATAACCTCAGCAGACGCATAGCGCTAACTAACGCTTTCATAGTTTTGCGCCCTGACGTTTTATAATCCAGTGCAAAGATTTGTGTGCGCTTTGGATAAATTCAAGAAATTCGAAAACGAACAGCAAGGTTGAGTGCATTGGAAGATTTACTTTCGCCCATATCATTTGTATCTAGTGGAGAGTAAGTTAGTTAAATACAAAGCATATGTGCTTGTCATAGATCCTGCTACGCCGGAATTTGTGGCTGCTGCAATGTGGACCAAAAAATTGGGTGATTAGTCCTTTGTCCAAATGAAAAACTAGTGTTGACATAGTCGGAATAACAAATGTACAACAGATATAACGCGAGAGCGAACGGATGTGGGCAATCGACTAAGATCAATTTGGCTCTGAAGAATACGAAGACGTCGAAACATTAGCCGAATATTTTTTTTACCAGCCTCATGTTAGCTTAATAATCCATGAAGCCTTTATTTATTTTTTCTAGAAATGATGCATAGCCGAGGTGATCCATGACACAGCGGAACGTGAGTTTTAGGATCCACAACAGTTAATCAAATTATGAAAAGAGTTCCTGACTTTTCAGATGATTACACCAACATATTCGCTACAAAAATTAGTTTTTCCACAGCTACCAGCGATTCCTGGATAACTGAAGCACTGGAAACGTTGAGTCTTTTCTTTTAAAGCAAGATTTAGATTTTGAATTCTCGAACGAAATTGTCGCAGCGGCAATCACCAATGACAGGGAGACGGTTAAGGACAACTATTTCATCGCTTCGTTCGTCGGTATACGAACTAAGACGAAAAAAAGCCAAAAATAAATCTTATGGGCTTTCGAAAATCAGGGGGTTTATCTTGATAAGTTGTACCTTGTTGTAAAGATTTGCAGATTTCAACGTTTTTTATCCTAATTAATAGAGCTCACTACGAGGTGTGGGGTGTAGGAAGCACAGGGCTTGGTGGTGTCACGCAACGCACATGCTTATACTTATGGTCAGCGGTTCGACCACGTGACAAGTCAAGCAAGTCTTTTAAGTCTCTTATTTCCTCTGCGCTGCGCAATTGGACCCGAGAGTTGCCTGGGAAATGCTCTTGCCCACAAGGTAAACAAGTATCTGTGGCAAAGACTTAAACAAGCACTGCTATTTCTGAATTTCATAGTAGATCAATTCGAGCAGCATTTATTGACACTTATGAAGAAGATGAAATTCTCAGATCGCAGCCAAATTCACATGAAAATCCCAAGACCTTATTGAACGACGGACTTTAGACAATGAGCCGAGTGAAAGCAGTGTTGGAATGCGTACATTGCATGAAGTGGGCCACATAAACAAGTAAAAAAGGATAAAGGATAAAACTCGTGGCGTTGATCGATCTCTGAGAGATGTGCCATGCTTCAGGCTTCATTAAGCGTCATTTAGAGGTTATTGTATGCATATCTGGCCTTTACAATGACTCGCGGTGGCCTACCGACGCATCGAGCCAGTGCTGCTGTCCTCCCAGACAAGTCTGGTATCAAATTGCCGACCCCGGAGAGATGGAAGGCTTGGTGAGCCACGAGCGCGGGGGATCGGTCCCCTATTTGTGTTGCAGGGCGTCTCCGACCACTGCGCCACACACGCTCATAGATAAAGTAATATTGTTTATTTGAACAAGTAAATAAATAAATAGATGAATAAATAAGTGGGTAAGTAAATCACGTGCGGAAACATGCTTGCTGCAATTCGAAATGCTCAGCGGGATTCAATAAGACGTGCATTGAAATCAATGCATACCAATACGGTTATGTTAGGCATTATGTGTACGGTTAGGTTAACGACAGTGTTAAATAAAATCAAGTAAAAGACGCCTACCTCATGCCGTATGCGATTTTGCCGTCTCCACTTATTCGTAGCATTTTGTTTCGTTCGGTGACTTCGTGCAGAAAAGAGTGCTTGTCATTCGCGAGAAATGTGTCAGGCACCCATATATTCCTGAAATAACAAGCCAGTAGAATTAGCAAAGCATTTTATTACCATTTGGTCAAGTAGGGTTGAGATATTTAACATCGAAATCGATTTTTCGACAACCGTAGGCTAGTTTCTTAATCAATAGAGTGCGTTTGCGGAGTTCAGAACTGTGCAGATTTATAGAACACTGCCTCCTCTATCGCCCTAATTGAACGTGTAATTTTTTTCTAATAAAATGACTTTTCAACGTTATCTATAAAATAAGGACTTCTAAAGGTGACAACTAAATAATGATCTTCAACCTCTAATGGGAAAGCATGAGCTGAAAATACAAGCGACGTGTTTGGGAATACGATCGTGTGACGGTGCGCTTTTTCATTTGATTCCGTTTTCGAAACATAAGCCTTGACGCAATAAAGTTGTGGAAATACATGTCTCCAGAGATACTCCAGAAAATCACAATCTCATATTGTTAGAATAAAATAACTTGTCGTATCCAATGCACCTGTCCAGGGCCTCTATGACTACCTCAGATGAGTCGAAGGCTTTAATCCATGAAAGTGAGAAACAGCGCCAACTCTCGCTATACTCAGTGAGTCTTGTTGTCGCATGGATATGGTTCATCGTACTGAATCTTTTTCGAAACCATGCTTACTCATATGGCCGTCCTTCATTCAATGTTCGCTCGATACCGTTTAGGATGACTCGAGTGAAGAGTTTATAGACGACAGACAACAAGCAGACTGGGTGATAGTTGATGATATTGTGGAGGTCACAGTTTGTGAACTATAACACAGTCTTGGTGGTCTTCCAATGAATAAGGACCTTGCATTTTGAAAGGTAACGCATGAAGGGATGAGCGAGTGGAGTGATGAAGAGTGGCGGAATGTTCTTCACCTATCCATGAGAACCGGTGGACGCGACATATCTATCCTCTTTTATTTCATATGTAGGGATGAAGGACGTGGCTACTGAAGAGACCCAAGTAGTAATCGTGAACGATTTTCTCCACTCCATTTCTGGAACGGGAGCGTGGAGCGCAGTGGTAGGAGGTGCCCTGCAATACACATGGGATCGGTCCCCGCTCCCCAGGCCCACCAAGCCTTCTATCCCTTCGGGGTCAGCAAATTGGCACCGGACTTGTCTGGGAGGATAGCAGCACTGGCTCGATACATCAGTAAGCACCGCAAGTTACTGTAAAGGGCAGATATGCATTCAGTCACCTCCAACGGTGCTTAACGAAGTTGACGCATCCGTCAGGGATAGAGCAACGCCTTTTTTATCCCTTCCTGGAAGCTTCAGATATTTCGTTTGGGCGCCGGTATGTACTCATCTTGGTCTCGTAATTGGCAAAGCTTTGCTAAATTTTGCGAGTGATCTTCCCTGGCTCCGCAGTTTCAACCATAACTGCTGCTCTTCTCTCTTTAAGATTTTCCTTATGCAAAAAGATACGCTACATTGTAATTGTATTACATTACATTATAATTCTTTTTTTGAATTTCACAGGTCCAGTCATCGTACCTCCCGTGCGAACTCCTGCACTCCTTGCATTCAATTCCTTTTCACCGCATTGTTCGCCCACAAATACTTTTAAACACTTCGCATGTTCTTTCTGCTGCTTCTGGAGGATTTCATTCTTCGTTATGAATACCGTAGAATGCTAGTCGAATAGTTGAGTCGATTCTCCTTGAAGTCTTAGTAATGGCCGAGCTGAAGCGTTCCCTCGTGGACTGGGGGGAAATGTTGGAGAGGGAATCGAATCAGAACATGATGGAATGCATCACCAACCACTGTACTACCCCTTCCTCTGTAGTGGTATTATATGATACAACATTATATTATAATTATATTATGTCATATTGCATCTTAACCATTCTTGTTTATTTTTGTCGCATTCTATTCAGGGAAGGTATTCTTCTTCTCCTGTTCTCTATATTACTGCGTTTATTTGAAGGGTAGAAGTTTCTCAGGTCTCGTATTTTCGTTCTAGAGCAACGTTAACTCCGAAGACAAAAGCAGTCGCAAGACCACTATTCCAGTTAGTTTGGAAATCGATGAGGTGGACATCATAAGTGGATTTGAGGAAAAGTGCTATAAAGAATTGAATCTAAGCAAGTCTCTAACATCTTAGTGATCAGAATCACACGCCGTGTTTATAGCAAAAGAAGGATGCGTTTGAGGAGAGAAAATCGTATTAATAATAACCTATTGGACACTTTCTTTTTTTCAACCACAAGGATGCTGAGATATTAATACCACTCGGAACTTCATGTGGACTTCAAAGGCGCAATTACTGCAACCAGGTGATTTGCGTGCTATCCACCACGGCGACCGAGGCGCCTGCTCTGCCTTTCTCTCAGCCATGTTTTTAGCTTATCGGTGCCATCGGCAGTTTTACTCACATCTCACATCGTTGTTGTTGTATCTCACATCATACTCTACCATTAAGAAAGAAGCAAGTAAATAAAAGCTGAAACAGCGTGATTTTGACTGCAGCTTCCTTTCAACTTTCAACTTTTTTTCCCGGGTTCAATTCTGGTTCATGCTCTCCAGACCATTTCGACGGGTGATTCCTAATAACATCGATAGCGTAGAAGATGACTGAGGAAAAGGTCCGCCTGGTTGCTAAGGCCTATGCTGGTATTAAGGATAGCACGTGAGCCACCGGAAAAGGTAATCGCTGGCTCGAATCTCACCTGAGGTTGCGAGTTTTGCTCATATCTCAGCACTCTTGTGGTTGTATTTCGTATCATTCACCTGCGCATGAAAAGGAACATGCAATAAATAAAAGTTGAAACTTCGTTTCTATTTTCAACTGAACAGATTTCTGACTTACTGTGAGAACTCTCCACCTAGAGTCATCTCTTTGATCGGTATTGCACTGCTCCATGATAGACGTTCGTCAGTCCAGTACTGATGCAAGTACATGGTAATCGTATAGTCCTGATAGAATTCGTTTGATAGTGAATCAGTTCATAGGAAAACAGTTGGATGACTATGCTATAAAATTAGGTGAAAAGGGAAATTGCAAGAGAACAAGACATTTGGAATCATCATACGTCACATACCATGTTTACTTCAGATATCGAATCAAATGATGCGATGATGATATCCATGGTGAGCAGAAGTGCCTCGCCTGAAACTGTGACAGATGATTTTCTAGTGTGGCACAGATTTCTTCGGAGCAATGGTGTTGTTCTTGTGATAAAATTGTAGACTGCTTCAAAAATCCTGAAGGTAACATGCTATGCAAGAAAGTTTTTTCAATTAAAGCACTGATTACTTTGCTGACCATCAGTTATCTCTTTGTGGTTAGACGACATCCACCTAACCTCTGGTAAGCATTTTCATCACTGTACCATCCATTATTCTCTATCAGGTGTGAAAGGAATGCGTGGTATGGCTTAACCTTTATTTACTGACTATTCTTTTTTTCACAACAGAGTACTTTGTGAAATACTGCATTTCACAGCGTGGAATGTTGTTTGGAACCCATTTATCCTTTTCCAAACCCATTTCCACATGCTCTGAGGTTTTGTACGCAGAATACCAAACAATTAAACATTGCGTGACGTGTAGTAGTCCAAAGAACTACTTCCTGTTTTTCATTTTAGTGTTTTATATGTTGCAGGACAAATAGACCTTTTCGAAGAGCCATAAACGATTAGTTGCGGTCGGAACAATCACATCCAGTGAGCTTCTGGCCAGCCGCAATGTTTTAAAAAAAGTGTTCCATTTGACTTCGACCAAGTTCGGCTTCTACATCGTCCTTGAGCGGTCTGTTGTTTTTTTCACTCGTATTTTCGTTTCTGATTTCGGTTTTAACATCGTCTCCTAATCAACTAGTAGGAAGACAGAGCGAAGGATTCGTTGCTGAAAACATACCTCCCTCCGATCAACGTCGTGGTGAAGACCTGGATACGCCCTTGCAAGTCAGGATTCATGGAGGATCAAATTGCACAACCAGCAATAGGCCAGCCTCAGTACCCCGTAAACTTGGTGCTCCCGTCTATGACGTCAGGCAGTGAGACGTCCTGTGAGAGTCCACAAAATCTCGGGTTTTGCAGGCGTCATCGGAACCGGATCTGACGAACACACGCACGATACGTAATGGAGATCGTTTCTTACTCCAAACGTATAATGCCAAAACACTCTCCACAGACGCCGATCTTCACGCCCTTCTTGTAGCCACAGGTCGCATTAGCTTTCATGTGATCGCACTACAAGAAACAAAAATTAAGAAGACCGACACTCGCCAACTAAACAATGGGACCCCCTGTCATCCATGGAGGAGAGGTCCCGTCACGAAATGTCGGCGGCGTAGGCTTTGTCGTCCACTCGTCCATTGTCCATCTCGTCGACTCATATGAGATCCTTTCCCCACGCATAGCCATCTACCGTCGTCAACTGACACATCATAAGAAGATCACAATCATCAACTGCTGCTCACCGACCGACGCAGCTGATGAGTACGAATTAGATGCGTTATACTATCAGTTGGAGGAAGTTATTCGCAATGATAAAGCATACCATAATTCTGTTGTCGGAGACTTCAACCCCCAGAATAGGAAAGGTCAACGAGAGCGAATACGGGATCGGAAATTTTGGATTAGGAGAAAGAAATGAGAATGGAAACCGTCTCGCAGGACTCCTATCAGCAGCACGTCTCTTCCATGGAAACTCGTTTTTCCAGAAAAAAGAAAGCCGCCGCTGGACATGGGAGTCTCCCAACGGCATGACTCATGCAGTGATCGACCATATTCTGACAAAGAGAAAATGGTACCCGATTTACACATCGGTAGTCCCGTCATTCTCTACTGATTCCAATCACCTCCTTTTTTTGTGCGAAGATTCGATTCAGCCGTAAGCTGGAAAAGAATTCATGTCATCGACCACGTGAAGAAAGCCTAGCTGTGAACGACGAGAACATTCTGAACGAAGCCCTATCCAAACATGACTGGCAGATTAAAGAAAATCCGACCGAAGACTAGGAGCTGTTTGTCGAAGGATTGAAAAGCTGTGCTGAATATGCTTCAGTTCCTCAAGCAAGAAGATCGAGTCGCATCTCCACTACTACTAAGGAGTTGCTCGAAAACAGAAGGAAACTGAAGCTTGATCCTACTGCAGCAGGTTTAACATGGCTAATAATAAATGGCAGCTGCAGAAGAGCTTTGCAAGAAGACCTACATCGGTACACGCAAAAGAAAATGCAGAGAAAAGGAGCAGTCTGACAAAAATGTCGTCGGGAAATGTGTGACTATGGTGTTCTGCTGTTAGCGCTGATGAACGAAGATGGGATCTTCAAAACTTTCCTCCATGATGTGTAATTAATAGCGGAAACGCTCTACACCAATCTTTTCCGTTCCACAATCCCCATCCCGGACTCCAATATCCCTGCTGGTGAAAAAACCATCTGTAATTCTTCCGTCGGAGGTTCGAGTTTCGATAGAAAGCATGAAGACAGGTACGGCTCCAGGACCCAATAATATCACAGCCGATTTCCTTAGAGCTGAAAGCCACAATTTACTTGTACTTCTCGCAAACAATATTTTGCTGTATGGACCACATCCAAACCGTGTCCTGGGACATCGAAGTTCGCCGGTAATACCACCTGCCTCTAGTCCTAACCCTTGTCCACTATGAAAAAGCGTTTAACAGTTTCGAAACGAATGCAATCCTATCAGCGCTCGAAGACAAAGGTATGGACTCGTTCTACATAAGAACTATATCTGATTGTTATCGGAACTGCACTACGAAAATACAGCTTTTCCATCGACCTCTTACCATACCCATAGGAAAAGGAGTTCGAAAGGGCGACGCATTGTCGCCAAAGCGGTTAATGCCGCACTGCAATGCAATGGATAATGAAGTTACTCGATTGGGATAAGAAAGGCATACGTATTGATGGAATATTCCTATCGAACCTTCATTTCGCCGATGACATCGTCATCTTCTCAAGAAATACGAGCGAAGCAGAAATGGTGATCAACGAGCTCAACGATGAGGGAAAAGAGATCGGACCACACATAAATCGAAAGAAGACCCAGTTCATGAAAAAAGGCGAGAAAATTAGACTAGATGGCTCTCTGACTGAAGAGACCACCTCGTACGTATACCTTGGGCTATCAATGAACATTGGAAACAACATGGAGGAGGAACAAGATAGAAGAAGGACAGCAGCTTGGACCTCATTCGGGGCTCTCAAAGAAGCCACCGACCAACTGAAGGACCCGAAAATCCGCGCTTACCTTTCCGATTCAGCGGTCCACATAGCGCTCTGTTATGCGAGAAACGTGGGCTGATACTTCAACCGTGTCAAGAATACTCTGCGCTACTCACAGAGCGCTTCAGCGATGTCTTCTGAAATATAACCGGCACTCTGAATATCTTTCCGGAATGTGAACATTTGATCTTCGAAATCTGTCAAATCTTCGAGATCCAAGAGAATATATATCGATAGCGAAACATAGGTGGGCCTGCCACATAATGAGAAGAACAGAGGACAGATGGGCGAAAAGAAGTGTAGTGTAGGCTCCACGAGAATGCAAACGTCCGCTAGGACGGCCACCTACACGTTAGGCCGACGTGTTCGTAAACAAAGTTAATCAGCTGTACCCGCAGCTACAGTTATTTTACAGATCACGGTATGAGACTCGGATGCGCTACTACGCTCGAACAAAACCACCATCATGGACGACGACTGCGAGGGAAAGAAACGAATGGCAAATGTGCTGAGCTTCACACAACTGGTGGGGTCCGACCATCCAAATATCCAAGTAATTATGTAAGTTCCACTCGACTCAGTAAGCTCGTGAGATGGCGAACACTAGTCTCGATGTCTGTGACTCCATCTGTCAGTTATCATAGCACACATTCTGGCTAGGACCTCTATTCTCAAGTACTCGGACAACACATCGGAATTATCTCAAGGGTTCGCTCTGATGACCACAATAAACGGAACTATGTCAAATCAGTGTTTTTAACTTCTATCTACTGTCTATTCTTCTTTTATTCCGGCGCATTATGTGAAACACAATGTCCATTTTTTTTCCCGAGATATGAGCAAAACTCGGGACCTAAGGCGCGCTTCGAACCTTCGATTACGCTTTCCGAGGGCTCCCGTGTTATCCACTGCACTAACCAAGGCTCTTAGTTTTGCCTTTCCCTCGCTGGCTTTTTTACCCCTAACAGTGCTGTCGGCAATCATCCATCGACATCAACAATAAAAAAGGATAGATAGTAAGTAAAGTCAACATTGCGATTTCGACTCAATCTTCATCTTAACTGGGTTCGATGCCGATTTGTCTTCCTCAGATCATTCCTGTCGACGGTTGATTTCTGATACCGTCGTTTGTGAAGAAGCTGGCTGAAGGAAAGCCAAAGCAACGGCTCCGGTTGGTGTGGTGGATAGCAAATGAGCATCTGGAAAGGGTGATAGCGGTTTCGAAGCGCACCTCACGCTCCGAGTTTTGCTCACATCTCAGTCTCCTTTTGGTTATGTAAGTTCATTCTCTTTTTTTTATTTGCACAGAGTACTTGAGAACGTTACGCCATCCCTATAAAATGAATGGTGTTGCTCTTTAGGGTTTTACCCCAAGATTTTAAACAGAGAAGAGCAGCAGTTATTGTGGAAGCTTCAGAAGCTGAGAAAGGCATTCGCACCACCGAAGCTTTGCCAATTACAAAACCTAGATCATTGCACTCCGACGCGCAGACGGAACAGTTACAGCTTCCAGAAAGGATAAGGGAGAAATCATTCGCGATGGCTACTCGGATCTCATTTTAATAGTCATGTCCTCTTGTCCGCATATAAAATAAAGAAGGATGGATATTTCATCTCACCCGGGTCTTCCTTCCGAAATCCGACGTGCTATTTCGTCGGTGAGGAATCGAACAACAAACAATATCTGGTCCCGACAAGATAAGATCTGGACGTCTGAATAACCTTCCGCCAGTTGTTATAAACTGAGTCAACTCTACTCACGTCACCTGTCAGAATGCAAGGTTACTACAAAAGGAAGACTAGCAAGACCTCCAAGATGTCAGCAGCTATTGCCCAATCTGCTTGCTGTCTGCCGTCTACAAACTTCTCAATCGAGTCATTCTGAACAGGATTGACAGAATGCTGCACGAAGGTCAATCATGTAAACAAGCAGGGTTTGGAAAGAAAATTCATTACTATGGACCATGTCCACGCTATAACAAGAATTGCTAAGCATCGCGAAAGTAAAAAGGGGCGCTGTCTCTTACTTTTTATCGATTTAAGGAAAGCCTTTGACTCAGTTGCGATAGATGCAGTCATAGAGGACATGGACAGCCAGGGCTTCCCTACTCACTATATCAAGATTCTTCGTGAGCTATATTAACGTCAAAATTATTTGCCGCCACCAACAAAAACGTCATGCGAACATTAGAATGGGGGTAACATGAGAGTGAAAATCAATGATCGGCAATTACATTATCTTCGCTTTGCTGATGACATCGTTCTAATAACACCAAACTTTAGCCAAGCGGAGCGAAGACTCGCCGCCTTTGATAAAGAGTGTGGAAAGATTGGTCTTCGATTACAATTCAAAAGAAAAAATCATGTTCATGGATTTGTTTCTTATGCGCCATTCACACGCTACGGATCGAATATCTCCGAATGCTCTATTTATGTGTATTTAGGTCGGGAAATCAATAAGATGAACGACAGTCGAGCAGGACCAAGCGAGGGGCGTGGGTAGCTTTCAAGAACATCGAGAATATAGTGAAGAGAACAAACAGCACCTGTATACGAAAGGACGATATTTGGAATCTTCCATGTTTCGCAAGTGAGCGAAAGCGTCCGTAGCTTTGACTACAAACGTTCAAAGACGCTGTCCGACATCCCAGACTATTGAAGGTAAGCTGGGCTAGACACGTGATGCATGTTAACAACAACTGATGAACAAGAGCCGTTAGTGACTGGCTTCCTCGAGTTGTCAAACCGCACAGCACGGACACTACCAACCCGATGGTCAGAGTTCTTCGGAAAACCTTTAAAGAAAGATATGATGCTCAGCAAGCCCCCTAGAGCGAGCGGAACCTCCTGGGCTACTCTTGCACGCGACAGGGACATATGGAAGATTTGCTGGCGCCAGGTCCGTCATTCGACAATCAAGGGGACGATTGGTGATAGAGGTAATTGAAATAAGTCGTATTAATGTCCATTTGCATCTACACAAGTTTGTACATTTGAGGGTAAAAGTTACCAAGAACCCTTTATTATTTCTAGTGGTCCGGCGCATTCGCCTTGTTCAGAGCAGAAATGATTCGAATCTGATGTCTAAAGCCGTTGTTTCCTGCGATGTGGATCTTCGTAATCGCATGGAGTCAAATATACGAAAGTGGATTCAGAGTAGTAATAAATGATAACTGTGCAGATTCAGAAAAGACAAAGAGCCCGATGTTGACCATTGCTTGATGGGAGCGCCGTGAATTTCTCCCTATTCGTGGCATCGGAGATGTGATCGAATGCATATATGGCCTACATAATGACCTGTTGGAACCTACCAATGTGTCGAATAACTACTTTCACTCTACCAGATAAGTCAATTTTTTCGACCACCGAAAGTTGTGAGGCTTGGTTAGTTCGTGGCCACATGGTTAAAACAGCGATCACGGGGGGCCATGCAAACACCACTATGCTAAAAACCGTCCTTGTAAATATTGTTTGTCCTTGTATTAAAAGGAGAATATTTGCGGCGAATATGAATATGTCTACGAACATATTGAGCAAAAATTTGCCAAGGTTCCTAAAAGCGTTTTAGCAACAACTGTTGCTAATTTTTTTGTCACCTTCTAGTGTGTTTCTATTAAAATGCCGCTTTTACATATTGACTGTTTCAACCGTGTGCAGGATTTACTGAAGGAAACCAAAAGAAAGACGTAGTCCTTAAGTGAGGGGAAGACTGACGAAATCATCTAATTTTAAAAAGTGCGAAATAAGAGACATCCTTATCAAGGTTAAATTTCGCCGTTGTATCAGCAGTGGTAGTACTTGATCTGTGAAGTGCCGTTATCCTGCAATAAGCTCCTCGACATTTTTCTCATCATTCCTGTTCTTTCATTCCTCGCTCATCCGTAATGATTCCATAAATTAGATTTCAGAGGAGGAAGAACCTATTTCTTTATTAAGTATTTTCTGCTAAACCTTTAACCTTTATAGAACGAAGTTTTTGGAGAAATCTGATATCGGAAAAAAATTCCTAACATTACCCAACCAAGCATACAATACAGCAATCCCCTGAGAATTCTCACATCTCGCGCTGAATTGAGCGATTTTTGAGGAGATAGATTGTTTTTCGCTAGCCAAACGTCTCTTAGAAGACATGCTATTGGCATAATTTTTAGAAGATTAATAGGTTTGTGCTAAGAAAAATTTATTTAAATCATTCATTTTTTGATTTGGGCGCAGTTTATCTAACTGTTCTCCCAGATTCTGCTTTCTCAGTTCGCTTGAGAAAAAGTTGGCGAACTGATGACAAAGTCATTTACGAGGAATGAAATAGTGATGCTGCACCAGCTGCTTATCCTCATTAACCTCAAGTTGAGAAGGAATGGGATGATTAGGAGAATAACAGGTGATATAAGCTTAATACACCCGTCTTCAACGATTTTAGAACTGGTTTCTGTAATATACTAATAAGTAATGAAGTAATAATAAGTAACAAGTAATAACTGGAATCACTCGTAAAAGCACGGCTTTGAGGAAGGCGAAATCGCCGAGACTTCAGCCATCGACCAACAACACCGACAGCAATAACAAATAATAATGTGATAATAACCATAGTGATGCTCAAATATTTGCAAAACTCCGGACTGCAGCTATCTGCGGTGGGGAACGAACGCACTATTACCCTTTCCGGGGGCTAACGCATTCACCACCACACCATGCGCGTTCATTTCGCCTCTCTCTCGGCCATGTCATTGACGTATAGTTGCTATCAGCAATCACCCGTTAACGGGACTAATTGATCCGGGGGGGGCACATATCGGCATTGAACACAGTTAAGCTGAGGTTGAGGTGTAAATCACAATGTAGTACTTTTTATTTTTATAAATAATATATCAAATATCTCAGCATCATCATGGTTATATTTCAAAAAATACCCTGCCGTTAAAAAGAAATAGACAGAATAGCCAGTAAATAAAAAGTACTGCAATGTAATAATAGTGTTCTGTAATAACGAACTCGTTCTGGAAGCTTGAAAATGCTTTTCAGTGCACGTGACGTTCTTCGCTCTCGATTTGGGTGGAAACGAAATCAGCGACCTAAGCGTTTAGAAGTCAGGACTCGATAAATGATCTTTCGAAACTGCGGAGAACTAGGAAGCTTCGCTCATACCTCGCATAGTAACGCAATATGCTTGGTCCATTATTTGCCACCAGAAAATGTTTTGTCTAACATTTTTAGAATTTTTCGGAACAACGACATGTTTCCGGTAATTTCCAGAGGGTTTAACGATTAGCCGGAGTAGCAATGAGTAGTCATCAATCCAGGGATAAAAAAATGATGGAAAATTTGGGTTTAATGCCTCTGAATGGTATAAAAAGGTGCTTAACTTTTGTTATAATTTAGATAACTGGCACATTTACTTATGTTATTAAGAGTACTGTGGTTTGGCGCAGTGGTCAGAGGCGTCCTACAACACAAACGTGGAATCGATTCCGGCGCCCATGACCCATCGAGCCCTCCATCTCTCCGGAGTCGGCGAATTGATCACTGTCTCGATACATCGGTAGGCCACTAAGAGTCATTGTAAAGGCCAGATATGCATTCAATCACCTCCAAATGATGCTTTATGAAGTCGAGTACATGGTGCATACCTTAGGGATAGATCAACGCCAAGAGCTTTATCCTTTCTTTATTAAGAGTATTACAATCTAAAGAATCTAGTAGGAAGAAAAAAGACAAAAGTTAGTGAAATATGACATATGACATAAGTATAAAAAATAAAGCTCCTATTCTATTTGTATAGGAGCACTTTTACCAAACTCGACCAATCTTCGTCATCTCTTGAGAAGGCAATGAAGACAATGAAGGGAAGACGATGAAATCTTGAATAAGAAACAAATCTTCGTATTTTTCCCTTTAATCTCCTTTCCCAATACGTTTACCCACTTCGAAGAAATCCCATGCTCAAAGCTGCGCAAGGATGCTGCTCTTCTTATGTTGAACAATTTCTTCAAAAACGATGTACAATTCTTGGCAGTGGTAGTGATCTCCGCCTAACCTTATCTTTTGAGTAGCTAGAATTAATAATAAAAATGTGATCGAAATCAGTAAGAACTGCGTTTTTTCGTTGATAAGCTAACAC
The DNA here is from genome assembly GCA_018806985.1 of Angiostrongylus vasorum. Classification (NCBI taxonomy): domain Eukaryota; kingdom Metazoa; phylum Nematoda; class Chromadorea; order Rhabditida; family Metastrongylidae; genus Angiostrongylus; species Angiostrongylus vasorum. Next base: position 205,744 of record JADANN010000032.1, on the reverse strand, counting down.
GAGGTTGGTGAAGTTTTCTATTCGGCCAGTGTTTCGGCGCTTTGACATTCTGCAGAGCCGCACTGACTCGAGTTAATTTCTGCATAGAAGGACACTGTCGAGTGAGGATATCTCAGTCAAACTGTGCTCTACTCCAGAATATTCGTCTATGACGATCCACACTGCGAGGATGAGCGAATGTGGATGATCGATTAGGATCAATCCGGGTCTGAAGAACACGAAGGGTCGAAACTTTAGCCGAATAAAACCTCAATAACAACCTCATCTTAGCTCGTCGATGAAAAAACAGAATTGCTATTCGTAACGATGTTAAGTGAGAGTCGGTTTATAAAATTATTGCGTCGCTGTGCATAGGTAAGCAGCTATGTTCCAACGTTATGTTATGGGGGCAACATATGCCAAGCTCCGCAACAAGACTTTTGTATTACCGTGGCTGCTTTTTTTGTTTGCAAAATCGTATTCCTGTTCTTTGTTTTTTGCTATCATACCGACCATCGTTTCAAGGAAAAGTTAGTTAACTAGTTTTTAAAACTAAGAACTAAAGAAAAGCTTGTCTGTGTAAGTTGACATGCTCTGAGCAACGAACACGAACTCGACCTTTAAAGTACTTAAAAGTTCTGAAAGTTGTAAGCCACGCATGAGACGTCAGCATTCTAAAGCAGCCTTAATGCTGACGCTTCTTTGAAGCAGATCTGCAAATATTTCCAAGATAACCACAATGATGTTGAGGTATTTGCAAAACTCAGAACCCCATGCCAGCTTTGAACCCACGATGACCCTTTATGGGGATACTCTACTAAAAGAATACGCATTAAATAAGAGGCTAGACATTATGCTCACCGCGATATTTGAAAGCCTACGTTTTTGCATTGTTGAGGTGTCTAAGTCATTTTTGATATCCTGGTGCTGCATCGTCATATAAGATTATAACTGCAACATCATAGGATGGATGAGCAGTCCGATTTCAAAGGCAGGATGGCGCGGTCTGCTGACATCTGATGGGTTTTCTAAAAGAGATCCGTTGTCCCTCCGGAGATGAACGCGCCACTTAAAAAAGATAATAGCGAATCTGCACAGCACATTTGCTTCAAAGAGTGGTGAGCAGCAAAGAGGAAATATGTTGTAGTTCCTGTATGGAAATCAAAGGCGTAGGCGTTCGCTCCCCATTTTTGCCTGTTTTTTTTCTTCAGAGAATTAATTTGTATTGAAGAATTCTAGCTCAAAATGCTCCTATTTACCATACCTTTTCGTAAAGCTTGTGGTGCCTAGAAATCTACGTTGTCGTAATATAGTTTATGAAGAAATCGCTAAGACCAACTCGGTTTTGTACGCTAGTCTCGGGCGTGGGTTACATGGTACTTAGAGGTGTATCACTTTGATCCCAGCTAAAATAGAACTATAACAACTGGCTTTGATAGATAAGGAACGAAAAAAGCATTAAATTTTGAATATTTAGAAAGAAAGTCCAGTGGGCACACTTTTCATCTATTATGCAATTCAAATCGGAATATGAGGTTGTACTGTTAACCTATAGATATTCCGAGACATATCATGTCGCTTCACAGGTGACATTTTGTATACGATTTCCATCACCTGCAAACCTGCTTATCATAGCTCAAGATGTTACCAGTAAAACCTTTATTGCCCTGTCTAGCTCAACAGAGCTGAACGGTGGCTTCTGCTAGCACTAAGGCTAAGCATTACACTTCTGATTTCAGTCCTTTTGTCGAGAGCGTAATCACCTAACCGGATAAAAATGTCAGTGTGCATGCGCGAGAATGAGATAAATACATTGAAAACTCGATGAGCAGGTTTTCGCCTTTTCCTTAGAACAAACTGCTGAATAGGTTTGCCTTTTTATTTTATGCCTATTATTCTTTCATGGTAGGGTATTACGTGAAATGCAACCAAAATGATGTGCAGCTATCAAAACTCGAAGTCCCAGGTGAGCTTCAAACCTCTGATTTCCTTTTCGCGGTCCATCCACTGCACCAGCGAGGCCATTGCTCTGCCATTCTTTCAGTCAGTTTCTTCCCCTAGCGGTGCTATCAGCAATCCGTCGTCAGTGGAAACGGTAATACCAGTTTCGAAGCTCACCTGCCTGCCCGTGTTTTGCAAATATCTCACCATCATTATAGTTATATTTCTCACAATACCCTTAGTTATATTTCTCACAATACCCTATCATAACACTGTGACAATGCCGATTTGCGCTCCGCATGTGATTCCCGTTGACGAATGGTTGGTAATAGCACCGGGTAAAAATTGGCTGAGAGAAAGGTGAGGCAAGTACTTTTGTGGCAGTGAGCAACACGTAAAGACACGCAAAGGGTAGTCGCCGTTCGAAGCTCACCTGAGGTCTCGAGTTTTGTAAATATCTCTACATCATTGTTGTTGTAGAATAGGTTGTTTAATCTCTTCCTCGCCAGTGTTCGCCGATCTTCTTAAAATTGTCTTTTGTATTCTCAGTGCTTTTGAACATTACCATAAGCAGTTTTTTTCCATGCATGTTAGCGTTCTTGACTCCAGTTCATAAGATGCCAGTTGAGTCACTTGGGAGTTCTTTTTATGGGATGGATTTGTTTCTTAGGAAATGAAAAGGATGGGAATTTATTTGGTTTGCTTGGTGAGCTGGTACCGTTTATTTAGCTTTCACTAGAGCACCGGAGAAGGGTTTTTCTAGCACAATATTTTTTCAAAAGAACCCCATCCCCTATTATATCTGATGTGTTTAATAACAACGGAGCAGTGGTGATGACATCTCGGCTCTTAAAGTACTCCTGTGGGAAAACTTCCAGACTTCCATGAAGAGAATCGATGTGCCAGCAGAGGTCGAATGTGAACTATATAGTTTATTGCAAGAGCAGTGTGAGTTTAGTGGTATACGTCGGTCGTCGACCAATACCCCAATTTTGTTAGTTGTTTAATTAAAATCATTGTATGTATATATATATATATATATATATATATACATGAAAAAAGCTACACAAAGTGTTTCGGATTACAGATATCTTGGAGTATAGACAGCGGTCAGAGGTTGTTCGCGCGCACATAATTGGTTTGAGCCAAATGCCAGCTCTAACCAAAGGTGTTTTCAATCCGGGTCTTCAAATTGGTGACAGGCTTGCTTAGATAGCTTCGCAAACTTGATCGATAGGCAATCATACTTAGGTCTATAGGACAACTATCCATTTGATCATTGCTGCTTAATGAGGTCGAATGTACCCCTCCGTCTCTCCCCATCCCTTAGGAATTGATAAACCTCGAGCGTTTTTCTCTACCGGCCTATCTAGTGAGGGTATTTGAAAGGACGCGGTAGGTGAAAGTGTGCTATTAGTATTATACTATCGTAAACTGACCTTGATTTCCGCGAGGAATGCTTTGCTATTATGCGTAATGTGACCAAATATCGTAGACGAATATTTTAACGTCAGAGGTGCACATTATACACCTATGTGATTTCCGCACCACATTATACACCTATGTGATTTCCGTATAGTTGGTCTCCACGTGGAATACTCAGTTAAAGATTTCTAGAAAGCACTGAATGCGTGAAAGAGTTGCTTTGTTTCCGAAGTGATTGAAATCTGGATATCGCGGTTTTTCCTTTGGGGTGATGGAGGTGTTCGGCTGACTGGGGGTGCAGTTAACTTGCTTTTTTCCGTTTTCTGAAGAAGCTGAAATCCAACGAACCGTCAGCTTTTGTAGATAAATAAATAGTACAGCAAAAAAACTCATGTGCGCTCATCAAGGAAACAGCGAATTAGTGTTCGAGGCCGAGGTTAATATAACATGACTGCAGCTTCAGGTTAACTGGGTTCAATGTCTATTCGAGCTCCCAATCCCGTTGACGGGTGATTGCTGATGGTACTGATCGATAGAACTAGCTGAGAGACAGGCGAAACGAAGGACCCGCATGATGTAGTAGTGAACGCGTTAGCCCTCGCAAAGGATAATAGCGCGTTCATTCCCCACCGCAGACATCTGCGGTCAGGAGTTTTGCAAATATCTCAGCGTCATTGTGGTAATGCAAAGTCGTTTCTGAGAAATATTGGAAGACGTGTTATTAGTCTCAACACGAAAAGAATTTCTCTTGAATCACCTCGAACTTTTCATACTAAGTGTTTGCTGTTATTTCCCGGCTGTTGTCGGTGAAACATTGAAATAACCAGTAAATCGGTTGATATGTCCAGTTTTAAAGAAGTGGAAGGCAACTTCGTAGAGGAGTCCACTGGGAACGTGCCAGCTGACTGGAGAGCACACAAAAAACCGATGGTTTTGAGACGAAGAAACGCAAAAAAGATTGACGAGTGCAGCAAATTGCTCTCAAAAAAAACCAGTTCTACATCAAAAAATAGAAGATAACGCTGGTCTCGAACCTAGTTTATTGCTCTTTACTGGTAAAAAATGACTTGTTTGCATATGTGAAGCAAAAGTGTAGCATGCCCAGAGGAATTTTTTAGTGCGGTCAAGAGTTACCACCATAGGTATATTTCTTTTTAGCATGCGTTCTCGGTTTCTTACGAAATGGATGTGCAGAGAGAAAGAAAACCTTCATAAGTTATGATCCCATAAATCACCAGCAAACTCAAGCTTGCACCCAGTAACCTCCTTCGATTACGTCGCGGAGTTACCTAATTGGCTGGGCTTCGTTATTGTTCAAAGGATGGTAAGACAAGGAGAGTTCTTTGTGAATTCCTCCTTTTATTCACTTTATTTACAGTGGTTTCAAAAAAAGAAAGGATCGAGCTCTCGGGGATGATCAGTCCCTGAAGGATGCACCATGCATTCGACCTCATTAAGTATTCGTTGGAGGTGATTGGATGCATATCTGGCCTTTACAATGACTCGCGCACGCCTACCGTTCTATCGAGCCAGTGCTGCTATCCTCCGTAACAAGTCTGGTACCAATTTGTCGACCCCGGAGGGATGGAAGGCTTGGTGAGCCATGGGCGCGCGGATCGATTCCACGTGTTTGCTGCAGGGCGCCTCCAACCACTGCGCCACATGCGCTCTACAGCGGTTTTAGTGATAAAATACCAGAGATCTGATAAGGGCTTTATGCTTACGCGGACGAATGGAAGTTTTACTGCTGCCTGTTTGAAACTCTCAATTATTAACTGAAGTAAATGTGAATTGACGGTGTAAATCTTCTAAACAAAATCGGCTACTTTTCAGTAATATGTTCCTGGTCAGCAGTCACAATAGTCTTTTGTGATGGTTCAGAAAACATTGGAGAATTCTCCCGTTAAAATATCGTTATCCATTCCAAATACAAGCGAAGTGTTGTCGAAGTTGAAGTCTTCTTTTTTTTTGAAGTCTTGAAACAGTGACACGGTGAACCATTTCCACAGCATGCTCTAATTGATGGCGTGCGTGTAGCAAAAGTAATTAGAGGCGCCTTGCAATAGAAACGTCGTTGTTGGTATGATCTCGTGTCCATGGCAAACCAAGGTTTCCATCCTTCCGTGGGGGGTCAGGAAATCGCTAGCAGACTTGTCTGGGAGGATAAAAAACATGGCCTCGATGCATCATTAAGGCCTCTCAGTCAGTTTTAAAAAGTCGAATGAATATCGAATCATTCAGGGGCTTGATCAACACGAATGCATTTTAGGATTTTACTGCAGTTGCCTAAGGGATTTCAGCAAATATGAGAATAAGCAAGTAGAAATAAGTGAGTGGATTGCGCAGTTTGACGAATATTTTTACTTTTTTAATTTTTGCATTGCAGCATAAGTTAATACATAGTCGAAAAGGGCATGGGCTCATTAAAGTTCTCATGAACTGCATAAATCTGCCACCGTTAAGAGCTCTAAAGCTCACGGCGCTGAGCAGTCTTTGAAGGATGCGCCATGAATTCGAGCTCATCAAGCGTCACTAGAGATTGCATGTCTTGCCTATACAGTGACTCGCGATGCCTTACCGATGTATCAAGTCAGCGCTTCCTTAATTCCAGGCAGCTCTGGTGCCAATTTGCCGACCTCGGGCGCGTGTAGTGGTTGGTGAGCCTGAAGCACGGGATCGTACCGACAGCTATTATGGGCACTTCAAACTACTGCTCTACATGGGCCGTTCCAGCTCTCGTTAAAAAATTGCAGTTCCATAAGTTTGATGAGTTTTCAACTGAACTGTTCTCAACCAACACAAAAAGTAAGAGTTGTAACGTGACCATATAAAGACTTGTATCTGCATACACAATAGAAACCGATTAATCTCAACGAATGGCATCGTGACAAGATTGTAAATGTGTCTATTTGAGACTGTGATATATCGTCGTCTATTACGACACGTTGATGATCACGACCAGTCCTGAGCTAAAAAAACATAAAGTCAAAACGCATTCGAGGTCTCCAAGATTTTTTCCAACGCTTAGTTGACTGGTTTGTCTTACCTAACCTGACTACTTCATTGTTCGTTGGCCCTTCGTCTACTTATAACAAACATGTGAAGATGAGTATGATGTCATTTAACTTCGGTAGCAAAATAATCAACTTGTTCAAATTGTTGAGCTTAAACGAAGTTGGTAAAATTGTTTAAGACTGCTTCAGGGTAGATTATTCGTTGAAAAAACAAATTATTATCGACGGATAGTAATACCAACAACAACTGCCTTGTGTAAAGGAGGTAAAAGAGCCTGGTGCCAGGTGACTAAGCCGATGATAAGCGAAAGTGCGATAACTAGGTCACATTAATAAACAACACATAAAAGCATGAAGGACAAACCATTCAGCTTGGACCAATCCCTAATGTGCCATGCATTCGACTTCATTCCTACCATTATAGAGGCATTGTATGCACATATGAATGCATACAATGCCATGCGATGGCTCTTCGATACATCAAGCCATCGTTTTTATCTTCCCAGACAAGGCTGATACAAATTCGTCGGCCATGAATGGTTGATCTAGAACGCCAGATCGAAACAACGACTGCTTGTGTATTGTATGGCACCTTTAACCGCCGTGCTACCACACAACCAAAAAGAATAAGCAAAGTGTTATGTGGAAGATGAAAAAAATGAAGAACTATAACGTTAGATGGATATTTTTTCTTTCTTGTTTCTTCATAATGCTGCAATACTACAGATAATTGTCTCACGCCCATTCGACGAATTTCGCGTCTACGTTTAACAGAACACCAGCGTTTGAAATCTCCGTAAGACTAGACGCAAAAGACACCAGCAGTTGGAATATTCAAGCAATATGATCGCATAGGTTCTGCGGTGAAGATATGAGCTATTCCCTAGATTCATTTGTCCATCTTCTAAAAACTTTCCCGATCTTAGAGCAGCGTTACTACCTCAATTCTTTATCGCTCGTGTGAAATGCGACGGACAACAAGTGTTCGTTCCCCAACAAGATCTCTCAAGGTAAGAAGGTGAACATTTCAAAAAGGAAGCTAAGCTCATTTGAAAATAAACCATTGCCACGTATTACTGCTAATCGGGAAACAACATGCCATTTGCCAAATGATGACAACCTGGGGGGCGACGTGGCAAGGCTTTTGGGACATCAAGAAAGGAAAATCTTGTGAAACAATGATTTTACCTTTGGAATTGAAATTGCGGTGTAATCCGAGTTCTACTCAGAAAACAACAAGAATTATCGAAAACTGGCAGATTTTACCCGAATGGTTAAATGTTCTGATCTCAGGCACATCCAAAAGCAGCGTATTGTCGCAAAGGCGATTATTGTGAAGTGTGCGTCGACATGGATAGTGAAACACCATTTTTATGGTGATAGCTACACGACGAATGTAATGATGAAGTAAATCGCCTTGTGGAGAGTGGAATTAAATCAGCGAGTCGGCAGTGAAATGGATGGGAAATTAACTTCGTTGAAGAGGAAGGCTGGTTGAGAGTCGAGCACTCTGAGATGCTCACATTGGAAGCACAAAACTCATCGACAAAACGAAATCGTCGAAGACTAAAGTTTTTGAGAATAAAACACTTCAAGCGCAAACGCTTTTGATATGAAAATACAATTACAAGGAGTAAGTCGTAGACGCACCAGCTTATCTATCAATTACATGTATAGGAAGTAAATGTATAGAGGATGAAGAGTTTGGTGTTGATCAATCCCTGAAGGACACTATGAATTCCGCACCATTCGTTGCATCGCGGAGGCAATTGAGTGCATATCCAGCCTATACAAACTTGTGGAGAACTACTCATTTATAAATCGAGTGGCGTTATCGCTTCCAGACAAGTTTATTACTAATTTGGCGATGCCGGAGGGACAAAATTAGCCTAGAGTGCAGGGTCAAACCAGACGCCAGTAATCACGGATTTTCTCAAACTGTCCTTTTGACGGAAAAAATCAAAGTTAACAGCCGCTTTTGATCAGCATGAAAAAAATTATACGAAGAATACGAAAATTAATATAATATATATTGAATCAGTCACTAAAAACAACCGCATATCACATCTGGGGTTCAACGACGTTGTTTGCTTATACAGAGAGCACTGAAACAAAAGCATTACATGGTGAGCCCAGATAAGCTTAGAATCTGTTCAGATTTCGAGTTCTTTGTTTCGTAAGCAATCGAGTCCCATTCTTAGGATGGTAGTCCAGGCAAATATGATCTCAAAATTAGAAGAAGATCTTCATAAGAAAGACTGACATTAGTAATTCTTCGTATTCTTGTTGAGCAGACACGAGGTGTTATTTTTATTCTTTATTCACGAACAAGCTGACGTTTCGGCGGATTTCGCCTTCCTCAGAGCCTGGAAAGGTCATGTTGACAGCAATCTATTCTGCCAAACACCTCCATAACCGAACAGAGAAAACGCTGAACCAAGATTTCAATCACATTGAACACAGCTTTGCACACTCACCGCTTTCTATGAGGCTTCCACTGAGTATGTCGCGTGGAGACCAACCGCACAGAGTTCACATGGAAGCGTAATGTGTCCATCTCATCAGAATAATAGGTTTATATATTCTCCAATATCACGCTTGATAATAAGCTATTCTTCCCTGCGGTTCATTTTCGGATTTCTGGAAATGATCCAGAACGCCTCGAGAGTTTTGCGCGCTTGTGTTCGCAATTCCCGTGCGAGGATCGTGACCTCTACTTCAAAGTCCTCCGCGTTATGTCTCTGGGTCCTATGCGTGCCTAGTGGGATATTTGGTTTACATTTACCGACTAGGTGTTCTTTTTTGCGGACACAGAGTAGTCTACCCGTTTCGCCCAATGTATTCGTCTCCGCACGCCTTAAAGGACATCAGATAACTGTACCCGAGCTCATGCAATCACCGTCTCTGCCATTAGGGCAAATTATGCAATTTTGCGTTGCACATAGATGGTCATATAGGCGGTTACGAACTAGTTGGCGCCTAAGATTACTCGGTGGCATTTCAACTACGTTTACCGAATTCTCTAGACCTAGAATCTGTTTGGTTATGGAGGTGTTTGGCCGAATAGATTGCTGTCAACATGACCTTTCCAGGCTCTGAGGAAGGCGAAATCCGCCAAAAACGTCAGCTTGTTCGTGAATAAAAAATAAAAAATAACACCTCGTGTCTGCTCAACAAGAATACGAAGAATTACTTGATCAATGCCGAGGTTAATAGAAAGTCGGACGTGGGAGTTACTGACATTAGTTTTGGATAGTTGATAACACCTATAGGTTAAAAACATGACCGAGAAGTCAGCGAAACGAAGAACCCGCATGGTGTGGTGGCGAACACAGTAGTCCCCGGAAAGGGTAATAACGGGTCCGATTCCCACTGCAGATACCTGTGGTCCGGAGTTCTGCAAATATCTCAGCATCATTGTGGTTAAAATTCACTCCAAACCCCGACATGAAAAAAAGAATAGGCAGTAAATAAAAGGTGATTACACTGACATTAGTATGCCGTCTTTGTGATTTTTTTTCTAACACTAGTAAGTTTTCAACCGAGGCAAGCAAATGTGTTTATAACCAACCGTAAGATTCAGCGAAAAAAAGGGGGAGCTTAAATGACTAAATGCGATGCACTACCATCAACCGCATGGGCGGAAGACATGATCATTTATTGCAATGAGTTATGTATGTACTGAAATGGCTGTGTTCCGATAAATTTCCTACCAAGTTCCCTTCCTATAATTTGCTTCTACGTCATTTACAAATCGGATTGTGTTATGAGAAAAGTGTATTACATTCATTTGATGGCACTTATAGGCATTCCGTGAGAATAACGTTGACAGTGATTTCAGCAGTCCGTAAATTTCGCTGTCAAAAAAATGTTGAAGAAGCGATCCAAACGCTTAATAAGATGGAAGACTACGAGTTGCTCACCTAACTAACCCATTCGAGACCCTATGAATTACGGTCATTGCAAATTCTGCAAATATAACCACCGTTTTTAAGTTGAAGCCAAAACATTTCACCTCACAACAAAGGGTGAAGGATAAAGCTCTCGGAGTTGACTGAGGGATACGCCATGCATCCGACTTCATTAAGCATCGTCTGGAGTTGATTGAACGCACACCTGGCCTTTAGAATCACTCGCGGTGGCCTACCGATGAGCCAGTGCTGATATCCTACCAGACAAATCTGCTATCAATTTGCCGACCCCGGAAGGATGGAAGGCTTGGTGAGCCACGAATGACGGGGGTCGATTCCACGTGTGTGCTGCAGGGAGCCTCCGACCATTACGCTGCACCTCATAATAAATATCACTAGTTAGAATATCATAGAATAATATAGCTAGAGTATATCGCTAATTGTAAGCTCAATAATTTGAGCAAATATTGGTCACTAATTAGAGTCAAAAGCAATATAATCAGTCTAAAAGCTAAGCAACAATTTGTAAAATTGACATACACATAAACATTATGGTGTTAAAAGACAAAGTGTCTTTCATGAGCTGTAAGGTTCATTACTCTTCAACAACAACTCTAGCAATTAAGAAATTACAGTCAGTTGTCGGAAAACCAGCTTCATCGCGAATGTTCTAAGAAGGATCGACCACGTCATGATTTTGATATTACGACAAGCCCAACGTCGAAACCGATAGAACAAAAAGTCTTAAGTCTTTTTTCATGTACTGCCATTCCTTTTTCATGACATGATACGAAGTGAAGCAGAACTATAGTGATACTGAGATATGAGTAAAACTGGGAACTTCAGTTCGGCTTTGAACCCGCAATTACCCCTCCTCAATAATATGGAATAAATGAAAGCTGAAATATTGTAATTTCGACAGCACCTTCAGCTCAACTGGGTTCAATGACGATCTCTGCTCTCCAGACTATTCCCATTGACGGGTTACTGTTCACGGCACCGTTATGGCAAAAATACTAGCTGAGAGAAAGGCAAAGCAAGCACCTAGGTGGGCGCGGTGGTAAACAGGTAAGCCCAGGTAAGAGTAGCCCCGGGTTCGAAGCTCAAGTGAGCTCCTGAGTTTCACTCATCTCACAACAAAGAGTGTCTCACCGCCGAATCCGGGCCGTAGACGAATATCGTAGTCAGCGAGCAGGTCGGACAGCAGAGCACTAGCGTTCGAATACGAGCTTGTTGCCTCAGCTGTCAAATTCCGCACCGAGTGTTGGTTGTTTCTGAGACGGTCCACTTGTGTTCTTTCGTTAGCGCTGAAGTACTCATCGTTATCGACTGACCAAAAGGATAAAAATAAAGTAAATCAAGTACTTAACGGAGAAATTTTGATGTTCTGAAAATTAGCGCGGATTTTGCCTTCGAAAGGATCTGTTCTAAAATAACAGTTTATGATCACAAGGGTGATGTGTGCAAAACTCGGAACTTCAGGTGCGCTTCGAGCCCGCCACTATCCTTTTCAGGGGCTCTCATGTCATCCACTGCACTAATAGAGTAAATAGCTTTGTCTCTCAGACAATTTCTTTACCCTAACGGTGCCACCAACAATCACTCATCGACGGGAATCATCTGGGGAGCACTATTCGTCATCGAACCAAGTTAAGCTGAAGCTGCATTCGAAATCACAATGTTTTGGCTTTTATTTAATGCCTTTTCTTTTTTAATGACAGGGTGTCGTTGACATTGTATGTCCGTGTGTTTTTTAATGTGTGCTGTTTTCAAGCGCAACCTTCAATGTAGTTGTTACCGGGTCTTATCATTTTGTTTCCACACTAGTTTGTAATCAATTTACATTCAATTTCAGTTCCAGTTTACGGGTATACTGATAACCTAAAGCAAGTTAGAGGAAGTTTTTCCAAAAGAAAACGCTGTGCATCTAAAATTGGACTTGAAATCTTAAAGATGTCTCCTAACATCAAAGTTGCACGAAACTTGACTTGTTCGCCGTTGGTCTGTCGCCTCGGAACGCGTCGTGCATTCTACTTCATTCGTATTGTAGAGCTGATTAAATTCATATTCAATCAATACAGTTGCTGAGGATTTAACGATTCACCAGAGTTTTTTATTGTCCCAGAAAAGTCCGGCACCAAATTAGCGACTTCGGAGGTATGGAAAGCTTGGTTTTGCTAACTGCGCCGGCTGAAGCAAGCAGCACGTGTGTTGTACGGAAGCTCAACGCATTGAAGATACGCTGCAACATTGCTTTCAGTAGTTTCTGATGGAAAGAAAGACCTTAGAGACGAACGAGAACTATCGACAACGACCCGTTGGCATCGACGAGTATGCCGAAAAGACACGGCCTGGGATGATTCACATGCCTTCGAACAATAGGTGGAGAACTACGCGTAGTTACAACAAGCTTCGGAACAACTAACAAAGTGGGAACTTGAAAAAAAGAAATGGAAGACTGAAAAATTGATATCCTATGGACAGAGTGCAAATATATTGCAGTTCTGAGGTGTGTGTTGCCCTTCTTATGTGCAACAAAAACGATTCAGTTCTCTGTAAGATTATGACAGGATGAAAAATAGGTTCTGCACGACGAAATTCTGCGGTCGGCGCTAAATGTTCGTCAGCTTATATAAAGATGTCGAAAACTTACGTTGTCTCCCCTGATAACCTCCTAAAAACAAACAGTTGGAGGAGGAATGAGGTAGACACAGTGCTAGTTAACCCATAATGGGGGTGCGTTGTTTAGCTCTGCTGGCCCAATAGAATATGAGAAAGTTCTCATCAGCTACGGACCATCTGGTTTTTTTGGTGATAAAACTATTTTTTCCAATAACTAAAGGGCGCTAGGGGTTGTGAACATGCTAACAGAATTGTCTCGGAAACTTCGCTCTATCGTTTTATGGGTTTCAATGATATACATGCCACCACTTACGGTGCGTTACTATGGTACGTTATTTAATCACATTGTTTTCAGCGCTTGGAAGTAGTTTGCAGCTTATGTTGTTCGGTTTTTTATGTTCGCACATTCCATTTAATAACAGAGCGATTAAAATGAAATAGCATTTAATTGTTGTTCAAATGGCCGGTCAGTGTACCTGGAGGGAACGTTTTGTGTGAACTATGAAGTGTAGGGAATGCCATTTACGGTCTTACCCCTGCCGTTCTTATCTGCTTTCGATTAGCTATCAAGTTAATGAAAATATTGTGGTGAAACAATCTAATGAACTATGACCAATCCCGCTGATGGAAGATTGCTGATAGCAGCGTTAAGTAGAAAAACTAGCTGAGAGAAACGCAGAGCAAGAGCCTCCGTGGCACAGTGCGTGGTGCGCCACCCCCGGAAAGGGAAAATCGTGGTTCGATTTAGCCCGGGCTCCAAGTTTTGCGAATATCTCACCATCGTTGTGGCTATGGTGAAACAGTTCTGGAACCCATTTAACTAGAAGCTGATACCGCAGTGTCGATATCGACCCATGGGCGAAGGACATGTGGCCACTATGGTATCCAACCGGGCATAACGGTCTAGTAAAAAACCCAGAAATCATTGAACTGTGCAGGTATTTGCGAAGAAATTGAGAGAAAAGGTTTGCAAGCATAGTAATCATCCAACAAATAATCAAGCACCTCTTGCATAGTACTTTGGGGAGCCTTAGCGTTCTGAATAAGCTAAGGAAAGAATTAATTCCAACAGTTAGAACCTACAAAATAAATTTCGCAACGATGACTTAAATGCTTAAGATGCGCTGTGATTTTACTGAGGAATGGTTAAAGGTTACAGAAAACGCATAGATGGAAAAAAAACGGGGAGAGGAGGGAGGAGAGTGAGGAGGGTTCAGATTATGAACAATTCTCCATTTTACACATTTTATACAAAATAACAAAGGGCGCTTGTAGCGCACTGGTCGGAGGCGCCTTGCGATAAACATGGGATCGATCCCCGCGCCCATGGCCCACCAGGCCTTCCATCCCTCCAGGGTCGGCAAATTGGTACCAGACTTGTCAGAAAGGGTAACAGCACTGGCTCGATATATCGGTAGGCCACCGCGAGTCATTGTAAAGGCCATATATCTATTCAGTCACCTCCAACAATACTTAATGAAGTCGAATGCATGGCGCATCGCTCAAGGATTGATCAACACCGAGAGCTTTACCCTTTTTTTCATACAAAATCTCTTAACATGTAAAAGGCAAATTTAGCGCTGTATTTCCGCATGCATGGGGAAACAGTAACAGTTTTCACCACCACCACCGTTTTTAAGTTCACTCAAAAGTCTTTTACTTATGGTTTCTTTCTTTAGGATCCACATACCTTTTCAAAAAGCTTTGAGGCGTTTTTAGAGAATTTTCCGAGAACTTGGAACTCACCCTATTGTAAAAGTGAAAGAGAACAAGAGCAGCGTCAATGATACGAAGAAGACCGATCGTTGACAACCGCTGCCCCTCTTCACATTCATATCATCACCACGGTTCAGATTAGTTCAGCATAACTTATGTAAGTCTAAAAGCACTGAAAGCCACAGTTCAAGCAACTGAGTGATAGAATGCTTCTTGGCGAAAAAAAAAGACGGCAAGAAAAGTGAAATGAGTGACAGTAGCAAGCATATAGAATGTTAAGCTGTAAAAATCGAATAAACAAACGACTTATAAGAAGAACCCACTCAATAAGAAGAATGTGGGATAATCGAATTTATTTCGAACATGTTTTCACTTCTACAAAAAATTCCCTTCTTCCGAAGATTAGGAGAATAGGGATTTAAAGACTTCATTCATGCTCGGTTGAAAAGCAACTCGGCTCCTTTGGATAGTTCAGAGCAATATATATCCATGGCTTCATTATTTACTTATTTATTGCTATGTGACCAGACATATTGTCCAGACCCTAACACTTGTTTAAGTTCATTTTTTTCACAGCATTCACTTTCGCGAAGACCTTCAGACGAGTATTCGGCTGCTGCTAAAGGATTTTCTTTCTTCATGATTGCTGAGTGGTGGTCGGTTCAATTCTCCATCGAATCCTGGGACAGCGATCCCAAATCTTCACCACACATAGTCATTAGCTTTGTGCGTTGAAGGTGGCTCTTCCCAGACAAATGTGGCGGCTATTTCTCCACCTCGGAGGGATGAGATGCTTGGTTACCTTGTCAGGTTTGAAGGAGCATGCGTCCCATTGAATCACATTCCACTGCACCTTCCTTGCCACCTATGTGCGTGTTCAGCAATAAAATATGAACCGTATTACCATCACATTGACTAGGAAAAATGATTTTAAGTAATACTGCCCTCGAATTCGTTGTGTTGTATGACACAATGATGAAACCAAATCTATGTAAATGGCAGAAACAGTTGTTTTCAAAGAGGAAGAAGAACATAGGATATCTGGAAAGAAGGAATAAATGAAAAATATAGGAAATGAGGAAACGTCTCTCCTCATTGTGTTGTCCGTCTTTTGCTAAAACCATCACGAAGCTGCGAGTAAAAGAACTGCCATACCAACAACTTCTATGGAAAGGTTTCTTTTCATTGAAATTCAGTATACGGAATAAATGCAGCAACTGAGACATGTTCCAAAAAACGCCTACCACCACGGAGAAATGATAGCGAAACGAACAAAAAAAGTAGCATAGACTCGGATAAAAGGATTAATTGAACGGACTAGCGAGCTGGAAGAACGGACGTTGTGTGGAGTGATCGAGCTGCTGGAGCTGGCGTGAAGGCGCCATTGCAGGCGGCGTCAGTGAAGTCAGAACCGGGGCGGAGCGTCGGAAAAATCGGAAGTTCTTGGAAGGCCATGGCTCACACTTTTCATAAGGCATCATGGAAAGGCAACCGGTGAGGTGACTTATTCATGAGTGGGAAACTCTGCTCAGAAGTCATGGACGGGAACGTCCAGCAAGTCAAGCTAAACGGTTGTTGTTCTCTGTTCGTTATTTGTTTAAACTTAGTCCTCTATGCTTTGATTATTAAGCAAACATGAGGTTGGGATAGAAATGTATTCCGCTGACGTTTAGACTTCTTCATCTTCTACATATGTGGACCGTTGTTGCGATGTGATTGTTCGTAGTCGCATCGGATCGAGTCCAGTGGAGCGAGCATCGCTCGAATGGAATTGCTTTCAAAGCTACTAACTATTCGATAAGTTATGTTTAACTATTCGATAGTTGAGATGGCAAGCCCATATGAAGAAGCCATAATTCAAGCTGCTTAATGGTTTTTGTAAACCATTGTTGGAGACAAATAAACGCCACTTAGTGGTCTTAATAGTTAAAACTTGAACTCGTCATCTGTAGAAACGAGTTATTAATATGCTGAAATGATTCACTTCGAAGGTTTCAGAAGATAGTGTGTCTTGTTTCTCGCTCGCACATAGTAGATTAATCGTAATTTGAACTAGTCGTTGCTTCAAATCACTGAATCATAATCACTATAGTTCTAGGGATGATGGAAAACAGTAGCGCATTATTTTCCTATTAAGGGTCAAGTGCGCTTGAGTAAGCGAGCGCATGGAAAGGCGAGGAACTGCGGAAGACGACAGCGTTGCCTCATGAGCGATGCGACCATGAACTGAGTAACGACGAACGTGGGAAGCCGACAACTGCGTCTTTCGCGAAACAATTGAGTTTCGAAAATGAGTACGCTGTCGCGACGAACACAAGTGCATTGAGCCGTCTAATTCGAGCAATAGTTATTTGCCTCTGAATTGCACCTGTTTGCCAGTCTGCCTTATTACCGTACGTGGTAGCTTCGGCACTTTTGCATGGTATGAATTTTCTTAAAGTTGGCACCAACAAAGGATTGATTAATGGCGACTCGTGAAGTGAGCATTTTCTCATGGTTATATGGCAGTTGCTCGCGTGAAATGCTGGCCGGTCGCTTCTAAGTTTGTTTCGTTGTTTTACACTTGCCTTCCTTAGCAGTGGTCTGGTTCGTATTTGGTTTCGGTTGTTTCTAAAAACCTGTCGTCTCTTCATATCATTGACATAGGCGACCGTGCATGGTTTTTCTCCTCCGATCTCAAAATAAGCTAGCGTGTTTTTAATACTTTACCAGAGAAAGTCGCCGGCCTTTGTGGCATAGAAAGTGGTTTTCTAATGAATTCCTGCTGTGCGGAAGCGATTCTTGCGATTGGTTGACTGACGGTTGAGCGATTGAGGACGGCGTACTGGGCCGAAACCACAAAGTTTCTCATCCATTCTCTCTAGAAAAAAAATGAGTGAAAGAAAGGTAAACTTGGAAAAAAAAACTTCGCAGGAATTTTTCTTCTTCGCAATAAAATCGAGTGAAGTACCGAATTATCTTGTTACTTGTTTCGATAAAGCTTCACAGAGCCAATTTTCATGGCATTCGACGAGGCGGCGATTGCTCTTTTGTTTTTAGTGTAACTTACCATAGTGCTAATAAACCAGCGTTTCATGAATATATTGTTAACCACAACCTTGACTGAAGACAGGTGCTCAAAAAAATCTCATGAGTTTCCACTGCATTTGTTCCCTACTTTCACCAACTGTCCTCTATTTTGATGCGGTATACATTGCAAGCCCTATCAATTGTGCAACGTAAAGAAAAGCGAGTGATAAGTGAAAAGGTATCGGTCAGTAAAGTGCTGTTTGGTGAGATAAAACAGTAAAACCGTCTTCTAAAGAAGTGAGCGTGTCGATTTAGATTTTTTCTGGTGAGCGTTCGAACGGTGAGCGGCGAACATAACTAAGTGACCAGTTCAGCTTATACCTATTAACTACTAGATTGGCATATTTCTCACAAACCACAAAGAATTTTGCGAGCTCTCGGGCTTTCGCGTGATTTATATTTGTCTGGCAGTTTCCTTGTTAGGAGGATTTACGTTCACTGGAGTATCAAAATGAGTGGTAAGGCTTCTTCGGGTTGCAACCACTTACCAGCTATTGATTACGTTGTTGCCAAAACGACACTAATGATCCTGAACACTGCTTTATTCACAGTTTCATTCTAGGACGGAAATATTGAACTCCTTATCACCTTGCAAGACTCCACTTTTGCGGAGATGAGCTCACGACCTATATTATATTTCAACACTAAGAAGCACTCGTATCGATAAACTATTGAGGGTGTTCAGTCAGAAAGTGAAAGCAGAAGTAGAAGTAGAAGATACAAGGCTGTGGAGACTAAAATACCGATCCATTCCCTAACTTGTCATCTCTTCAACGGACAATAGCGATGTCGGACTATCCATCTTCAATTCTTCAAGAAGAGGAGAAAAAAACAATGCACACATGAGTTCCTTATTCGTAGCCGTCACTTCGAGTTGGTAAGTCCATCGATGGCAATATGTTTACTCACCGGAAGCTGTATTCCTATGCAATAATTTGGAGATTCTCTTAATTACATGGTATGAAGTGCTTTTATCTAGTGGATATCCGCTAAAAAAGAGCAAATAAACCGCATTTGGCAGCGCACTCACCATTTGAGCACCAATCGAAACTGCTGTCTATAGGAAAATGTTATTTTTGTTTCTGTTAAGAAAATTTTCACACAGGGATCATAGCAATTTTCCACAGAGGAATCATTTTCACATTCTGGTGCAAAGATTTTGTGTTCCTCTTCTATGGTGAGGTACTGGCTTCGGAAGGGTCTGCATAATCACAGGTACTGCTGTGTAATGACAATCTCCGAGTACAGTTTCTTCCTGAACGCCGTTTACTCTTATTATCACGAAACAATAGGGAGCGTGTAGCGCAGTGGTGCGAAACGCCCCGCAACACAAACGTGGAATCGATCCCAACGCCCATGGCCCACCAAGCCTTCCATCTCTGCGTGTCGGCAAGTTGATACCTCAGACTTGTCTGAGAGGACAGCAGCATTGGCTCGATATATCGGTAACCCACCGCGAGTCATTGTAAAGGCCAGATATGCATTCAATTCAAAACCTCCAAATGATGTTTAATGAAGTCGAATGCATGGCGCATCCTTCAGGGACTGATCAGCGCTAAGAGCTTTATCTTTTATCCTTTATCATCACCACAATACAATTTAACTATGCGCTAGAGCAAACAATGAAACCATTTTTTGTCGAAAATTATCCCGAATTCGATTCATTAATTATAAATGGTGAGAGGTTGAACAATCGCAATGGTATTCTGATATTCGAGAAAAATAGATGAGAATATGGAGAGTGATATAGCATGTAAATCATGATATTTAAAACATCGCGTTGCAATAGGCGCGTTACAATCGGTGACGTAAACTAACCATATCCGAACAACTCCCTTACCTTCCGGGTTGCCCCCTAGTAGCAGACTCATGTGAAAAATGCTTCTTCCGATTCATAAAGTCGGTCGGTGTCGACGAAGCCCGTGATAAAGACCTAGGAACGCGATAATAGAAATATCCCAGGATTCCACAGAGGATCAATCTGACCAGTGTTCTACGCTTTCATGAAGAAGACAAAATCCACAATTAGGAGTCGGACCTAAATGCAAATCCGGAGGCGATCGAGAATGAGGGATCCAGAGGAGTGAATCGAATAGAATAAATAGTAGGATCCGTACAATGTGTGAAGTCGTGTCGATTAAATAAATACGCACAACAATGCATTATTGTCTAAGCAGTGGTGATCGTTGTTGTACATGAAGTTTCCTGCAGAGCAGTTCTTTGGTTGAGCACAACACCGTTTACGACACAGCTGTGACAAGATTTTATTTTATACAGTATCCTTTTAATAAAGAATTTCTTCAACAAAAAGATGCAGAATTTCTCAATAAGTAGTATTTCACTCCTTTTTTGACATGAAGATTTAGTTCGTTAGTTGAGGTAGTCAGTTCTAATATTGTGAAAGTACGTGGTTTTCTTTTGTCCAGATATATAAGAGAAGAAAACCTCTCTCCAAAATGCGTTGCTCCTCTATGAGAAGCACATTCGGAGTGGTGAATTCGATAGAGACTTCAATTTAGTATCGTGAGTTTTATGGCGCGTTCAAGAGAGTTGCGTTAAAGACGCTATCGAAGTGAATAGAAAGACGAAATATTGAAAGGGCTTCTCGGTTTCTGTTAGTTTTGCACTGTGATTTCATTGCATAAAAACGACAAAGGGTAAAGCTCTCGAGCTTTTGGCGTTGGGCAACCCTTGAAGGATGCGCTATGCATTCGACATCACTAAACATCCTTAGAGCTTCTTGAATGTATTTCTGGCCTAAACAATGACTTTCGGTGACCTACAAATGCATCAAATCGGTGCTGTCATCTACCTAGACAAGTCTTGCATCAATTTTCCGACCTCGGAGGCACAGAGAGTTCGTAAGCTCAGAGCGTGGGATCAAACCAACGACCACGTGTTTATTCAAGGACACCTTTGACTGCTGTGCTACAGTTTAATTGAGAAATCGGAAACGGCGGTCGTCGGACTGCATTAAACGGAAACGAACTCCTCCTCAGGCATTGTGATTTAGCTGTATCATAGAGTCTTGCAAGAAGGTTTTGGTTTCCTCATCATTTCCTTGGATATGAGATTTTTTGTTCTTCTTCGTTCTGATTTGTTCACCTTAACTTTTACATTACTTCTATCTGACTTCATTCGTTGCTCTGACTCGCTTTCTGATGTATAGTGAAACAAAGTGTTCCGAATTTTGTACTCATTATTATGTGATACTTGCTAATGAGGATTATATTGTAATATATGAAACTTCAGGGCTCGCGTAGCGCAGTGGTCGGAGGTGCGCTGCAGTGCACATGGGACAGATCCAGGGGTCCAGACTCACCAAGCCTTCCATACCTCCGGCGTCGGCAAATTGGTACCAGACATGTCTGGAACGGTAGCAGCACTAGCTCGAAATGTCAGTAGGCCACTGCGAATCATTGTAAAGGCCAGATATCCAATCAGTTACCTCCAATGATGCTAAATGAAGTCGAATGCATGGCACATCCCTCAGAAATTGATCAACGCCGAGAGCTTTATTCTTTATCCTTTTTACCACCAGTTGTCTCGCCGCCCGACGTAAAAGACTAAAGCTCCTCACCTCCTTGTGCGAAGTACAAAGACTGAAGTTTTGCGATGTTCAAGAAAATTTTAATGCAGAAAGGAGCTCAATATGTCTTCTTGTCCGTGAATTTTTTAAAAAATTGAACGCGATCTAGAATGATCGGAATAACGTCATGTTCTAACCACGGAAAAATGACCAAGGCTGGTTCGTCGATATTCATGTCCTAACACTTCTTGAAGGATCTTGCAGAAAATCCTTCCAGGTTTCAAATTGTGGTTCAAGGAGCGACAAGTATCGCTAGGTCGACTACTACTAATCTGATTGGCAAATAGGCCTAATATAATCATTATTATCTGGTAAAAAGTGCTTCTTCGCGGAAATTTGAGAGCTGTCGCCTAAATGAGGGGTCTCAAAACCCGCATGGGAGTCATTCCTGTGAGTATTGAGATTGCTACTGCACTTGTGCTATGAATTCCGATGTTTTCAAGTAAGTTGTGCATGTAGTTGCCTAGAGTTCATAATGCGATTATGAACACATGGTATATTAAATAACCTAATATTCCTCGCTTGCCTGTACTTACTTCAACTGGAAAATAAGTATTCTATGTTTCATTCATTGTAGAAAGCTTATTAAAAGACGTGATAAATTACTCCTCTAAAAAATCTGTCATTAGGAGTCGTACGGACTCCAGCACTATTTCCGTTTGAACTGCAATTTGCTGGCTAGATAAAATTTGCTTTCTCTAGAATCTTTCTCGAGGGAAGGAAACGAATGGCAAATGTGCTGGAGTCCGCACAACTCGTCAAGACGGGCCATCCAAGTATCTAAGTAAGGAATCTCGAAAGCCGTCCTGCTACTTTCTGAACTCGTCACCACTTGACGGAAATACACCATTTTGTTCGCAGGACTAGAGGGACTAGAGTGATTCCTGACAGCGATTTAATCCTAGCTCGGCTTCCGGATGGAATGTTGAACTCGTTTCTAATCGTTATAGCCTTGCCGAATGAATAACTCGTAGTTGTAGACAGCAGTTCGATACCCAGAATGCGATAAACCATTGTTCTGAAACGAACTGCTACAAAGTGCCCATTATCCAAAAAAAAATGAGTCGAAAAGCTTAAAAAAAGAAAGCAACACCATGAAAACAAAGGGCTTAAAACCCTAATTTAATAATTTTTGAAATATAAGCACTTCAGTAGCTTATGGCATTTTGAGAAGAATACGTTAGAAAAAGAGAGAGTGAAAAAGATTGATGGTCATCGTTTTTGATGAAGTTGAACTGAGATCCCTATAGAGCCTTATTGTGTTATTGATTAACGAGATTTCAGACCACAGCGACGATTTTCACGCTGTTTATTGTTTGTCAAAAAAAAAGAACATTTTTTTTGATAGCGCATTGTGAAACTGCGCCATTCGCAGTGGCGAGGACCGGGATCTATAAACCGTAAGCAGATCCATCCGCGAATCATAAAACGCATTTTTTCAATTTATGGGTTCTAGGATGTTTCTGCAGGATATCTGCAGATCCAAATATCCACCAACATACATTCACTTTGCATTCACAACAGGAAGGCAATGATGATCTAGCAGGTACAGTGGAAATGGATGAAGTTCTGACGCAAAGCGCTGTATCCCGCCGTTGTCCAGTTAGATTTCAGCGGACGACTATATGCCATGTGAACATGAAAATATGAAAGAAGGGACAGAAAGAAAAGTTATTTGAGATAATTGTCATTATTAGATAAGAGCAGGCAAGTCACATAAACCATAATAATGAGGAGAATGAGAGTTTTTAGGGCAGTCGAGGAAAAACATTTAGTCGAGGAAAAAAAAACATTTACGATGACACTAGAGTACTTATCGACGGAGCGATTCGGTCACACAGCGAACGCCTTATCCGCCCAGTCGAGCACTTTCTTCAACATGTCACACTCAGATCTCATTTCTTTCTTTATTGCTGCCGGAATACTGGAATATAGCACGAAAAAAATAACTTTACGGCAATGAATCGGAAACTGTTAACGGTCCTAAACAGTGTCAAAGTTCAGTCATCAATCATTCACGCAAGTTACTTTAAGAATTCGATTCGTCGGCACCATTTTTTGATCATGTTCTATTCTTTTTTTAAAGGGCCTTCTGCATTGTAGGCGCTCCTGCACGGAGTTTTTTGTGATAATCTACTCTCACTGGTTGTCCCAGTTAGCGCTTTAGTTATCACAACTACATTAGTTTAATGCTTTGGCCCTTATATCGCATCAATTTCACAGCCCTTTTCTTCCGTTTTTTTTTCAAAATATTGCTTTCGGTTGTTTTCCAGTTCTTACTTGTTTTTTAACGAAAATCTATCACTGTAACCGGTTCGCTATCACGTTTAAACTTTGAACGTTCCATGATTTATGGACACCCTATTTTGTTTTATTTTCTAGAAAAAACTGCGTCTCAATCGGGTTTAATTGGGATTTGGCTGCAATCTGACATTATTTGTGGGACAGTAGGAGTTGATGAGCTCGTCTGCATTTTCTTAAGCTTGTTGTCAAAAAAGATGACAAAGGAAGGACGACCACTTATCAGTTACTTACTCACATTCTTCTCATTGTTTATCTACCTTGGGTGCTCATAGGACGTATTTCTGTCACGGCAATAAATCGCGAACCAACCGGAGTCAATCGGCCACATGAGGATGCTGTTACGAGCCAAATCAACGGATGAATGTTCTAACGGAACTAAGGGGTTCGTTATTTGCAGTTCAAAGGAAAAAAAAGTTTATCATAAAGTGATCTCAGAAAGAATTGGAAGTCCTCCAAAATTAACATTTAACATTTTCAAGACTCATTTTTTCGCATACATTTTTTCCTGTAGTTATTGAGGAATGGGAAAGGTATGCTGAAGTTTTAAAATAATGAGCACTTTTAAAACGTTTACATAAGAGTCCGGTCGGAAAATTTACTAATAATCGGTATCTTTGAAATGATGTAACTTAATATAAATGCGTTAACTCAAGTAAAATTCCTTGGAATCTAAATGTTTTCTTCAACGTGGTAAAAGTTCATTGTTCTGGCAGAACAAGGTTTTGAAAGTGTGGTCGTTAGTTTCGAAGAGCTCTGCGACTATGCTGCATATACCAGAGTTGTTTCGTCCAACATTTGAAGCGTTGATGGACATAATTCGTTGACATGGTCTACGCTTCACATGAACTTCACCGATTTCGTGACGATATATCTCTTTTGTCTGCAGGCTTCAGAAGGTTGAAATGTTCGGCTCTATACAACCCAGCTGTTGACTATGTCTTTCTCTTGGTGCATTCTGCTTTGGAAAGTGATTAGGAGTTCACCATTTCTCCAACTAATGTGCGGCATGTCTTACTTGCAACTAAAGAAGCAAAACTGGGAATTTCTTTTGTCTGAGAGCACAATCCAGACCAGCTTAAAAATCTTACAAATTTTTTTTGTTTTGTTTTTTTTTCCCAAATAAGCCACCATCACACAGTGGCCGGAACTCAGCAGTCGTGTTTCGGATTCATTTCCTCACATCCGTCATTCGCGAAGGTTTTCACATTTTGCGTGTGGGTTATCTGTTGCTTAAAAATTTCGGTCTTTTTTTATGAATGGCTTGGAATGGTGGTCAAGTAGACTGTCCTTTTTATCTATGAAATAACTTTTTTTTAAATAATAAAAACTTCACAACGACGAAAGTGGTCATCATTCCTGGACAGAGCCAAGAGAAAACACGAATTTTAGTGGCAACGGATTATTTTACATGTGTTTTTTGAAGGTACATTAAAAAATAGTTTGCAGTGGCATTTGAAGGCATTGTTGTTGTTGGTTCAAACCCTATCCGCATCCGATTTCAGCGCTCTGAATGCGGGGGTGTGGTCTACAAATGCATTGTCAATCCAAAATGAAACTATATCCAACAATAAAGGATGATTGTGATTTTTACTGAAAGGTTCAGGAACACCTGTACAGCAGTAGTTAGAGGTGCCCTGCATAGGCAATGGTCGGTCGCTGGTTCTATCCTGGAGCCACGGCTCGTCATGCCTTTCATCCCTCCGGGGTGCACGGGATGCTACCACACTCATCTAGGAAGATAAAACATTGGCTTTGTAAGTCGACTGGGCACTCTAAGTCATTGTGCAGACGATATGCATTCAATCACCTTTTACGATGCTCGATGAAGTGGTGACTATGGCACACTCCTCAGGACCTGACCAACACCGAATGCCTTATCCTTTTTTTTTATTATTAAAAACGTTTACGTACCCACCCACAGTACCATTAGTCATTGCGCAGTTTGAACCTGCACCAATAAATCCTCGATTTATTCCTCTCGCCATACCCAATTGGCTCCGGTTGTTCAAGAGAGACACAGGGATGCATCGCAATTTCACCGCAGTCGCCTTTGTTTTTATCACTTCTTTTAATTCTTTCCCTTTTTTCTTCGATATCTTTTTAGAGTTAGTCGACTGTTATTGAGTAAGCTCTTTGGATCTGGTGAATCTACATTGGGTGATGGAAAGTTTCTCACTCAGCTCAGACGTTGTTCATGCAAGGTCATAGGAGTCGAGAAGAAGCTTTTTAAACTTTATTCGAATATTTTGGTCCTACAATTGAATAAGATCGAAAAATTCAGGTGATTATTCATTTAATCGTTAGCTTCTCACTTTCCTACTCGTTATCGTCAAGAGCTAACTTGTTCTTCTTCTGATTCAGTCGAGCTATCCAAGCCGCTGAAATCTCGTTACATGATTGTCTCTGGAACGGCTAAATGGGTAAAAGTGGGACTGCGAATTAATCCGCCGCCGTTCATGCCTATTGGGTGAATTCACCTATTTCTTCTCACTTTTCCTCCAGAAACATAACCACGGTTTCTTCCATGGTTGTAAAAATAGTGATTAAGTTTGATCTCAACCTTAATGCCTCTTAATATTTCGTTCCCTGGTGAGTGTCATAAATTTTTACAATCCGATAGCGCGTAATAGCTCATGACCCTTCACTCATTATTTTTATTGCTGAAAATCTATGTTTCCCATTACTATTTTTTCCGGGTAGTAAGAAAACGTATTCGAATATTTATGGATTTCATATCATGGCCATCCAATCCACAACAATGCCATGGTTTTTCCACATGGAATATTGGAAGTCTTCACTTTTCATGGATTTCATAAACACGGTTAGACCTAAGTATAAGGTGAAAGTTAAAAACAAATAAAACTGTATTCATGAAAACTGAATTAAAATAGCGCGGTGGCAAATTTGTGGAAACAAATCGAGAGCGTTCCATTTACCAAAATTGGAGTTATGTTCAAATAGAGTTGCTCATTCGTCTATTGAGCAGGATTAACATGCAATATCAGATAGAAAGCGCGTGTAGCACAGTGCTTAGAAGTGACCTGTAATGCACACATGATCTTTGGTTCGATTCCGTGCACTATGCTGACCAAGCTTTCATCCTTCCAAGGTCGCAAAATTGGTACCAGACCTGTTGGGAGAATGAAAGTAACAACCTAATACGTTGGTAGGCCCCGGAAGTCACTGTATAGGCCAAATAAGCATTGCCTGTATGACGCCACGAGTGAAATGGAATGCATGGCACGCTTTAAAGCGATTAAGCAACGCCAAGCACTTTACCCTTTTTTATTTGGTTCGGTGGCATTCAACTAGTGACTTTTCTGCAGAGAATAACAGAACACTGGAAGGCTCGTCTATGGTCAATAGTGTGATTTTCCCTATGATACCATCTGCTGGACGCGTTGTGTTGGCTGTGCATTTCCAACATCGTGCTCATCTAATGGGAGTCGCTCACGAGACGTTTAGTAGTAAACTGCTTATTTTCAGTAATTGCATCTGCTCGAGCATGTGACTGCACCACTCACGAAGGAGGTGGAAGAAGTTCTTAGGAAATTGCCTTGGAATGAGCCTTCTCTTCATCTTCATTTTCCTAAAAATATTCCAAGCTTTACATGGAGTAGTACAACGAAGCGAAAGGTTTGCTATTCTTAGCGTTACAAGATGTTAGCCATCACACGCCTTAAACAGCGCTCAACACATAAATTTGGTGGGTGCGCCGTATGGAATGAAGGCAAAATCCATGTTGGTTACGTGCTCCGTACAACTCTTCCGCCATCTAGACTCGTCGTTTCCAGCAAATGGTGAACGATGGTGGTCCTCTGATAGTAAACAATACTTTTTCTATAACTAGAAAACACAAAAGATAAAAAACTCAGATGCGTTACAGACTTTTCCCTTTGCTCTAGCGGTACACAACTATTTTTTATAGTCAACGGATAGTCGTATCAACAACAACTGCAATGTATAAAAGAGCACTGAAGAGTGAGCATGCCTCATTCGTGCAGTGTTCAGTGAAGGAGATCCGTCCCGGTACGACTACGAAGACGTCAGATCAAGAGGACAAACAATTGTGAGCCACCGACTCGGATCATCGGCTCTAATGAAGACGAAGACGTCGAAACGTTAGCCGAATAAACCTTATTATCCACCTCGTGTAAGCTTGACACCTACTTGGATACTTGGACGGTCCGCCTTCACGAGCTGTGCGGACCCCAGCACATATGCCATTCGTCCCTTCTCTCGCAATCGTAGTCCATGGTGGTGGTCTTGTTCGAGCATGGCATCGCTTGCGAGTCTCGTACGGTGATCTGTAAAACAATTGCAGCTGCGGGTACGCTGATTAACTTTGTTTACGAACACGTCCGCCCAACGTGTAGGTGGTCGTCCTGGGGGGACGTTTGCACTTTTTTGGAGTCCACTCTATTGTTCTTTTCGTCCATCTGTCGTTCGTTCCTCTCATTATGTGACCGGCCCATCTATGTTTCGCTATCGATGTATATTCTCCTGGATCTCGAAGATGTGACAGATTTCGAAGGTTAGAGTTTCGCATTCCGGCTAGATATTGAGAGTGCCGGTTATATTTCACAAGACATCGCTCAAGCGCTCTGTGAGCAGTGCGAAGCATTCTTGACGTAGTTAAGGTATCAACCCATGTCTTCGCAGCATTACAGAGCACTGGGATGACCGTTGAATTGAAGAGATGAGCGCGGATTTTCGGGTCATTCAGTTGGTCGGTGGCTTCTTTGAGAGACCCGAATGTAGCCCAAGCTGCTCTCCTTCTTCTATCTATTTCCTCCTTCATGTTGTTTTCCATGTTCATTGATCGCCCAAGGTATACGTACGAGGTGGTCTCTGCAGTGAGAGAGCCATCCAATTCAATTTTTCCGCCTTCGCACAATGGGTTTTTCATGAACTGGGTCTTCTTTCGATTTATGCGAAGTCCAATGTTTTTTCCCCGCTTCGTTGAGCTCGTTGATCATCATCTATGCTTCGCTAGTACTTCTTGAGAAGATGACAATGTCGTTGGCAAAACGAAGGTTTGATAAGAATTTTCCATCAATACATATGCCTTTCTCATCCCAATCTCGTGACTTCATTCTCCACTGCAGTGCGGCACTGAACAGCTTTGGCGATATTGTGTCGCCCTGTCGAACCCCTTTTTCCTATGAGTATGGTAAGAGGTCGATGGAAAAGCTGTATTTTCGTAGTGCAGTTCCGATAACAGTCGCACAAGCACAGAGTTCTTATGTAGGACGGGTCCACTCCTTGGTCGACGAGCGCTGATAGGGATTGCATTCGTTTCGACACTGTCAAACGATTTTTCATAGCCGACAAAGGTTAGGGACTAGAGGCAGGTGGTATTACCGACGAACTTCGATGACCCAGGACACGGTTTGGATGTGGTCCATACAGCAAAATCCTTTCCGAAATCCTGCTTGTTCGACTGGTTGCTCCTCATCCAATGTCCTTGATATGCGCAAGAGGATAATCTTCGTGAAAGAGCTTGTAGAGTACACTCAACAAGCATGTGGGAGGATAGTTACGAAGATCCCTTCGGTCTCCTTGCTTGGGCAGGATGACCGTATGCGACGTCCTCCACTGGTCTGGGATTTTTTTCTTTTGAAGGTAGGCTGCCATATGATTTGCGAGAAGTACATGTAAACTGTATTCTCCAGCTCTAAGGAAATCGGTGGTGACATTGCTCTGGTCCTGGAGCTATGCCTCTTTTAATGCTTTCTATCGCAACTGGAGCCTCCGACGGAAGAATTCCAGGTGGTTTTTCTCCAGCGGGGATATTAGGGTCCGGCACAGGGATTGCGGAACGGAAAAGGTTGGTGTAGAACGTTTCTTCTATTAATTCCATATCATAGCAGGAACTTTTGACGATTTCATCTTCGTTCATCAGGGCTGATAGCGGAACATTATAATCACACAAGTCCCGACGGCATTTTTTCGGACTGCTTCTTTTCTCTGCTGCTTCCAGCAGTTTTTTCTGCTTGTACCGTTGTATATCTTCCTGTAAAGCTATTCTACTGCTGGCATTTATTACTAGCCATATCAAACGTGTTGCAGTAGGATTAAGCTTCAGTTTCCTTCTCTTTTCGAGCAACTCCTTAGTAGTGACGGAGGTGCGATCCGATCTCCTTGCTTGAGGAACTGAGGCGAATTCGACACAGCTTTTTCAGTCCTGCGACAAGCAGCAGTCTTCGGTCGGGTCTTCTCTAATCTGCCAGTCACGTTTGGATAGGGTTCCGTTCAGAATGTTCTCGTCGTATACAGCTAGACTTTTTCTTCGTGGTCGATGAAAAGAGTTCTTTTTCAGCTTGTGGCTGAATCGAATCTTCGCGCGAAGAAGGCGGTGATCGAAACCAGCACAGAATGACAGGACTACCGATGTGTTAAGTAGGCACCATCTTCTGTTTGTCAGAATATGGTCGATCTCCGCATGAGTCATGCCTTTGGGAGACTCCCGTGTCCAGCGGCGGCTTTCTTTATTCTGGAAAACGAGTTTCCATGGAAGAGACGTGCTGCTGACAGGAGTCCCTGCGAGACGGTTTCCATTCTCATTTCTTTCTCCTAATCCAAAATTTCCGATCCTGTATTCGCTCTCGTTGGCCTTTCCTATTCTAGCGTTGAAGTCTCCGACAACAGAATTATGGTATGCTTTATCATTGCGAATAACTTCCTCCAACTGGTAGTATAACGCATCTAATGTACTCATCAGCTGCGTCGGTCCGTGAGCAGCAGTTGATGATTGTGATCTTCTTATGATGTGTCAGTTGACGACGGTAGATAGCTATGCGTGGGGAAAGGATCTCATATGAGTCGACGAGATGAACAATGGACGAGTGTACGACAAAGCCTACGCCGCCGACATTTCGTGACGGGACCTCTCCTCCACGGATGACAGGGGGTCCCATTGTTTAGTTGGCGAGTGTCGGTCTTCTTAATTTTTGTTTCTTGTAGTGCGATCACATGAAAGTTAATGCGACCTGTGGCTACAAGAAGGGCGTGAAGATCGGCGTCTGTGGAGAGTGTTTTGGCATTATACGTTTGGAGTAAGAAACGTTCTCCATTACGTATCGTGCGTGTGTTCGTCAGATCCGGTTCCGATGACGGCCTGCAAAACCCGAGATTTTGTGGACTCTCACAGGACGTCTCACTGCCTGACGTCATAGACGGGAGCACCAAGTCTACGGGGTACTGAGGCTGGCCTATTGCTGGTTGTGCAATTTGATCCTCCATGAATCCTGACTTGCAAGGGCGTATCCAGGTCTTCACCACGATGTGGTTCAGAGGGAGGTGTGTTTTCGGCGACGAATCCTTCGCTCGATCTTCCTTGGGATACGGGGTACTGGTTAAGCTCGACACATGTTGATTATTTGCTATATATTACTGTGATCGACCATATGAGAACAGTACTCTCTTATAACCAAAATAAATCACTGAAAAGGCACTCTGCCCACTCTGACTTCCTTCCCCTTACCCATCTTTCTACACACGCATGTGGCGAATCCACTTCATCTCAGGGCGTTATGTATTGAACATAACAGAGACCTATTTAGTTATTTAGTCTCATTGTGTTACTCATTTCATCACTAAAATCGTCCTTAAGGTCGACATACAATACGACACTGATCAGTTACACTACCAAGCTGTTAAATACCATTTTATTGAATCAGGACAAGAAATTCCGACCAATGAATTCCGGTGAGACACTTTTTAAGTAAAAGGGAACACTTCATAACCTTACAATCAATTTCGTGCCCACGTGTTATAATTTTGCGAATTTCAACAATAGACTTTTCACTTAATTTCTCGTAGAATTGTGCATATTTGTTTTCCAACGCTTCATTCAGGCAGATATTTGTTTCAGATGCTTCTCCGGTAAGAGTTGAGATTGACATCAGCGTTCGTAGCATGGGTCCAATCTCCGAGCAAGACATGGTAAGTGGGTGCTTCCAATTCGAATCGGGTTTGATCCCTCATGGGGAGTTCGCTTCCAAACCCTCGTAAAGGTGACCCAGGTCAAGTGGTCTTCCTCGTGTTTGGTTCTTCTGGATTTTTTTTCATTTGAAATTCGAGAAATGAAGAACACTGGCTTGTTTAGCAATGGACCGCAGGAATAATATGCTATCAAGATAGTTTCTGTTTCCACCTCATCCCTCAAATTTGGTGCAGGATGTTTTCTGTGCCTTTCTTTTAGCAGTACACTCAATGAAGAGACCACGATATTTTGAAAATTAGTCTAGTGAGAGTTAAAAATCAAGACTGGTGGGAATATAGAAGCACCTCTTGAGAAGAGCGAATGTCTACCACTTCTCATAATGCTAATTTTATCTCAACAGTAACCAATAAGTAAATATTAATTTTGCTTGTCATAATAACAAGAAAAGGTAGAATAGATTGATAGGTGTTCCTTAAAGGTTAAAGTAACGCTTCTTAATGCATAGAGGAGCTAGAGCGTTTACACCTTGTTAAAGAAGTTGGGTAGCGAGCAGCGGTATAGTGCTGGGCCTCTGTTCGCTTTTAAGCACGGCCGTTGTAAGAATTATAAATGATTCCTCGAAAAACTTGGCCTGCGGTGAAACCACAATGGTTGCAAAGAGTGGTCGTGGGAAAGTGTGTGAAGACAAAGATAGGGGACCATTTGTATCTAAATATTCAAGGCGTTGTTAGAAAAGTAGGATGTATTTAACGGAACGAAATGATTAAGAGTAGATTAAGTTTTTGTAAATGTTTGTGTTTAAAACGGGTTGGAGATCTCACCAAAGAAACAGTTGACTTCCATTAAAACTAGGAATGATGTCCAATCAATACGTAAGTGTTGCACATCTAGCAACCTGTTATTGAAATTTCCGTGGTGTACCCTCGTGTTTAGACTTATTTGCTGCAATTTTTTTTCAAGCGTCATTGACTTCGCTTAGGAATTCTCTCTCGACTGTTACTTTCGACAAAAATGGCTGGATCAGCGATTGGCATTCACGCCAATAAAGTCCGAACAAGCCAGTGATGCCACTGGCCAGCAAGATGCTCAAGGATATCTGGGTATGTGTTTTGGAACCTCCTGTCTTCAGGGACTTAGAAATGATGGCATGACAGCTCGAAAACAAAAAAAATGACGTCGGACATTGAAAGAGCTGTGTTCTAATCCGAATAATGGTCCATCTTTAGAAAGCAAAGAAAAAACCTTAAGAATGGTCATAAAATTCAAGTTTAAGGAATAGAAGTAGTCCAAATTGTATCAGTTTTGTGCGCCCACCCAGAATTGAAAGCTACTGAATGTTGTCTTTTGCAACTATCCATGTCAGACTGAGAAGGGACAAGAGCTCATATATGGTCCTGCTATCTTTTTATATCTTAAGGCTTTATTCTAGACGCCCGCCACAAACTGTTGGACACTTTGTCCACTTCAGTTTTTTTCATGGATTTTTGAATAAATTGGGGGAAATGCCTGCGTTTCAAATTCCCATGGGATTTCAGCGTTCCTTCTACTTCTTTTTATAAAATTTGTCTGTGTATCCGTATTATACAAAGTTCCTTTCAGGTGCCCGATACATATATCAGAAATGGGCGGAAATCTTATTTACATACCCTAACGGTGCCGAATGTTCTTTTCAGAGTGCGGTCCGATGGGCAGGTTCATGTCTCACAAAGGTTCGTAAAAGTTCAATTTCAAGTTCGTTTAGGATAAAGGATAAAAAGAGATAAAGCTCTCTGCGCTGATTAATCCCGAGGAATACGCCATGCATTCGACTTCAGTAAGCATCGTTTGGAGGTGACTGAATGCATATCTGGCCTTTACAGTGACTTGCTATGGCCTACCGATACATCGAGCCAGTGCTACTATCCTCGCAGACAAATCTAGTACCAATTTGCCGTCCCCGAAGAGGATGGAAGGCTTGGTGGGCCATCGGCGCGGGGGATCGATTCCACGTGTGTGTTGCAGGGCGCCTCCGACCCCTGCGCCACACGCGTCCTTTTCATTCAGGATTGGAAAAAGATTTTAATGCTCAGCTTTGCTGACCAATTCCAAACACATTTCTCCTTTATAAGTAAAAACAAAAGATGATAAAGTCACCGAAGTGTACCAGAGATATTTTATAATGTTATCCTGATGAAAGCAACCAAAGTAGGTCTATTCATCTTTTCCTAAGAGAAATGGCCACGTTACTAACAGCAATTTTTCGTAGACTATCTCGCACTAGAATGTTTTCGTCAGGTGTGTTCTTTCATTGATAAGCTAACACTAGGTTGATAAATAAGTTATTTCAATCAATAATATTAATCAATAATCAATCGCCAGTAATCTTTTGGAATATTCTCGTCAAGTTCAAGAAAATCATGAAGCGCATATTTCAAGCTGTATGAGAATGCAGTGGGCACGCAGCCACGATGAAGCGGTAAACCGTTGGGAGGTCCGAGGCCAACATCTCCTTTAGGAGAAATCGTTTTAGCTATGTTAAGTAATCGCCAGTCGGTGCACTTCTGTTTCGTTAGGAAAATTTTTGCCATTGTTATGGAGCTCTTTACCAGAACATTAAGGAACGTCTTCTGAATCGGATTTATTCACCGTTCACATTCCTTGCATTAAATTCTAACTTTTCAAGTCTACAAGATAAACAATAAATATTTGATCACATATTTAGCCGTAATAAAGCTGATATACACTTAGGAATATACCGAGAATATTTCCTAACCTAATTTGCTTCAGAATAGGCAGATATCATTGAATCGTCTTAGTATCTAGGCTTTGAGTAAGGGAAAGTACTGATAATGATTCAGAAGTGACGTTGTCGTTTTTAGGCTAACCATCCGCACAAAATGTCCGATGTTTCTCAGGAAGTTTCCAATGGACGTACAGGTGAAAGTTTTCCAAAAACAAGAAAAGAAAAGAAAAACGGCGATGTCAGCACCTCATCGTCTCATGTTGACTGGACTTCTTCATAGCCAATTTTTCGTATAATTACAGTTATAATATAGTTGATAGACAAAAAAGAAACAAAAAAGAATAAGACGAAGCAAATGATGACCCAACAAAATAGTCTGTGGAGCTCTCCAGTTCATTACAAGCAATTAAGATGGCGATAATAACAGAAAAAAAGATGAATTGTTCAGAATGTCTGCCGACGTGGCGTGTTTCATGGTGATTATCATGGGAGAAAACTATGGTAGAGCAATTTCGTCTTACTCTGAAACCTTTGCAGAATGACTCGATAAGAATTTAAAGCGAAACCAGAGCCCTTCGAGTGACGAGTGCTACTGAACTGTGAACCTTCTTTGTGATCATTCCTGCCTAGAAGTTGCTTGATTTTCGTTGGGAAGAAATTTTTTCCTGAAGCTAGGAACTACACGGCTTCGATGCCGACTCGAATAGAACATCGACACGAAATTACGCGAAGTAGCGGAATTTAATAACTACTCATACCATTGTAGCTCCGTTATTATTATATGACTTTGTACTAGTTTTTTTAAAATAATTAGCAGTAGGTTTGCTTAGCGTCAAGGTTTGCTAAGTTTAAAAGGAGCTTGTTCCGTTCTTTGCTACTTTTTACTCGCTGTCTACTATAATTTTCACGGCTGGATATGATGCGAAACCCAATCACAATGATGCTGACATATTTGCAAAACTCCGAATCGCAGGTAGCTGATGGAACGATGAATCGATGGGGAACGAACGCGCTATTACCATTTCCGGGAGCTAACGCGTTCACCACCACACCATGCGGGTCCTTCGTTTCGCCTGTCTCTCTGCTAATCCTGAGGCAGTTAAGAAATTCCGAGGAACAATTCAGTTAACCAAAAAGAAACGAAGACTGGTAGGATCCTAATAATATGTAGTCCTAAGCGCAGTTAAGAGGATTGAGAAAGGTAATATGTTAAAGTGACACCATTGGCAATGAAAATAAACGTCAGAGGAACGCAGATTTTTGGTTTAGGCGTGTCCGATAGAAATCGGATCACTTGGTTACTTCACGAACGACGTCACCTACAAATGGAAAGACGTCGAACTGGACGAGAAAATGGGCAACATGCTGTCGCAGTACAAGATTTTGAATCTATTCAAAACCGAACACAATATCAGCGATTATCGGCAGATTGATAGGAGTAAGAGTGTTTTTTTTCAAAATTATTAAAAATCTGCTCCGCTCCCAATAAGCGGAAACGAGGTTTTTGACCCAGTCTTATTCGCCAGTCTACTTCTGAGTTCGCTTTAAAAAAAATTAATGGATAAAGCTCTCGGCGTTGATCAATCCCTGTTGCACCATACAGTTGACTTCATTAAGCATCGTTTGGAGGTGATCAAATGATTCACCTTTTCCTTTGATGGGCAAACACGAGGTTCCCATTTCTCCGTTTTTTTTCTGCAAAACAACGTTTTGGCGGATTTCGCCTTCTTCAGGGCCTGGAATGGCGAAGTTGACTCCAATCTAGTTGCCCACAAACCACAATGAAAACAGAAAATACACAAGACCAAGATTTTACTCGCATTGAGAACAAAATAGCTTCTTCGTTCAACCACAGCTTTGTATAAGTCTGCCACTGTGTCTGTCACGTTGAGAGCAACCACACAGAGTTCACATGGAAGCGTGATGGGACCTCTCCCACTAAAATATCAATGTGAAATGCTGTGTAGGATCATGCGTGACAACGGACATTCCGCTGCGATTCATTTTTGGTCCTTGGAGTTTGTCCACAATGCTTTGAGAGTTTTGCGCAGAAGTTGTCAATAATTCTTGTGCGAGGATGGTAACCTCTACTTAAAGATTTTTCTACTATATTTCTCTGTTTTATGCCTGCTAAGTGGACTACTAGGTTTAACTTAATTTTACTGATTAAATGTTCCTTTACACGGACGCAGAGTGGTCTATCCGTTTGGCCAATGTATTGGTCTCCGCACGCTTTACAGGAGATTAGGTACCCCGTATCCGAATTTATGTTACCACCATCTCTATCGTTGTGGCAAGCTGACAGCAATTTTGCGCTTTTTGTTAATTATGCGTTGTGCATACGCCCTCATACAGGCAGATGCTGCTGTCTGAGAGTGTTCAGTGATGTTTCAATCACTGT
Source organism: Angiostrongylus vasorum (assembly GCA_018806985.1). Classification (NCBI taxonomy): domain Eukaryota; kingdom Metazoa; phylum Nematoda; class Chromadorea; order Rhabditida; family Metastrongylidae; genus Angiostrongylus; species Angiostrongylus vasorum. The sequence goes on along the minus strand of JADANN010000032.1, from coordinate 169,103 downwards.
AACCGAATTGTCTAGATTGCAGTTTGGGAGCATGGTTTTGCCTCTACAGCTATCCTGAGAATGTAAAGTTTCTTAACCATTCGAAGTGGCTATTTGCTGCCCCAGTTTCGGGGGATTCTTTCTTCTGCTTTATTCCTGTGCACACACTGGTGGCTGCTCCAAACCTGCTTTTTTCCAAGGGCCCTTTCTATGTGCAAGGAGTGAGAGGAGAACTAATGAACCAGTAGGTTTTTATGATTTCGATTTCAGCACCAGTTGATGATGCAGCCGTTTTGGACAGGTTAGTTTTAACGTCCAGAAATGGATCCCAATTTTTTTCGATTTTTTCTCAGATAGACTTAATATACTTTATCTATTAATATATCCGTTCATTCAACGACTCGAAGCATTTATTCATCTCTTCCCTGTGTCGAGCAGGTGCAAAACTGTCGTCGATATACCTACAGTAAAGTAGTGGGCGGAGACCGAGTACAGGGACTCCAACTTTAGACATGAATGCAATGGCAAGGCTTGGTGCCAGTCGTTGTTCCATTGCCAACACTCAATTGCGCCCAACATTTTTCAGATCATCTAAAGATTGAGCAGTTTAGACACCCTCTTAGGGAAGGCCATGAGTCGCTGAATTGAGAAGCCATAAATGCTTATTGCTTCTTCGGGTTGCATACAGAGTTTAAGGATGGCTTGCATAACGAAGTCATTCGACAAACTTGTGTACAAGGAGGTAACCTCGAGGGACGCAATCACTGCCTTAATAGGATTTTTACCAATTGCGTAAGTATTAGTGTTAAAAACCACGCTATTCCATCTGTTGGCCCGTATACACAGCTATTGATATGTCTAGCACTGAAAAACGATGGATCGGTGGACACAAGATCATCACTGGTTACCAACTTGTGAGTTTTTATGAGTACGTATAACACGGGACATGTTGGTAATTCAACTTTGAGTTAAGAAATAACTGATGGTTTTAGACCAGCAGCCACTTTGACCCATTCGTTGTCAATTTTTTGGTATTGCTTCTTGGATTCCTTCTCAAATGATAGAAGATCAGAGATATCATCTTTAAGATGCTTTTTCATCATCTCAACATCTAGCCGATGAGGGATTACTTCAAATTTTCCACCCGTGTCACTATGATTGTCTGATTCTCTTTAACCTTAGCAGCTCCCGTACCTCCCGCACACAACATTTCTGCACTTCTGTGAAGTTGGAGCAAAATCTCCTCGTGTGATAGGGTTTAAGGACTTCGAATGTTTCGTTCGCAAATATCTGAATCTTCATATCAACCTCATTATTGGGGTCCTGTTGCTTAAACGACAGTTGTAGAACCAGCCAATGCCTCTACTTATTATCGTTCGTTCCTATTTAGTGCTACGACTGTAGCTGTGCTACAGAGTCCATCTTCAAGATCAGGGAAGCTATATGCGACCCCACATAAAAAGGTGTTAAATACTATATAAAACCATAAAACCATTAGTTATAGAAAACAGTATTCGGTTACTGAAGCATCATTATTGGAGAAGCGACTAGTGGAGGTAATTCTGTGTATATAGGGGCGCTTGTGGCGCAGTGGTCGTAGGCGCCCTGCAATACGCACGTGGAATCGATCTCCGCGCCCACGGCCCACCAAGTCCTCCATCCCTTCGGGGTCGGCAAATTGGTAGCAGACTTGTCTGGAAGGATAGCAGCACTGGCTCGATGTATCGGTAGGCTACTGCGAGTCATTGTAAAAGCCAGTTATGTATTCAATCACTGCAAACGATGCTTAGTGAAGTCGAAAACATGGCGCTTCCCTCAGGGATTGATCAACGCCGAGAGCTTTATCCATCTATCCTTTTTAATCCTGTGTACCTGCCAATAGAAGATGATTATAGGCATGGGATTTTGTTTTTCGTACTTAAATCCAATAATGCACAAAGCTGAAGAAAGATGGGTAAAGCTGAATATTCGAAAATTTCACTGAAAAGTTTTTTCATGAGCGATTTACAAAGTAGAAAAAAATGAGAAATGAAACTACGCCAAAAGAAATAAAGCTGTATAGCTTTGAAACAGCTACTTGGACTTTTATGAACACTTGTTGGTCAGATGATTCCAAGTGAAACCAATGAAAAAACTTCGACCATTTTTTTTCAAGTATATCAGTTTCATCAAGCATCGCTCGTGGCGCATTGGTTAGAGAAGCTCTGCAATAAACATGGGTCAGATCCCCTCGCTCCGGCTCACCACGCCGTTCTTACCTGTTAAGTCGGAAAATTGGTACTAGATCTATCTGCAAGGATGGCAACACTGAATCGACACATCAGTCGTTTCGAGTCGTTATGTACGCCAGATCTGCATTCACTAGTCGCTAACCATGCTTGATTAAGTCGAATGCATATGGTGCATCCCTCTGGGAATGGTAAACACTAAGAGCTTTATCCCTACTTTTTTTTATTATTCGTTCACGTGTTCTTTCAGATATCTCCGTTCTAAAGGTGTACTTCAAGCTACAACGTCAACAAGGTTACTACGTGCTACAGATCTACACTCCATGCACTTTACTAGTGGTGATGTCGTGGGTGTCGTTCTGGATCAACAAAGAAGCATCACCGGCACGAGTCGCACTGGGTTGGAGTTTTTACTCATCATCGCACTTTTTTGGACCAATGATTGTTCTTAGGAATTATGACTGTATTGTCCATGTCCACGTTAGGGATTCGGGTTACGCACCGATCTACCAAAGGTCTCGCATTCGACCGCCCTTGACATCTACATATTGTGAGTTTCTTCTACGAAAATATTTCAGACGCTATGGTTTTCAGTTCTAGAGGAACATATTATGAGAACATGTCGCACACTAGTAAAGACCATTTTTTCCATTTTTGTCCATTTCTTCGTCACCTAGTTGCAGGAGTTATTTCAATGAAGGGAGATTGCTAAATAGTGGATACCTTGATAACCCTTTTCCCTTTTTTTTGGATATTTCTGAGCAACACTCATATATCATCTTTAAATTGCCTTTTAAACTTCAATAGCTGTAGTTTGGTACTCAGTACCAGATTTTTTGCCACTTGTCAGGAACATCTGTTATGCGCTAAATCCGCATTTATCACCAGTAGTTTCTTCTTATGGCCCATAATGTCTTCATATTTCACTACTAGTACGGTCGTAAGGAAATCTAACCACCAAACATCATAATCTTCGAATGAGCTTTGTTCTCTCATACAGTTTATTTAATGGTGGATTCGTAGTGGATTTTGTCCTTTTGCGCTGAATAGAACTCAACATATATGTGTGCACGTCGAAGTTTTTGCTTGTTTATTCTGAAAACTGGATTCCGATTATGGTGCACATCAATTCAAATCCTGGTTTAGCACTTTCTCTGTTTGGCTATGGAGGTGTTTAGCCGGTTAGATTGCCGTCAACGTCACCGTTCCAGGCTCTGAAGAAGGCCATATCCACCGAAACGTCAGCTTCATAGCAATAAAGAGTAAAATACCACCTGATGTTTGGAGATGTATCCCCTCTAATTTGAGCGTAGTACTTTCCCTGGCCATCTGAAGATTGAGCAGTTTGGTCCCACATTACTATTTAAAAATCCCTAACGTTAGTGATGAGTTTAATCAAAACACCAAGTTGCGTGCCACAAAAGACAAGGGGGGAAGCGATTCTATTTCTTGGCGATGGAATACAACAGGATGGAACGATTTCTGGTTTCATAGTGCATCGGCTAATTGATAGTACTTGATAATAGATCAGTAGGCAAAGGAAAAACTAGCTACTTGTACATTGAAGAGCCACCATAAGACAAAAGCTACTTGGAAATGCATTGGCTGCGAACTTACAAATGGAACCCCATAGTGGTGTCGGTGTTAGAATTCTTCGAGCTTAATTTATTATTTATTTTCACTTATTTTTAAACGGAACGACCTTGTTCATCGTTAGAAACAAGTTAGGAGTATTTGCCAAAACAAAGAGCTACAATGTGAAGAAGTGGGCCAACTGTATCAGAAAGCACGTGTGATGGATGACTTGAACGAAAATTACTAAAATTTCTATTTCTATGTACCGCGCATCAGAGTTTCTTTAGAGGTGCCATTCGCTCCAGAAAGAAGGAAAACGTTACATTTACTTCCATAGAAAAACACAATACAATACAACAGTAGCTGACGTTTCGGCAGTATCGCCTTCTTCAGAGCCTGGAAGGGTATACTGACATACAATTTACTAGGCCAAACGCTTCAATGACACTTACAAAAAAGACGAAAAACTCTATGGTAATTACATGGTTAACAGCTTCTCGAAAAACACTCACCGCTTTTTTACGTGCCTTCCAATGAGGAAGATTACAGTAGCTGATTATGGTCGCATAAGGTTGATGATTGCACCATCCCACATCAGAAATTGATGCGAACATACCGGGGTCAGGTCGCGTATGACCTCTGGGCATTCATCCCCTGCTATTCATTGTAGGGTTTTTTGGCATTTATCCAAAAAGCCTCAAGAAGTTTTCGCGCTGGTGTTCTAGTCTCCTGCACAAGGATATTGACTTTTACTTCAAAATCGTCCCCGCTGTGCTTTTGTATCCCTATGCGTGCCTAGTGGGGTACTTTGTCTTAGTTTTCGTTTGCCATCTAGGTGTTCTTTTTATACGGATACACAAAGGCCTGCCCGTTTCGCCAATATCTTTTGGGTAATTCACATGTCTCAGCTTCAAGAAAATTCTACCGCAAACAAATTCTTCACGGTTCTGATAATAGTCAAAATAGGGTTGATAATGCACCAGTAAAATCTAGGGTCACCGTGATTGGGGGCATAACAATACCTGAGAGTGCGCGTTCGCTATTAGAATTGGGCCCAAGCTTTGCACCATCACAGCCCATTTCTAAAACGATCCCTGCGTAGGATAGCATGTAACCTTTATGAGCTTCAAGATCGACTTCGCTATCAGGCCAAACAAGAAACATCAAACAGAGATAAAAAATCAAGAGGCGGCGTCACTACCACCATCTCCTTTCCCTAAGACGTTTTTTAGACAGCAGGACCCTAACGACGGAGTTGACATAAAATTCCGCATGTTTTCGGACGGCGTTCTCAAGACCCTTAATCATTACCGCGATAGAAAGTTTATCTCTAACCTTACAGCCGCACAAAAATGTGGCATGCGAGAAATTAGAGAATTAATAAACTCAAAAACAATAAGACTGTCTGTTAGTGATAAGGGGGGAGAATTCGTAGTTATTCCTCGCCAGCTGGATGTTGAGATAACAGAGGAACATCTTAGTGATGCTACCCTCTATCGCCCATCCTCTGAAAAAGGAATACAAAAGTCAATACCGAAAGCTAAACCATCAATGGGTCAGTGTGGCAAAGGCTGCAGGTTTAAAACCATCGGTTATTTCGCACTTTAAAATCGATACACCAACATGTCCCGTCCTATACCTACTTATTAAAACACATAAGTTGGTATCACCTGATGATCTTGCGTCAACCAAACCGTCATCATTTAAGGTTAGACCCATCATCAGCTGTGTAGACGGGCCAACGGATAGAATAACCTGGTTTTTAAGCCTAATACTTACCCAGTTGCTTAACCATATTCCAGCTCACCTCACAAACACCCAAATGTTCCTAGAACGTCTACGTAACGCGTCTCCTAATAACGCGTACGTGATGGAGTCCTTCGACGTTACTGCGTTGTACACCAACGTATCGAATGACTCCGCAATGCAAGCCAGCTTCGAACTTCTTGTTAAACATGAAGGAAGAATAAATATGCATGGCTTGTCCATTCAGCAGCTAATGGCTCTCCTAAAGGAGTGCCTAAACTGCTCGATTTTCAGATGGTCTGGGAAATATTTCGCGCAAATAAGGGGGTTGGCTATGGGACAACGACTGGCACCAAGCGTTGTCATTGTGTTTATGTCTAAGATAGAAGCCCCCTGCTCTCGATCTCCGGCCACTACTCTACTGCATATATGTAGATGATTGTTTTGTCATCTTCTCTACGCAGGAGGAGATGGACAAATGCTTTGAATTATTGAACGAGCAGTCTGAGTACATTAAGTTCACCCGGGAGAAACCGAGAAAAGACTGGCTTCCGTTTTTAAACATCCAAATAAACCTATCAAGTAGCGGTTACCTGACAAAGTGGTACCGAAAGCCAAGTAACAAGAACATTCTCGTTCACTTCCTTTCTTCCCACCCTTCACACACAAAGAGGGCGCTTGTGAGAAACATGTTTCGAACAGCCACCTCTGTGTGCACAACCAGGGAAATAAAGGAAGAATCGCGCGACTTGGCTCGGCAAATAGCCACCTCCAATGGCTACGAAATAGTAACCCCACGAGATAAGTTTAGAAGGAGAGCGACGCGCCCAAGCGAAACACTTGGCCAAAAGAAAGTCCCGTTTATGCTGCCCTTTATTAGCGATGAAGTAAGCGTAGCGATTAAACGATGCTTAAGAAGGGCAGGTCTAGAGGAATCGGTAGCGATAGTTGAAATACCACCGGCTACTCTACGTCGTCAGTTAGTTCGTAACCGCCTGTATGACCGTCTATGCGAAACAACAAATTGCGTAATCTGCCCTTACGGCAGGGACGGTGATTGCATGAGTTCAGGTACGATATACCTGATCTCTTGTAATAATTGCGGAGATGAATATATTGGCGAAACGGGCAGGCCTTTGTGTATCCGTATAAAAGAACACCTAGATGGCAAACGAAAACTAAGACAAAGTACCCCACTAGGCACGCATAGGATACAAAAGCACAGCGGGGACGATTTTGAAGTAAAAGTCAATATCCTTGTGCAGGAGACTAGAACACCAGCGCGAAAACTTCTTGAGGCTTTTTGGATAAAGTGCCAAAAAACCCTACAATGAATAGCAGGGGATGAATGCCCAGAGGTTATACGCGACCTGACCCCGGTATGTTCGCATCAATTTCTGATGTGGGATGGTGCAATCATCAACCTTATGCGACCATAATCAGCTACTGTAATCTTCCTCATTGGAAGGCACGTAAAAAAAGCGGTGAGTTTTTTCGAGAAGCTGTTAACCATGTAATTACCATAGAGTTTTTCGTCTTTTTGTAAGTGTCATTGAAGCGTTTGGCCTAGTAAATTGTATGTCAGTATACCCTTCCAGGCTCTGAAGAAGGCGATACTGCCGAAACGTCAGCTACTGTTGTATTGTATTGTGTTTTTCTATGGAAGTAAATGTATGCTGTTTAACAACCTCGCGATTGCTGAACAAGAAAACGACGCATTCATATTCCAATGCCGAGGTTAATAGAAAGTCGATCCTGGGAAAACCTTACACTTTTGCTATAACGTCCTCTACTTCTATTGTACACGGCGAAACGACGTCCTCTGGTTTCTGTTGTGGTCATAAAGCTTACTCTTAACTGACATTCACAATAGAAAAGTCTAGCAGATTCTGATCTTATGAGACCTTGTTGTGGTGTGAATCCCACGCTACACACCGCAGTTCCATAACCGAAATAACTTCCATTCACGATGAGGTGGTGTACTAGTAAAGTTAAAAGTACATAAGCGAAATAGAAGATGGAAAAACCACATCATGCAGTTCAAAAAATACTTTTTTATTCTTAAAATACAAAAATCTCAGCTCTTAGCACACTTTTTTTGATCGAAGTAGAATTCACTGGATTCCACACATCTATGTGATGGAGATACAAGTTCACATCTTGGCATAATTCCAAGTTACTAAAACCTTGAATGATCTGGAAGCATCATCAACTGCAGTTTGACCCTTGAAGATTCTCGCTTGTAAATAGTTCTAAAGATGCTTGGAAAATAGAAGTCTGTTAATTAAAGGACTGCTAAATATGGTGAGCATCGCAAGTTTTACTTTTGCGCTTTAGTTATCACAATTTTTATTTTTGGCTCTGTTTCCGAATGCCATCGTTCAAAAGAAATGGTCCGTTTCGATCGAACAAACATCTAGTTGTGGCTGCTAAAGCATTTTTTTTCTGATTTCCTGATAATGCCTCTCTGCTGTAATAACTTCTCCAGGACTGAGGAAATTAGTGAGGGAGATCCCATTTCCCGAGTATGAAGAGTCATCATGTGGTTTTTATGATTAAAATTTAGATTTTGGAAGAGTTTTGGCTCCTTATCTTCTTCCAACATTGTGCCGAAACCAATCGACCGTCGTACAGATTCCATCCTTCAGCGGCTCTTAAGTTCTTACAGTGCAGTCAAGAAATAGTTGGATTGTTCTTGCTGTTCCAATGAGGCATGGAACAGACTTCGTAACAACGGTTTCTATTTTGATCAAGTAATATGGTGCCCATTCGTTCCGTTTTTTTCCCTTAGGTTTCCAGTGCAGCTGATGTTCAACTGTGTTCTGAAAATGCTTTTGTGCATGGCTAGTCTATTATCGAAAACTCGAACTTTTTATGGATAGGCTTTTGTCGACATGCTCAATTCGTCATCGTCGGTGAATGTGGGCTATCTCCGACCCTGTTCGTCTTCTAGGCTCTTCACTTCAGAGTCTCTAAAATCAACTTTCTACTATGCCGTCGTGACTGGTTCATTGGCTTGTTTCAACGTTAGTATTGTGATCTGCATCAATGTATTGGTGCCAAGTTTGAATTCGCGCAAAAAATGCTGTACTTTGCTTCTATCAGTGCAATGACTTGAATTCAACTGAAAATGAATACTTTGTATATATAAGCATAATTCACTAGTTTATCTCTATCTATGTGAGGTGACCTTACATACTGTGCTAATTTCGTTCCGGTTCGTCTCCGTATTTCTCGATCTTGGAATTTGCTAAATTTCATTGGTACTCGGGCAGTTTGTCTTTTTTATGGATATAGTTGACGGCTGGTTGAGTGCGATCTTCCAGGAATACCGGAACGACTCCATTTTAACTTCCCGACATTTTCACCAATGAGACTGAGGTTTGGTAGGCTCCGAGTCGGACGAAACCGGCGACCATTAGTGTTCCATTGCGCGGCATTTCTAACCAGTGGACTTAGCTCTTCCATATCATGCAGATAATTTGAATGTGATATATATATATATATATATATATATACAGTATTTAAATTATCTCTTAGATTATGTCGATTGTAACGGCTTCAATGATCGAGTAACTACAGTGGGCCCTGTTTAAAGTCGCTTCGTCTTCGTCGATTTTACTAGTCGACTTACAAGGGTTCCGCTTGCTCAAGAGAATGGATTTTTTTTCACAATTCCATTTGGTTTCAGAAAAAATGATGATAAGTTATACCAATCTTAGTTTTAAAGAGGTGCAAAAGTTTGAAAAAGCAAAGCAAACGGTATTTGTCGAAGAACCCGGTTGAAAAAGTGGGAGGTTAGAAGTAAGGTTGAAAAATTTGGATGCATTACATTAAGCTCGGATTCTTCAAAGGCCTTGCCGGCTCAGTTTCACTTATATTTCTTTTTTACGCTGGTCGTCTTTCACACTTGCTGTGCGGATCCCAGTGCTTCTTGCACTTGATTCATTTCCTCGCATCCATCATCGACGAAGGTCTTCTAACTTTTTACGTGTGGATTCGGCTGCTGCTTGAGGATTTTCTTTTCATTATGAATGTCGTTGAGTGCTGGTCGAGTCGATTCTCCCCGGAGTCCTGAGATAACCGGGATAGAGCGTCCCCACTTGGATTCCAGAGTAGATTTTCCCCAGAAAAGTGTGGTACCAACTTCTTCACACCTAAGAGATGACAGAGTTGGTGAGCCCAGAGCGGGATCGAGCCAGGACCGTGCTCATGATGGTTGGCACCACTGCCACAGTGCTACCCGTCCCCCTATTTGTACTTTCATGCCGTACATATTCAATTGAATTCTTGACTAGAACATTTGTACTTTCCGTTTTCATGAAAACGCAGGGAACTCCTGTGAGAAGTTACACAATGGTTGGATGAAATGTTGACCCGTTCACGAATATTTTTCACACCCACGACTGACCGTCTATTATCCTCGGCATTGATCGAACAACTCTTTATATTCTTGTTCAGCAAACGTGAGGTGTTATATTTCATTATTTACGCACAAGCTAACGTTTTGACGGATTTCGCCTTCCTCAGAGCCAGGAAAGGTCAAGTTGACCGCAATCTACCCAGGCAAACACCTCCATAACCAAAGAGAGAAAATGCTAAATCAAAATTTCAATCACACTGAACACAGAATAGCTCCTTTGCGCACTCACCGCCTCAGAATTCACATGGAATCGTAATGTGCCCATCCCATCAGAACAATAGGCTTATGTACTGCTCAATATCACGCGTAATAATGAGGCATTCCTAACTGCGGTTCATTTCCGGATTCTTGGAATTAATCCGGAATCCCTCGAGAGTTTTACGCGCTGGTGAGTGTGCAAAGGAGCTATTCTGTGTTCAATGTGATAGAAACCTTGGTTTAGCATTTCCTCTATTTGGTTATGGAGGTGGTTGGCCTGGTAGATTGCGGTCAACTTGACCTTTCCAGGCTCTAAGGAAGGCGAAATCAGCCGAAATGTCAGCTTGTGCGTATATAAAGAAATAAAATAACAACTCGTGTTTGCTAAACAGAAATGTAAAGAATTTTTCATACCGTCGAGTTTTTTAAACATTCTAGAGAGGTAAGATTCCATCGAAAGCTCACAAGCATTTTTACAGGAGTTGTTTCGGTTTCGTGTTCGCAGCGATGGTCGAGTATGCTGTTATAAACTACGCACAAATAGTTTATATTCGGAAGCAAGTGCATGATTTGAAGGGATTGGAGTCAAATCGGGCGGTGAGATGCTCCTCAGATTGAAGTTAATCACTTGATTGATTTTATTTGGACTTGTACAGAAATGGACAACGTTTTTTCTGTTATGTGTGCATATGTGTCTCCATGTGTCCATTCGTATGTGTGTGTGCATGTATGTCTGTCTTTGTATATGTGTAGGCTGGAAGAGTTTTCATGCAAACTAAGTGCAGAAGAAAAACTAAGAACGCAAATAACCTTTGGTTTTAAAGGAATCTCCGAATTCTTTTGTATTCCTCAGTTCATCTTCTACGATTTCATTCAGTTACTTCAGAAATGTTCATGTCGTTTAGATGGAAAAAATGCGAATGTTTACTGCCGGATTGATGGGTGCTCGACGTGAAAACATGCAGGTGTGTGGGACTTAACATGCCTTTCTTCTGAAATCTTCTATCAGTTCTTCTCACAGATGAATGATCTGGCACTTGCCGAGGCAGAGGCTGAGGATCGACCATGGTATTCATGCTTCCTACGAAAAAAAGCTCCCAAAACTTCGTCTAGTGCGTTTTTCTTCTTCGTTGAGGTGTTGTGAAAATATTGTCCATTCATATTAAGGAATATGAATTTTGGTCTGAGAAGTTTAAATCACCAGGTCGAAAAAAACTTCTCACTTTCGATTCTCTGTTGGCATACTTTGGTGCACCACTGATGATTTCTGACCCTCATTGTGGTACGGAGATTTTCTTTGGTGTCGAATTGCAATCATCAACAAGAGTTTATCACCCAGCTAGACACTTAAATTATGAAGAATCCGACATTTCTATTCACAGACTAACTACGTGTCCCATTTCACTGGGACATTCCTCAGTGTCTGGCTTGATGTGGGTCGTTGGTCATATTCAGTTAAAAACCGATTATTGTGGGATTTAAAGTTCCTTGAGATACAGTGTTCTAATAAAGGAGGTAGAAGATCGCTCATTGTTAAGCAAAAAGAAAAGTGGAGGTGTGAAATTCTAGGCGTTCTCACTTGAATGCAGCTAGCGCATTAAATGACGGTAGAACAACGAAACGAGTGGTGAGAGTACAAAAGGAATTCATGACCCTCATCGTCTTCTTTACAAAGCATGCAAGCAGTCACAATGTGTCATAAAGATCGACATGAAATCTCAAAGCTCATCTTATTTTAACTCTGTTGCCGATTGCAAGACAAACAAATGATCTCCCCTAATAACAATTTAAATAGCGTTTCTGAGTAATGGTTTTATATAATGCATTAACTGAGGAGGTGAGACGAGCGACAAAATATTACTGATAACAAAAAGTCTTGCCACGCAGTCTCATCTTCTGGAAAGTCTGTGCCAAAAATCCGGAACCTTCTTTGCTTTTCTTCAAGCAATCACGAGCGGTTTATGGCAGTGAATCTCTTTTAAGAGTTCCTTGTTTGTGCTAAAAAGTCTTTAGGTAAGCTTTTTTTTCCAGATACACATATAATGGTTTAATTAGTCTCTCGATAAAAGTAACGGTGAGACGTCGGTGGCTACTTCAATAACTTCTTAGCTTTGTACTTACAATCTTCTATCTTGCTGTATGTAGATGACCCATCATCTCGTTTTATACGAGAAACTACAAAACATTCAAAGAGCAAAAGTGCTGTCGTAGGGTTTTGTTGAAAATTTTGAAAGCGCTATGCCGGTGGCCCACCAACCGGTTTACCGCCTCATCGTGGCTAGGAGGTGTTTCTGGGTGTTGGGCTGCGATATGCATCGGAGGGATTCGTCTCTTTCGTTCCCCCCGGCAGAGTCTCCAAGCCGAGAAGGAGTCCAGCGTTCCCATCAAGAATCCCAGCTAAGAGTAATGCACTATTAGGAGCCACCACTGTCTTGGTGTCAAACTATTCGCTCGGTGGCAAATCTCCCTCTGATCCACAAGGGCAGCGACTGCCTGTGGTGGTGACGACCTGAGGCAGACTTTGGCCAGGACTGCAGGGAAACACAATGGCTAAACTAGCAAAACTCCGAAATATGGAGAATATGCTGGATCTCGGACAACCAGTGAAGACGGGCCGTAGAGTAAGTATAGTGGTGGAGTTTCCCACCTTTGCGGTAGCACTTTCCTGCTGTACCAAAATAGAAGAGAACTTAGCAAAGTTATTCTATTCGAAGCAAGCCATGTCAGAAAGTTAAGGGCGACCATAAGATGATGGGGAACTTTTGGATTTCAGCAGGATTGCTTGCCGTCTAATTATTAGCGATTTTTTTTCAAATCATGGTTCCTCAGCTCTCACAGTTAGCGTCTTCTTGCACATTTTGGCTAAGCAGCACAAAGACGTTGAATTTTTACCTTTATTAAAACGTTGGATGCCTCATATGATCTCCTTTCGTATATTCCTTTATTACAGTGTTCTATCGAATGGCGGTCAAAGCGGCAAAAGCGAAGAAAAACTGAAGATGAGAGACCCGGCTAAGGTTCAGTTTACTATTGATCAAAAACAAATAGATCACTGTTTACCAAAATCGAAAACGTGAGGGACGTTCCACTTTTTTCCACGATTAAAGCTGAAAAAATAAGCAACTTACTTTTTCGAAAGCTAGAAAGAAAGCCGAACTGAAAGGAAGGAAAAGGATCGATAGAGACCATAACTACGACGGAATGGTTTGTGAACTATTATGGTGGTCAGAGGAACAGAGGAAAAGGGAAAAAGAACTAATCGACTTTTAAACGAAGAGTGGGATAATGGTTAAACTAAGAGATTTATGAAAAAGCTTTTAAAGACAAACAGGCGAGGTTCAGAAAAGTGGCGCCCACACGGAGGGTCCCTGAAGAAAAAACAGAGAGCGAAAAAAATTGACAAACTGCACAATAAGAGAAAGACTTGGGAGAATTAGGTAGATGACAGCAAGTTAAAGAAGTGCAGTCAAAATAAAACCTCGTTCAAACCAGAAAGACGTTTGAATGAATCTTTTCTCAATTCTCGTAGTTCTCTAAAATATCCTGGCGTTATTTTCACGGGTGAACATCAATTATTCAGGGCGGAAAGCAGGAAAGTTTCAGGTTGTGAATCGCATAGACAACGTCTCGAAGGTGGTTTTTTCCTTCTCTCTATGTGGCGTTCAATGTGGTGTACTGGATTGCGTTCCTGTACTGGATACCCGATGAGATCGATCAAATCCTAGCATTACCTGAAAAAGCAACCCATACTTAACTCAGTTCACGAATTCTGCTTTTTCTTCCTTCTAGGCACATGCAGTTGAAACTATGCTCCATTTCGTGTTTGTTTGCTTTTTCTTTGTAACGTCACATGTGGAAACCTAACTGAAGACTATGGATCAGTTGTATTGTTAGCTTTTTTTGAAATATAAAAAACAGTCGAAGATAGCGCTCTTGAATGATAACGAGACGTTAAATAAAATGACCAACCAATTTTTAACCAAGCTGTTCAAGAATGTCTCCACTAATAGTGAACTTTAAAAGGTGCACAGCTCTATTCTGTTTGTTGTGGTAAGTCCCATGAGAGTGTTAGTTTTCGTGAATTGAGTACATGAATGCCTCTCTTGGCGAATTGCACGATTTCCCTTTGTTCCCCGTCCGAACTGCCGCCTATGGAGGTGAATTATGAGGGCGTATTATGACGTCGGATGAAGTTATTTCGTAATATACAACCATACGAATGCTGATATGTGAGCAAAACCCGAACCATAAAGTTCTATTCGAACCCGCGATTGACCCTTTCAGAGGGCTCGCCTACTCCGCCGCACCAATCGAGGCTTTTGCTTCGTCTTTCTCTCAGCCATGGTTTTTTACTCTATCGGTGCTACCAGCAATCACCCTTCGGCGGAAACTTCGCGTAGTATCCTACCATGAAAAGGGGAATTTGGAGTAGTTAGAAGAAGAAGATAGAAGTTAAAACATTGTGATTTCTAATACAACTTCAGCTTAACCGGGTTCAACGCCGATTTGTGTCCTCCAGATCATTGCCGTTGACAGGGTGATTGCTGAAAACAGCATTAGGGCACAAAGTTGTCTAAGAGAAAGGTAAAAGCAAAGGCACCGGTTGGTGCAGTAAATAACATCTGAGCTCTCAGAAACGGTGGTGGCGAGTTCGAACAACATATAAGGGCCCAAGTTTTGCTCATATCCAATCCTTGTTTTTGTGTTCCACATAACACCCTGTCATCAAAAAGAGAGTAGGCAGTAAAGGAAAATTGGAAGATTCCGTCATATTTTCTTTTGTTGATAAGCCACATTCCCTGATGGTTGGCCCATCTCCAGTTGCAGATCCATCCTGTTGAGGTAAAGTAAAATACACTGGATCAGTTGCATTGGTTGCAAGCGTCGTCAGCTGTCTATTGCTCCGCAAAGCTTCTTCATCGCATTTCTGTACTTGTTGATAGCTCGTCCAACGCGATTGTTATGTTAGGCGTGGTTCATCAATAGCTTTTTCCTTGCACTTAATATTTTGCAAAAGCGCTTTTTCGGGCGAGTTCATTTTGTAAGGACAGACTTTTGCTGCTGTAGAGCGTATACACCACAGCCGGTCATGAGGCTCACAATGGAAATCGACTTGGGGAGAGCTTTGCACTGGGATAAGATGATAGAGCAGTAAAAAAACTTCTTCAGAGTGGCTCGCTGCTCATAGAGTATTCGCTCTTCAGGGGCATTCAACACAGCTTGCCGTTCAAAATAGTTATCAAGTCTCATTTCATATATTTCACTTAACTTATAACCTACTTTTTTACTTTTATTTTTATAACCTAACCAATTTATGCGTACTATATATATATATATATATATTTATATATTTATATCATTCGTATAATTAGAAACCTTACTTGCAACTTGCAGGGATTGCCTATAGTCACTTCTGATTTCGATAAGATGGGCGGGGAACGGTGGCTTTATCAGCTGTAAACAGAACAGTAATCCCTTCTTCTTGCCTTTCCACTTCAACAACATTGTACAGCTCCGATTCTGTTGAGGTGTCAACTTTCTTTCATATAGCATCCACTGGATGATTTGCTGGAGAAGTCCCTTTCTGCTTTTCTTACGGTTTCCGCTAAGATTCGCCTACTCTGAAGTAAGTCTCAGCTATGGGAAAACTCGCGCTATTGGCGATATCGGTTTTGTGATGCTTTCCTTCATACAGCAAATCCCACATCTTCATCGCTAAACAGTTCTTGCACCTATGGATGTACTGACGGAAAGCGATTTGCTTCCGAATGGCGCCTGCCGACCATCTTCTGAGTAATAGTCATGAAAAAATTCATAAGATCTTCCGGTTAAGCGCGTTGGAGGAAGATTTGTGGAAGATCAGCCGAAGCTCAATTCGCCATGATAACAGCCGCTTGTTGACCACAGACAACATTTGTCAGTTCGTGAGAAAGGACAAACTGCGTGACAATAAAGTTGTTTTTAAAAGGAAAAAATTTCGCTGCGTGCTTTGTCTTTCCTTCTCTTTGCTCGCATCTATTGATTTCCCTGAGCAGACAAAGAATGGTTATAGTCATGCGGTTATCCGATCAGTCAGCAACAAAGATTTGAGTGTGAAAGCAGCACAAAGCTAACTCTGATCTTCATACTTCTGTTTTCGGTCATATTTCCCAACACCACCTTGAAAGTCGTGTAGATATCAGAACGCTTTACGAAATATTATGACTTCGATATGGAAGAATTACACAAAGATAGCTATAACCTTCTATTCCTCCAACGTTCTGTGTAACAGACCATTATGGATGTTATTTTAAGCGTTTTCTTTTCGGTTTTATACACCAGAATGGAGGAAAGATCTTCCAAAAGATTTGACACTTGCCCTACAAAGTTAAATACGTTATTTTCCATTAACTATCTCTTGCATGTCGTTTGGGAAGCTGTTCTAAAAACTTTGCACGGAGTGGGATTTGAACCCACGCACCCTTACGAGTACCAGAATGCTCAACCACATTCGCGCGGCAAGTGAAACCTTGAGTCTGGCGCCTTAGACCACTCGGCCATCCGTGCACGGAGGTATTCTGCTTCACTGTAGCCAAATCTCTATGATTTTCATCTAAATATTGGTAAATGCTTTTGATTTACCACCTATTCTTTCTCATTGCAGGGAATGATGTGAAATATAACTAAAATAGTACTGAGATATTTGCGAAGCACCCAGGGACGGCGGGTGCGAAGTCGATACTACGTTTTCCGGGGCCAATAATGTGTTCACCACCGCAGACCGACGAGTGATTGCTGATAGCACCTATAGGCTAAAAACACGGCTGAGAGAAAGGCAAAACGAAGGGTACGAAAGGTCCGCATGGTGTAGTGGTGAACACGTGAGCTTCCGGAAAGGGCAATACGAGTTCGATCCCCACCGCCGACACCTCGGGTCAGGAGTTTTGCAAATATCTCAGCATCACTGTGGTTATATTCGCAGTTTTATCTCGCGAATATCCATGGGTACAATTTTTGCTTTTTTCATGTAAGTGTCTGAGCCCTTTGATTACCCGTTTTGTGATTTTTTCGACCTTGTTCTAAAGGGAGGCATTGATTGTTCGAGCGAATAATGGGCTTCAGACGATTGCATTCAAGAAACTAAAATACCTTGCAAAGGTGAACACCACTGACACAGCTAAGAGAAAGTTCGTCTAGTAGCTACAAAACTTTTTGGCAGCCAAGATCCTCACGATCAGCTTCGCATACAATATGTAAGAGTTTTAGTTCATCCTGTGCTGCATCTTTGTAGCCATTTGCCGATTTTACTATTTACAGGGCAACCAAACGTTTGTCCCTTCGTATCCCAGGACAACCCGAACTATGGAAAAATGACCCTATCCTAATTTTTTGAATAACGTGGTACCTCTGTTTGACACATCCCCGATATTTACGAGATGATAGCCTCCACGTCTGTAATCGCGAGGGTCTTCCTGCTCTTCAGCATCTGATCGCATGGCTTCTTCTTGTACGACAGGTTCTCATTCTCAATTAAACTGCTCGATGTCCTCTAGATTCGCTACACTGACTCATAGACCAATTGCTATACCTTTCAATAGGTTTATAATCTTGATATACCATTCGTTTAGATCATGATCGAGAGTTGTCATAATAGCTTTCTAGGGCAAAAATGGAACTTGATAACAGCGGTTGTCAGTCTTTGAGTTTTTCAAATAGTTGTTATCGTCAGGTATGATGCCAAATGAGAATGGGGCAATAGCTGTACAAGAAGGAATTTTGGAACCAGACCATGAAGAACAGGAAGACCTCTATCAGATATATCGCGCCTGAACTCATGCAGTCACCGTCCCCTGCATAAGGGCAAATTACTAAATTTTGTGTTTCATAAGAACGGTCATATAGGCGGTTACAAACTAATTGTCAACAAAGAGTATTCAGTGGTATTTCTGCTATCGCCACCGACTCCTCTAAAACTGCCCTTTTTAAACACCGTTTTACAGCTACACTTACTTCATCGCTAATAAAGACAGCATAAACGGGATTTTGTTTTGGATAAGTACTTCGTTTTGGGGCATCGCTCTCCCTTAAAACATTATGCGAACTACCCAAGTACCCAAGTATCCAAGTAAGAACTGTCGATGTTTCTCTATCAGCATCTTTTAGGCAACGTTTTATACCCGCATTTATTTCGTTTGAAATGAAGGGAAGGACAGATGGGGACTTATTCTCGCTAAAATTATCGCTTGGGGCGGTTTTATCGCTCTCAATCAATCCCGAGGAGCTACAGTTTCACAGCCACACTAAATAGCTATTTTTTCGCTCCATTTTCAAGGGTTCTTCCCTCTGCTCCCTTCTGGTGCATATATTGATGAGGGTTTGAACCATATTTTTTACAAGCGCCATTTCTATGTGCGAGGGGTGAGGGAAGAGGTAATGAGCCAACATGTCTTTGCTGCTTGGCTTCCTGTATATTTAGTGGTGTAGTCATTTCCGTATAGTGGTGTTTCCGTGTCAACTTAATTGCTTAGAAATGGAAGTCAGTTGTCTTTCTGCTTCTTTCTGGTGAATTTTTTGCACTCTGGCTGCCTGTCAAACAACTCAACACAATGGTAACTTCTTATTTGCTGCCTACTATAGTTTTCCATGGAAGGGTGTGATGCGAAATACAAGCACAATGATGCTGAGATATTAGGTTGTAACATATGAAGTGTCCGGTTTCAAATGTGAACTTTAAAAAGCCATGGCTTTTTTCATACCAAATTTTATTAATCGAAATAAGCACCATTCGAATCAGCACATTTTTTGCAATAAGAATCAAATTTATTTAATCCCATTTGTATAAAATTCTGGAGTTCTGGAAGCGATGAATTCGTTGTAGACATTTTTCGCGTCATCGTGGTCGGTGAAGCAGTTTTTCGCGCAGGAAGGTTTCAAGGTGATTGAAAAAGGGATAGTCGGTAGGCGAGAGGTCTGATGAATATGGCTGGTGAGGCAAAGTTCCGTAGTCCAACTCGTTCAACTTCTGCAGTGCTGGTTCCGCAACGTGAGGCGGGCGATGTCATGAAGAAGGATTGATCCTTTTCTGTTGACTATGCCGGGCGTTGCTGTTGGAGTTTCCGGTGCATTTCGTCGATTTGGTGGCAATGCTTCTCTGCCGTAATTGTTTCGCCCAGATTCAAAAAGCTGTGATGAATCAGCCTGGTTGCAAACCAGCAACTAGTTGCCATAACATTTTTTGGTGCAATTTCGGCTTTGGAAGTGCTGTGGACCCTGATCACAATCCGACCACTGAGCTGAACATCGTCGGTTGTCATACAGAACCCATATTTCTCGTCGCGCGTCACACTTCGATTAAGAAAATGGTCGTTTTTCTTGCTCAGAATAGGAGCAGACGACACTTCAAAACGGCGATTTTTTTGATTATCATCTGTTGTTTGCGTATTTGCTTCCACGTGTGCTTTCAATTCGCCGTCGTAAAGTTCACTAAGACATCCGCGGCCTTCCTTAACTTCGAGGTCAGAAATCACCAGGTCGAAATTTCCGGAACCATGTTCGCACTGCTGTTTCACCAACACTAACTTCCCCCCAAAATTGATGACATTCCGAGCTTCTGCCGCGGCATTGTGTCCACTCTACTCGTACAAGATAAAGGACACGTATATCACGTTGACTCGTACTAAACTTAGGGCCTATAAAGACGTTAAAATAAGAAATCGTAGAAAAACCTAATACCAGGAATAGAAGGAGCACATGTTCTTCAAAACTATATATTATACATAAATAAAGAACAATATTTTTTATCCAAAAAACTCCACAGAAAATTAAAACAATAAAACCGGACATTTCTTATGTCACGACCTATTATTTGCAAAACTCCGGACCGCAGGTGTTTGCGGTGATGAACGAACGCACTATTACCGTTTCAGGGGAGTAACGTGTTCACCACCATACCATGCGCTTCGTTTCGCCTATCTCTCAGCTAGTTCTGCAAAATATCTTAGCATCATTGTAGTTGTATTTTGCAACTCAACTCAGTTTTTTCACCTCCTCCTTGTTTAGCGGATGACAGAATACGTGTCGCTACATCTGTAAAAAGCTTTGTACTTACAGATATTTCAAGTTTTCTTCACATTTCTTTATTTCAACGTCCTCGCTTTGGGTAACGAATTAGTGATGGTGATGGTGATGGTCTGAAATGCCCACCTAGTCCACTCATTGGATGTAATATGCACCACACTTCCTTTATCGGTTGAAAAAAGTCTAACCGTTTGATGTTCACTATCCGTCAGAAATGTCAGAAGTTGAACCACGAACGATTGACATTGTGGATGCAATTCAGGGCAGACCAAATGTCATACTGTTTTACAGGAAATAGTTTTCAAGTTCTTATATTTTTCATTCAATCTTTTTCTAGCCAATATGCTGGACCTTTCCTTTCTTGTGTATAATACAGAATAAAAAACTCACACTGGTACTATACTGATAGCGCTGGTAGATAGAAAACTAACTAAGAGAGGTGAAAAAGAAGCGTGGTGGTTAACGCTTCAGACCCGGAAAATGTAATAGCGCGTTCGTTCTCCACCGCAGACAACTATAGTACGGGGGTTTTGTAAATATCTCAACACCACTATGGTTGTAAAAATTTGTACTTTTCAGCACACTGATAACTGTTGGGCACATCAATTTTCGAGCCACTCACTTTTTGATCCCTTTGAAATCTACATATTGATTGAGGACTCATAAGAGATGTGGAGGAAGCTGTGACTTGGAAGAATTGGTCGTTATTATTGTAAACGGCGTTCACGCAAATTCAAGGAATTGGAGATCCTCTTTGTTCAGCATTTTTCCTTAACACTTTCGCATATTTAATAAATGTATTGGAAATTAGAGGCGCGTTTAGGGCAATGGTTAGAGGTGCACACTGTATAGGCACTTGGTTCGAACCAATACCAGCACTTAATAAACCTTTCATACTCCTGAGGTCTGCAAACCGGTACCAAAATTGTTTTGTGGGGTGGCAGCATTGACTTTATTGACTTTATTGAATTTAATCACCGTTGCAATGTTCAGTGAAATCGATTTAATTGCACATCCTTAAAAAATTCTTTCAATGAAGAGTACTTTATGCACTTTTTTCCTCTTTATTTCAATTTAAAACATGAATGAAAAGTTAAGTAAATAGGTGAAGTAACCCGGGGTAGCCACCGCATTGTTCTCATCTTCCTCCTTCTATTGCCTAAATGGCAGTTATATTTATTACGTCACTCTCAGAGGAGTTAAATGTTATATGGCCGTTCTAATGCTAGTTATCATGTAGGTGACTCAAAAAGTCACAGAGAAAGACCCCAATCAGACTTCTTTTGAAGAAAAAACAAGTTGATCTCGGACTGAATGAGATTTGAAGAGTGACAACTGGACGTGACGGCTGCTAGTCAATGCGAGTGGTGAGACTATTTTTGCTCCACAACTGGGATTTGTGGCGATAAAACACTAATGTTGCCCTAGCGAACCGATGTCATAGTACTTCGGCAAGTGTTTCATAATCTTCTCGTTCATTGAAATCTCAGAGCTCTTCACTTTCTGAAAAGTAACTAGCACTTTGGTTGCTGTTTCCGAGGAGTTTATGCCTGAGTGTTTATGGTAGAAGGAAAAATATTATATTTTTGGCACACGTATATTGAAGCGTTTTGGATTCACAAGTACTCTAAATTTACTGCCCATATTACATTACTAGTATAACAGGGGGATAAAGCTGTCATGAGTGAAAAGATGAGTGAAAGCTCTAACGCAATGCAACTCGTCCCGGTGATGCTTCTTTGTTGATCAAGAACGGCACCTACGACATTGAAGTAAACCTTTAGAACGGAGACATCTGAAGGAAATTGTGATCGGATATTGAAGAAAAACGAAGGATAAAGCGTTGACCGATCCCTGAGGTATGCTCCATAATATATTCGACTTCATTAAGCATCTTTAGAGATGATGAATGCATATTTCACACATGAGTCGCGGCGGCCTACCGATTTATCAACTTGGTGCTGCCATCCTTCTGGTATCAATTTCCAGACCTTACAGGGATGAAGAACTTGGTGAGTCTAAGGTGCAGAGTCGAATCCGTGTTCATTGCAAGGCAACTCTAACCACCGTGCTACACACGCCTCTATATTAATATATTACTAGTATCATATCATTTATTTCCATGCTGTATTAATTTGGTTACTTGTACGGCACGTCTTCACTGGTTATGCAGGCGCAGCATAATTCCTATTCTTTTGGAGTTTTGCTGGTTTAGCCATTGTGGTTGCCTGGAGGCCCAAGGTCGGCCGAGCCAAAGTCTGCCCCAGTTCGTCACCAACCCAGGCAGTCGCCGTCCTTGTGGACCAGAGCGAGATTTGCCACTATAGAACTAATTTGGTACCAGAACGATGGTTATTTCTGGTATTGATTTACTGTTAACTGGCTTTCCGGGTGGAAACGTCGGACTCCTTTTCAACGTGGGTGTGGGGGGGGTGACCTTGCTGCGGGGTCAGCACTCGCAATACATCGCTGCCTGACACCCAAAAGCACCTCCCAGTTACGATGACGCTGTAATCCGTTGTGAGCTTATGTCGTGTTGTTACACTTATATTTATATTGTGAGTTATTTTTTACTATCGCTTCCTACGTTGTCACATTCGATTGTTTACCGCCTGTTAGTGACAAGTGAATGATTTTACTGCTCGATTAGAGCATATAACATAACATCGCTTTTCGGAGAAAAAAACCTACGCTAAGAAAAAAAGCCGACGTCTTCGGAAAACTTATGTTTAAAAGGACTTTATTGTCACGTTTAGCCGAGCTCTACAAATGAAGAAACCTCCTTTTAAGTTATCAACACGGTGTCTTCTGTAGCAAAGTGTGAAAACATAGTAGCAGAACGATCTCAGTGAGAGCCAATAAGTATTCAGTATATGGCAAAAATCTTTATAAAAGCTCTGACTGCGCTCGTTTTTCACAATAGAGTCGTCTTCATACCACAAATGAACTTGGCGAAATAGACTTTCCTTCATACATTGAAACGGCGAATCCATGTGTTTCAAAGTAAAACAATGACAATCTTTCTTTGTTTCTGATTCCAAGTATGAAGTCACTACCATGTGTAGAACTCGCACGCGTTACCATGCTCGAACAAAACCACCACCATGGACGACGACTGTGAGGGAAAGAAACGAATGGCAAATGTGCTGGGGGTCTGCACAACTCGCGAGGACGGACCATCCAAGTATCCAAGTAAGTATGAAGTCATTGATCTTCGCTCGCCTTCTTATATTTGTGGATCGTTATTGTTGTTGTTCTCAATACTACTACCGGGCCGAGCAACTACAATATGATTAGAATTGAGCCGGACCCTTGGTTAGCACGGACTCACGCTTCGCTCGTCACTCATTTTTTCGTGAAAATATTGCCTATATGTGAAATAGTTAGTCCATTGCTACCATTCGTACTTCATGCTCAGTGTTTTATTGCAACCTTCCGCTCTCCCATAGGTGACCATTTTGTCTCCGACATCATGCACTTTGTCTCCGATTTATATGATGGTCTCCGACATTCTCTGAGCAACAGTCTGGTGCTTTCGAAACTTTTTTCACGGTTAATTCTAAGCTGAAAGCCGTGATCTACACTTTATTCTTAGCAGCCACATAATAAAGTATATTCAGAATTACCCAACCAAAGGAAAAACCTCACGCGCGGTCTTCCGTTCAGGAAGAGATCTCGACAGGATTTTGAGATTCAGTGATTTTGCTCTGCGCTCCAGATTCGATTAATTAGACTCGTGAAAGTTTGTCGCCACTTTTTGATTCTTGTCCAGATTTTCGCCTGCTGCAGAAACGATGGTGTAGATCGAAACGAATGGCGTTCAATCAGTGTTCATCAAGAAATTCTAGCCAAGTATTATTACAAGTAAACTACGAAAATGCAGATCTTACATAAGCTTTGTCCCAGCCGCTTGCATGCAAAATGCATTGGAACTTCTATTTATCATTTCTGCAAAATTTTCTCCTCTGCGTTCTTCAAAGTTGTCCACGAGGTGCAGAGACGATTTGAAAGGCAGAACAAGAAAGAAAACATATATGGCTTCGAATAACTCAAGATAAAACTTAGCACGCGACAAATTTCTTGGTGGCGTGGAAGGTGGGAAAGGGACATGTAGAGGTTTGTCGTTTGGTTTCAAAAGAAACACGGGTATCTATTTCGGGAAAGATGAGAAGAGATGTGTACACACTCGGGCCTTTCGGATTAACCAACGATCGACTGAAGTACTCAAAAATCTGCGTTTACCTTTTCAACGATTTTTTTCTGCCTTTGCTTTTCAGCACGGATGCAGGATTTCATACTTCATTCATTTCGA
The DNA here is from genome assembly GCA_018806985.1 of Angiostrongylus vasorum. Classification (NCBI taxonomy): domain Eukaryota; kingdom Metazoa; phylum Nematoda; class Chromadorea; order Rhabditida; family Metastrongylidae; genus Angiostrongylus; species Angiostrongylus vasorum. The sequence continues at coordinate 144,586 of JADANN010000032.1, read as the reverse complement.
AGAACTTACGCATAATTCAGCGGGTGTTTGACCGAAACATCATGTACAGACCATCGAATTGCAATGAGCATTTCGGCCTCGCAAAAAATTATCCCATCTTCAAGGTGGTGCACAAGAATGGAGCATAGGTATGCCATTCATATGGGAGATAAAAAATTTTTGAAAAATGGACTAAAAAACCGTCGACAAGGTTCCAGTTGATGCAGAAGGGGTATTTTCTATCAACGACCAACGCGATCGATGGACCTGTTAGAAAAGATTTGTGGTTCACGGAGACGTCATCATGTTCGAATCCGAGCATCATCCCACATGACGATAGCGAGAGGGAAAGTGGTTGAGCAAGTTTCATTTAAATTTTGCAGCATCTCAAGTTCTCTTGCATTACGGCGTTTTCCCTGATGACATATTCCCTCGCGTGACTCGTCGACGGCTGTCCTCAAGGAGAGATGTCTACGCCATCCATTAAGTTCGTTCTGCAATTGCAATGCTGCGGGTCTCTTTCGAAATCGAGCGTCTTTGTCACTCACATAGTTTCTATTAAATCCGAACAAAAGACTTCTTAGATCGACAACTTAATGCTAAACACAACCACAAGAATGCTGAGATATTAGCAAAATGTGGATCTTCAGGTGCGTTCCGAATTTTGCCCATAAAAAACGCTCTCCGCGTTGATCAATTCCTGAGAGATGAGCCATGCATTCGACTTCATTAAGCTACATTATAGAATGCAAATCTGGCCTTTACAATGTGACCGCGGTGACCTACCAACATATCGAGCCAGTGTTGCTATCCTCCCAGACAAGTCTGGTAGCAATCTGCATACCCTGGGGGATGGAAGGCTTGGTGGGCCATGGGCGCGGGGATCGATTCCGCGTGTGTGTTGCAGGGGGCCTCCGACCACTGCGCCACACGCGCGCCTTTCACTTCAGCATTATTATGTTGTATTTCACATAATACGCTGTCATTAAAAAAAGAAAAGCAGTAACGAAGAGTTAAAATATTCATACCAATTTGCTTAAGCCCATTCTGGCCCGATAGTGGTGTGATCTACCAAAAATCTGTTGTTGTTTTGAGTTCCATCAATTTCGACAGTTGATTTTTCAGTATCTTCAATTTATAGTATCTTGGTAGAAAGGGCCTGTATCAGACATAAGTTATTGCTGTACTATCCATCATCGTTCGTAATCCCATTAGATGTTTTCATTCCTCCTTGGTGACTTTGTTCCAGCCTTCTACTGCTTCGTCGTATGCTCTTTTCGCCAATTTGCAGCCTTCTTATCCTTTTTTTCTGTTCTTAAATTAAGACCGTTCTGAATTTCAGAATTAAAATTTATTTGTCTGAATATTTGGGCGGAGAAAATTTTTCTTTGCCAACTTAGCAGACGAGACGAATCCATGCAGCATCGATAACGGCGGCAGAATGAGCGTCCGACACGAAACGAACATCTCTAGTAAGTCGATGTTTCTTTTGGTATCACTGAATGATCACTGAAATTCATTACTGACAACATTTTAAACCGCATGAAGTGAAAATAGTCCGCACTGGTTTCAATGCATACGCGTATGAATGCCACTTCATACTCCAGCTTTAATCAAACATACCTCACCTCGTAGTGATTATTACTGGCAGAAATACAAGCTAATAAAATCTACAACTTTTTGTCAACCAAGTACAGTTTCTTTTTCCGACATTTTGGCATACAAGTCCAATTTTTTTCTAGCCTTCTCATGCGGAGGTTCGTAATTGGAGCAGCAAGGTGATGTATAAGATGTACACGATTGTGTGGCACTATGGGGTGTCACGCCTCCTCTGTGATTTACAAAGGCTTTTTGCCGCAGTTTTTTGTATTCTGTGGATGGAGTGTCGAACGAGATCCAAAACAATTTACAAAAAGAACCTCGTTGACTAGATCATTTTGTAGCGAGAGACTATTGATGTTGAAGATGTGTAGCGTAGACAGTATAGCTAGTGAAGAGGCGCAGAAATGCCTGTGCTCTAACACTAGGATTCGGCGCTAGAGGAAAGTCTTCACCCTGATACGACGATATTGTCACTTTTTGCTTCATATTTATCTTACAGCATACAACTAACAATCTAGGGTGTTCATAAAGTTAAAGGGGATAATGCTCTCGGCGTTGATCAATCCCTGAGGGATGCGCCTTGTATTCTACTTCACTAAGCATCGTTTGGAGGTGATTGAATGCATATCTGGCCTTTACAATGCACTCACGGTGACCTACCGATGTATCGAGCCAGTGCTGCTATACTCCCAGACAAGTCTAGTACCAATTTGCCGATCAAGGAAGGATGGAAGGCTTGATGGGCCATCGGCGTCGGGATCGATTCTACGTGTGTGTTGTAGGGCGCCCCCCGCCAGACGCGTCCCTATGGTGTTCATATATACGGTAAATATAAATCCTATTCGTATAACTTAATAATTATAACTAGTAACAACGACAGCATTCTTGCAGTTCTTGCGTGCCATCAAAATCTAAAGAAGCCATTGAGAGATTACTCTTAGCTGCCCTAAACGAATTATAGTTTCCACGTACAACTTCCATTCCTTTCATACGATCAACATTCTTTACATAAAACTTGTACTTCTAACGCACATGAAGAAATCTTCACCTACAACTTCGCATGGGTGATACACACATTGCATTACGTCTGTTGAAATACTTCAAGTAAAAATGCTCCTCACAACGGCTTCATCTAGTGCTAACTCTTCTGGTGTGTATCGCAGCGTGTTTTTCGTCGTTGAGCTCCCTAACAGCTTTCTAAACATTCCACACATCGTCTTCTTTTTGCTCCTTTCGGCGCTGTGTTCAATGAAATGAACGACTAGATTTGGTGCCGAAGCAGTTCCATTTCCAATTTAACGTCTTTCGACATCAATATTGAAGTTATTCAATGACATTTAACCCAGGCGCTCACTGTTTATCTCTCATGCGTTCACCAGGCACGTTTGTGTGCTCGAGTGGAAGGAAGGCCGTATGTGCCTAAACTCTGGGTAAAAAAACGATGTTTCTAAACCGTGAACAGAAAGAATTATACGTCCCACCTGCCAGTCCCTCTAGAAGATGAACAATGTGCCGCCATCTGATAATTATGTTCATGAAAAGCTTCCTCAGGGTTGTAGCTTTCAGTCAAACCCGCGGTTTTGACAAGTCGGAGGAAACAGTTGTGTCGTGAACTGTGGACAGCACAATGTTGGGTTGCCAACTCTCCACTACTCAGCCTCCAAAAATTGAGTAGACTTTAACCTTTTTATTTGCTGCCTACTCTTTTTAATGGCAGGGTAAATTGCGAAATATAACTTCAATGAAGCTGAGATATTTGCAAAACTCTGGACCTGCAGGTGCCTATGGTGGGAACGAACGCGCTATTGTCCTTTCCGGGGAGTAATCATTTTCATCAATTACGTGTCAGTTTTAAGTCAAAATTGTGACTGCTTTAGGGCGCGTAAGAATGATATCTCTGTAGCTTCCTCAGATTTTGATGGTAGGCAAGAATAGCAGGATATCATTGTTAGTATTGCTTTCGTTATCAGCTATTATCTTTAAGTGCTACGATGTGAAATATACATACATATGTAACAAGTATTTGTCTTTATGTTGTAAAATAAATTCAAAATAAAAAAACGTTGTACGACGGGATAAATCTTTCAGACACAAATTGTGTTCAATCCCATTGATCATCGCGTACTCTGTGAACTCCAAGCCCCTCTGAAAAAGTCTTCTGGATGGTCTTATCATCATTGCATCACAGCGAAAAGCTCTCCCTAAGTGTCAGATCTCAATGTTCAGATAGAGACACTGCTGCTGCGCCTCTTCGCTCGACATACTGTCTATGCTCTACATTCTCTTCGACAGCAATGACCTCCCACCGCAAAGTGACCTAGTCCAAATAGGTTTTTTTTTGTAAATTATTAAATAGTGAAAACATCTTACGCATTTCATTCTGGACCTACTTCCGACACTCTATCAGCGGGATACAAAAACTGCGGTAAAAAACCTTTGCAAACCATAGAAGAGGCGTGACACGACATTCCTTTCTACGAACGCTTCAGGGACTCAGTTCTTCATGTGTTCATGTTATGGCGAATTCACTGAGAGTTGTCGGGAAATACTCCACGTTTGAACCAATGTTTTGAAATTAAAATTTCTCATGTCTTGCTAATACTTGCCATATGCCAAAAAAAGTGATGTTTCAATGACGTTGTACGAGCTGTTCTCGTTGGTCTTCTATCATGCGCCGTAGATGAACGCCATCCCTATGAGCCAAATTGGCTTCTACACAGTATTTGAACAACATGGTTTATAGTTATGTTTGATCTACAGCGAGAAAGTAACCCCTTTAGATGTGCAAGCCGTTTTTTACTAGGTAACTTTTTAATACGCGCTAAAATGGTTCAATATTCATTTCCCGTCGTTGGCGGTTATTGTCAAGACATATTCCAATTCCAGTACAACAGATCTCTGACCTCTCAGGGGTAAACAACATCGTCGTTGAACAAAATGAGAACTCTGGATTACCTCTCTCTTCCGAGTTACATGGGAACTCCCACTACGCTCGTCATTTCGACAGCACTGAGCAACGCTCCAGAAACTGCCTAGCACACGAAACACTATCAAGTGGAAGAGATCGACACGAAGTAAGATGGTTTTTCGTCCATCAAGGTGTGTAGGTTGGTTGTTATGAAAAAATCAGAGCTCAGATTCCGCAAACTCTGATTTCTCATCAAAGCTACGGTGTAGAAAAATCGAGTGTTAGGGAGGTATAAAGGGGCGGGAACATCAAGACATCAAAATCCACTTCGTACGTGCGATTCCAAATATCTTAGTGCCTTCTCGCTTCGTCAGTCCTGCCAAGCGGAGGACTACTCGGAGCTACGCTTCATTTTTTATTTTCTGCAAAAATGCAAATCCTTTTTTTCCCTAGTGCTATGCACTAGGGAGAATCGAGTTTGAAACCATTGAACGACATTCATAAAAAAGACAAAAAATACTCCTAAGCCGTAGCTGTACCCACGCACGACCGAAGGTCGAAAAAGCAGTCACAGACTCAAGGGTTTTCCCCATTTCATTACATCGTTGATGCCTTTGCAAACTCACCGTCCGTTATATTGACTTGTTGATCCAAAGGCATGTAGTTCTAGCGTTTGGATATATTCATTCCGTTGAACGTGAATGGGATTTCAGAAAGAATTCACTTTTTGTTGAACGTTATTTTTCTCAGCACTCAGTTACCAACTCCTTATGAACTGCTTCACATTACTCTGTTATCTCATGCTTCGACAAGAAGTTCTTTTTCGCTGACACAAACGTTGTTTAGTGGGAAGGTCTTTTTCGTCTGGGCAAATCCATTGTTCAAAAGGCTCTTACGGAGTGAGCGGCAAGAGGCCATTTAAATGTTTTTGTTGCTCTTCACGATTGGTAACCATGGATAACACAATGTGTGGATGCATACACTCATGAATAAAGAGGGATAGAATCCACTCATATAGATGCAGACTACATATAACTTAGCAACTTATAAGGATAGAAATAAAAATCACAAATTATGAATTATGTTGCACATCGTTATATATATATATATATATATATATATATATATATATATATATATATATATATATACTATTTTCAAAATGATTGAGTTGACGCGAGGTTGGTATAAAAAACTTTTATTCGGTTAACGTTTGCGCACCCTCGTCTTCTTTAGAGCCGCGTTGATCCGAGTTGATGGTCACTGCTGGTCGTTGTCCTGATGAGGGTTTTCGTAGTCGCATCGAATCGAATCCAGTGGTAGAGGGAAAAGCGCTCTGAATGAGGAAGTTCATTCATTTTAAGATAGTGCCACGCTACGTGCAAGGAAGTGAAGTACCGTCTGGTACAGGATTCGTTGTCCGCTAAAAAGCAGATCATTTTGGATGAAAATTGACCAACATCCGTCCTCTATAAAAGGAAGAACTTCCCAAATCGAGCGGGTGCTTCTTCTACTCGATACGATTCGATGCGACTACGAACTCTCACACCGGGGCAACGATCAGTTTGGAATCATCGACTTGGATAAACATGGCTCTGAAGAAGTCGAAGACGTCTAAAAGTTGGCCGAATGAATATGAATACGTAAGCCGAATAAAACTGTTATAACAATCTCTTATGAGCTCAATCACGTAGAGAACTATTGGTTGTCCTCGTCGATATTTAATGAAACCCGTTTTTTAATATATAAATACACTTTATATGTCAGGCTGCAACATATATGAAATGTCTCATTTTATCGTTTTAATTTTCCATGTGATTTTTTGAATAAAGATTTTGTTCTTTTTAGCCACGTTTAATATATATTTTTGAAGCCCATCTTCTCTTTTTATGTCTCGTATTGGTTATAGGCCTCAAATTTAGTATGAATCAACGCGATATCCATGTCTTTTGTGTGAGTGGAAGAGTTGACACAATATGGCGGCAGGTGCTGAAATATCAATGCCGCGTTTGGAGACGGCTTTGCTAACGAACGCACCATTCGTCGTTTATACACAAAGTTTGAATCCGGAGACGAGAGCCTTGCGAATGACGAGCGTAGCAGGCCAGAAATTACGGTTAACGTTGCTTTCGTGTTCTCGTCGAATCAAATCCACGCCAAATAGTCCGAGAACTTGCGGCAGTGTTTGGAATCAGTGCTATGACCATTTCAGGTTACTTACACTTGATTGGTGAAGCTAAAAAAAGTAGACAAATGGGTTCCATACGAACTCAACGAAAAGCAGAAAAACTCAACGTCTGGAAATTTGCAATTCGCTAGTGATTCGCAACGATAGAGATACATTTTTGAACCGCATTATAACTTGCGATGAAAAGTGGATACTGTACTATAGTCGCCGCCGTTCTGCACAACGGCTAGAGGCTGATGAGAACCCACGACACATGCTTAAACAGAGTCTCCACTCAAAGGAGACAGTGGTTTCCGCTTGGTGATCAATGGCCGGTATAATTCATTACAATTTCTTACGACCTGGCCAAACGATTACATTTGGAAAATATTGTGCTGAAATCGAAGAAATGCATCAAAAACTATGCGTCAAGCAGCCGGCATTGGTCAGTGAAAAAAGGCTAACATTGATTAATGACAACGCAAGATCGCACACTTCCAAAACGACATTAAGGAATCTGAATGAAAAAGCTGGATGAAACAAAAACTTTGCCACATCCACCTTACTCCCCAGATTTCTCGCCAAGCGGATTTTCATCTTTTCAAGCATTTGGTCCACTTTCTGACGGAAGAAATCTTCGAAGACCAAATAACTGTTGAAAATTCCTTTAGAAAGAATTCGTCGACACTAAACCGACAATTTTTTACATTACTAGAATCAAAAAGTTTGGTTTTTGGAAACAAATGTTCTGATGTTAACGAATTCATCGCTTCCAGAACTCCAGAATTTTATGCAACTGGAATAAGCAAATTTGGTACTTGTTGCAAAAGATGTGCTGATTCTAGTACTGCTTATTTCGATTAATAAAATTTGGCATGAAAACAGTTATGGTTATTTACATTTAAAATCGTACATTTCATGTGTTACAGCTTATCATATATATGAAGAGGTCTCCGTGCACACAGGGGTGTGTACGTGAAAATGCACTGTAGAAGCAGCTACTTGGTCCCTTCGATCCGTCTAAGTTTCGAGGGATCTAAAAGATAGCCATCGCCCGCTTTTAACTCCCACCCATCTTCTGGGTACTCGCTGCCGTATAACTTCGCGATTAGCCAGCCTTAGATCTCTCAATGGCGTGGATATGTGTTGCAACAGTATATGGAATGGCTAAACGTATAGGTCTGTTTCAGTGCTCCACTATTTTACTATTATCTTGATAATCAAACGGGAATTGTTATTTCACTAGTTACTTACCCACAAAAAGCTGACCTTTCGGCGGATTTAGTCTTCTTCAGAGCCTGAGAAATTCAAATTGACTGCAATCTACTCACCAAATTCATCCTTAACCTCAACACAAAGACCGCTAGACCAAGATTTCAACCGCAACGGAAACAAAACAACACACAATCACGTCTTTCTATAGATTTTCCACCATTTTTTTTGCAATATGTTAAAATATGTTGTAAGGCGTGTGGCGCGTGTGACGGAGTAGTTGGAGGCGCTCTGAACGCACACACACACACACACACACACACACACACACACACACACACACACACACACACACACACACACACACACACGCAGACACACACACACACACACACACACACACACACACACACACACACACACACACACACACACACACACACACACACACACACACACACACGCAGACACACACACACACGCACACACACACACACACACACACACACACATACATCGCAGCGCCCCAAGCCTTCCATCCCCTCCGGGGTCGGCAAATTGGTATCAGACTTGTCTGGGAGGATAGCGGCACTGGCTCGATACATCGGTAGCTCACTGCGAGTTACTGTAAAGGCCCAGTTATGTATTCAATCACTGCAAACGATGCTTAGTGAAGTCGAATGCACGACGCATCCCTCAGGAATTGATCAACGCCGAGAGCTTTATCCTTTTATTTTATCGTTTAAAATGTGTTGTGACACTAATCTCGCCTCATTTAGGGGATACTTTTATTTCAAAAAATGTAGTTCAAATCTAATAAAGTGCTGACGAAATAAAGATGAAGCAACTTTGACATGAGTACACCTGCTTCGAGTCTTGCTGGACGGAATTCCAATTTCTCAATTTCTTCGCTATGTTGGCCTTTGCTATAACCAGTTGAATTTAGTATAGGGTTGAGATGTGCTTCTTTATAGTCGAAAACGTAGATTATCACTTGTGGAGCGGTTATTCCGTTTTGGCGCGATTTGGATAGAAAAAAAGTCTCACAACGATTAAACGAATTTGGGTCGATTTTGTAACTGTGGCATTGCCCTTCTCTGGCAGGGCACCTTTGTCTTTCTTCTGAAAAGCCCTCCGATTAGCGAAAAGTGTATGGTTTGGTCCATAACGAGTTCATAATCGAATGTGATAGCATTTCAGGTGTCGCTTTGCGCCATTCCAAGGAAAGCATCGAAATCGTTCCCCAAGAGGCTTGTATCCAGCACAAAGGTCTGTTCTTGTTACGCTATCCTCCAATTTCTTGTTTGTGTTCAAATAAATTCTCATAAAGGACTGAATAGGCGTAGAGAAGACTTACAATACCAATATCGAAGGCTAGCTATTTATGTCATATCTTTATGAGCACAAAAAACAAAGGGAAAAAGACTTGGCTTGATCAATCTCTTACTGGTGTATGCATTCGACTCCGTTAAGCGTCTGCGAGATGAATGAATGTATATTTTGTTTCAACAATGGCTACCGATTAGCCTATATAGCGGAGACCTACCAAATTATCAACTCCTTGTTTTTACCCTCCGAAAGATGATTGGTGCTAATTCACGGATCTCTAAGGGCTCGATGGCTTGGTATTTAGGTAGATTGGTAGGTGGATAGACTGGTAGGCGTGTAGATTTCGCCAAGGAATTCTAGCTGAGTAGTATTACAAGTAAACTATGAAAATGCAGATCTTACATAAGCTTTTTTTCCAGCCGCTTGCGTGCAAAGTGCATAAGAGCCTTTACTTATCATTTCTGCAAAATTTTCTCCTCTGTGTTCTTCAATGTTGTTCGCGAGGTGCAGAGACGATTTTGAAAACGCAGAACAAGGGAGAAAAACATATATGGCTTCGAATAACTCAAGATAAAACTTAGCACGCGACAAATTTCTTGGTGGCGTGGAAGGTAAGCAAGGGACATGTAGAGGTTTGTCATTTGGCTCGCTAAAGAAACACGTGTAATCACAATCTTATCCTTTTTATTTACTGCCTATTCTTTTTAATAGCAGCGTCTGTTTCGAAATATAACTTCTATAATGCTCAGATATTTGCAAAACTCCAGACCGCAGGTGTCTGCGGTGGGGAACGAACGCGCTATTGTCCTTTCCGGGAAGTAACGCGTTCACCACCACACCATGCGGGCCTTTCGTTTCGCCTGTCTCTCAGCTAGTTCTATTGATCACTTGCCATCAGCAATCACCCGTCAAGGAGAAAAAGTTCGATAGCTGAGAGCTTATGTCACAATTAATATTCTCGGAGTTGAGTGTCATTCACAATAAAAATGAACCATTACAGAAGTCACCGATCAATTCCTGAATCAGAAAGAGCGGTAGCAGTTAGCTTAATAATTCAAGAAAGTAAAAGCAGTATTTAGCTACACAAAGACCCTCCCATATAGTTCAAATGTTTTTGCAGGTCCTGAAACGATGTTAGAGGAGCTGCAAGCACAAGAGTCAACAGCCTTATGTATCGCAGCTACGCGAAAGATCAGTGACTTGCTGCGAAATCTGCCGACTTGCGACCAAGAACGCTTTTCAGTTACCTGAATTTTTCTCAGTCATTCAATCTTTTCCGATAATAAACACTTCTTTATCAGCAGTATCAATCCCCGAACACCTGGAAATTGATGGCGAAGACTAATTTTATTTTAATTTTTTTAATTTAATTTATTTTAATTTAATTTTAAAAGGGATTTTTATTCTGCTTCGTCAGATGTCGAAGTTACCCGCTGAGCCCCACTAGTTAGGGGGAATCGATAATGTTATGCCTTTCAATGTTGACCCTTATTTTTAATGTTTTCAAAGACAGGGTTTCCACGAATAGTTCGCTTAACCCCTGCTGTCAAGTTTGGATGCAATTACGAGTCAATTCTGAGTAGATGTGGTATACACTTTTTTGAGGTAATTCTACATTCGCCTCTCCATGTGACAACTTAACAGGGTCGAAGAGACGGTGAGCTCATCTCGTTCCTCACTTTTGCCACAGGGCAAGCGGAAATTTATTTGGCCCCCATATCTAGGTACTGCCAACCTCTTAACTGACAAGGTCAGGATTCACCACATGACCGAGTTTCGCTGCTTCTTCTTAGATCCTACACTTTCGGAAACTCATTCGTTGGTGCTCTTTTATATAAGAACGATGTTGATGCACCATGTACCACCCCCCCCATGTATAGAGCACCATCGAGCGAGATTCTTGACAGGGCTGTACTCCACTTCACTGAATTCGACCTCGATGAGTCAAAAAAAACACTGACGTTGCGAGCACCTTCTGTGGACTATCGACTTGATCAATTCGGCTATGTAGAAAGAAAAGACGTGAAATCATTAATCGAATAAATCTTTTTTAATAGAAATGCTACAATAAATCCGACGTTAGTTTCCGAACAATCCAATACTTTTGCAGCGGCTGTTTTTGAGCTGGGCATTTTAAAAAACGTTCAAAAATGCTTCTTCTGTGAAGATTCTAGACAAGAAAAGCGAAGTTCGCTGCTGTCCACGGGAAAACGAATAGTGCGACATGCTTGGAGATTCTGTCTTTTCAAATAGAATATTACTTGGATATCTGGATGACCCGTCTTCACTGATTGTGCGGGCTCCAGCATACTTTCCATTTTTTTTCCGAAGTTTTGCTGGCCTAGCCATTGTGGTTCCCTGGAGTCCGAGGTCAGCCAAGCCAAAGCCTGTTCCAGGTCGTCACCACCACATGCAGTCGCCGCCCTTGTGGATAAGAGGGAGAAGTGCTACCATGCGACTGGTTTGATACCAGGACGGTGACGGATCCTGGTATTGGTTTACTCTTAGCAACGCTTCCTGATGGAAACACCGGACTCCTTCTCAGCTGGAGAGACCATGCCGTGGAGACAAATCTTCCGGCTTTACATCGCAGCTCGACACCCAGGAACACCTCTCAGCAACCATGAGGCGGTAAACCGTTGGGAGGAAATATATTATAGTTACAAATAAAATATTATGTGTCTTAAACTCTATAATGTCGTGATTTTGTGGTTTATCCACCAATCACCTTATTCTTTTAAGGATTCAATTCATCTTCACATAGAAAAGCATACGCGTACCTATCCTAGAATAAAACAAACCATTCTGAGAACATTCTGCACCATCGACCCAATCCAAACTGTAAAAAGTGTCGTTGAAGTTTGTCTGGAATGTGCCCTACCGTTTGTTCTGATCATTATCGAATAGTTTTTTATATTTTTGTTTAACAAACACGAAATGTTATTTTTATTCCTTTATTTACACACAAGCTGGCGGATTCCGCCTTCCTCAGAGTCTTCTTTACTGAATCTTTGAAAAACCGTTTCTCAGCGTTGAAACGAATGACATTCTATCAGCATTTGTCGATGAAAAATTGGACCTACATAAGAACTCTATCGACTACTGCCGCAACCGAAATATGCAAATGTTGCTCTTCCATCGATCTTTTACCACTGGAAAATGGGTTCGGGATCTGCCCAAAACCTGCTCACCGCTGCATTGCAGTATGTGATGACGTAGCTCACGTGCGACAAGAAAGATTCTTGGTAAGGAGTTCATACTGAAGTCTTCGTTTTCCGACGACTTCCTCATCTTTCAAAGAATACCGCTGAAGGAGAGATATTTTCAATGGCCCAATGAAAGCGAGTGGAAGTGTGGCTGTAGATAGATGGGAAGAAAACTTTGTTCGTAAAATTCTCATGACGCTATTGAAATGTAATTGTTCTTAAATAAAGAATGGTGACCATACTTCAGTCGACCATATATGGAAAGCGACATGAAGGGAAGTTGTACAGAAGAGCAAAGGCGGCATGCATCACGTCTGAACTTTCCGGAGAAAGCGTCGATGAAGTAACATAAATAAAACAGAGTGTTCACCATTCTTAACTCTGGTATGAATCTCAACTGAAACGTGAGTTAACACTTCAACAGTGACCAAAATTTTGCGCATCAGCAACGCTGCCTTAAACGATGTTGCCTAAAATATCATCCATAAAGTATGAAGAACAATCCCTTCTGCAGTGATCTATTTCTTACCAATTCGCCATCTATTCGACTCCATTAAGCGATGGAGATGTGACTGAATACATGTTTCGCCCTATAAAGGGGCGTGATGTGGCCCTCCAACGTGTCAAGCTGCCAAATACTTTTTAGCATCCCAGATGAGTGTAGTACCGATTTGCCGAACCCGGATATGTCGAATGGTGAATGAATCCTGAACAAGGGATAGAACAAGCAACCGATCCAATATGCATTGCATAGCACCTTGAACTACCTAGCTACATAAGCCCAAAATATTACTCATACTAAGTCAAATTGAACTGCGCCCTAACAGACCTTCAAAGGAACTCGTCTTCGATGGCGGGAGGCAAAACGCAAATTTCCAACGGAAGAAAATTTAGATATTGGTTTCCGAGTTATGATGAAGACTCGAAGGGGGTGTAAGTGTTTTCTAGAACGACCACCTTAAGATAGCATGACCACTCTGTGATTATCACCAAACAACTTAGTTCGCAGTTGGGTACGATTTGTAAAAGCATTTTTTTTCATTTATTTATGTACAATTTATGTATGCATGTGTATAATCATAATCGCAAAAGCCATCGTGCTCGCAGAACTTCACCCTTATGGATGATGTGCTTAGACAATCAAGGATTTGAAGTAAGTGATAAGGAAAAAGAGGGACAACGAAAACTAATGCATACACATTCCACAGCGAAGATCCATCTATTAAAAGATAGAGAGCACTTAGAATTCGAAATGAATTTCTCTGTATTACAAGCGGCTCTAGGACGAAAGTTATAATAGTGGTTTGCTGTGCGCGTTAATATCATAACCAAACGTCTCGTCTTCCAGAGTCCGAAAAATACTACCAGATTAACACGACTTTCTCTAGTCCATGCAGCACGCTTTAGCACGGCTATCTCAGGAGCCCAGGGATAATCCTTTCGACCACCATTCAACAACATTCGTGACGAAGAAAAATCCTCAAGCAGCAGCCAAAGCCATATTCGTTAAAAAGTCCGAAGACCTCTTTGGACGGTGGATAGGAATAAACGAATCGAATGCAAGAAGTGCTAGCATCCGCACAATTTGGTACACGTAATATCGGGTCAAGTAATAATAATAATATAATAATAATAATAATAATAATAATAATAATAACTAGCAGTAATAACGATTAATAGTAATAGTAATCAATAGCAGTAGTGGGAATACTTTTAATACTAGTAAAAATTTCAATGATGCTGAGATATTGGCAAAACGCCGGACCGCAGGTATCTGCGGTGAGGAACGAAAGCGCTATTGTCCTTTCCGGGGAGTAACGCGTTCACCACCACACTATGCGGGTTCGCCTGTCTATCAGCTAGTTATTGCCGATCTTTTGCCGTCAGCGGGATTGATCTGGGGGAACCCAAATCGACAACGAACCCAGTTCAGCTGAGGCTTTAGTTGCAATCACAATCATAACCCTTTTTTATTTACTGCCTACTCTTTTATACCCCTGCCATTAAAAAGTTAATTAAAAATTAATGGCAGGGTATAAAAAAGAGAAGGCAGTACATAAAACGGCTAAGATTATGATTATAACTAGCAGTAATAATAATTCTTAATTCAATCACTATGATGAATCGTTTTCCAAAAGGTCATTGCACCTGCCTTCTATGTTATATTTACACATACCTCTTTCAGAATTTGTATAATGCATGGTAAAAATACCTTTCTACGTGCTCAGTGATGAGCACAGCTTCATCTCTAAAGCCGCTCTAAAACCCTAGTCCTTTCCTAAAGTCGCTGAAGCGTTCAATATCCCGTCAGTAAAACATATTATAAAAAATGGGCTACTTGTCAAGACCGTAAATTGTTGTGCTCAGTTCACCAATGCTGTATGTATCAGCAATTCAACATAAAAGACAAGTACGCGAATCAGAATGAGACTTTTCAGCATTCTAAGAACCTGTTCTATTCTTAATCGTTGGAAATGTGTAATACAGTAGGGTATTAGCAGAAAAAACAAATTCGTCTTTCACCTCTTTATTTTCGCACCAGCATTCTTTCATTCTAATTCACGCAACACTTTTCCTCGAATATCTGAGAGTGGAAAGCAATAAAAGGTCTGTCATGCCTTTATTGGTGACTCCTCAAATGTCTATGGTTTTTAACTTAGGGATCAGATTCCAATTACAAGGCACTACCTTATCGAAACTCTAAAGATTATCAAAGATTAAATAAGTTACGTCTTTTCTCACGCTTACAGTCTGTGCTGATTTCCACTTATATGTGAGACAGATCAGCTTAGGTGAACTGATACCAGCTCATTCTTTCCTCTCATCTATTTTGTCATACAGAGGTTTATAGCTGCACTTTTCAGTTGTGGCTTGTTCAACCCAGTAAAGTTGCCTTTTGTGCTGAAAGAGATGCACGAATGTTGTTGGTAATGGAGAGTATGTATGAATCGCAAGTGGGAAGTGGGGAGCCAGGTCATCCTGTATGAGGTAACTTCAATACGCAGCATCTGGGGAGAAGGATTAATCGTCGATGAAATCAGGAAGCCATAAGAAATTGGGCATCGCATTCTAAGTAATGAACAATAATTGACGATAGTACTCGAAATTCAACACTGACGTCAACAGAAAGGACATATATGGCATACTTCTGTTTATGAAGCAGATTTGTGAATACAATTTACAGCTTCTAATCTAGGCCTCTGCCATAGTGATGAAAACATGGATCAAAGAGGAAGAAGTCCTGACAGCTTTTCACCACAGTAATTGCCCAAATTTGTAGAGGAATCTGCATGGCAAAACAGAGGACAAGTAAACAGTTGGTGGGAGTCCAGGTATATGGACCAGGTGACGAGAGTGTCCACGCGGAGAACACCAGAAAACCCAGATTCACCAGCAGTGAAATGTAGCAGAACGGATAATGAACACGCACCAGCACCTGAAATATGGCATGAAAGTGGAGAATGAGGAATTTCAAAAAGCTGCTGGCCTACCTTGCTGAATGTTATCAAACCGCGCGCCAGTGCGATTGCAAAGCAAAGAAGAACCTTAAATGCTAACCATCTCATGTTGTTGTTGCTATGTCTTGTTATATGTGTCACAACATTAGAATTCTTTATAGGTCTAAGATCAAGTGGATGCTCTGTTTCTAGCCTGGGCGGGTTTAAGTGTAGACAATCAAGCGGGTTACTTTTGTTCAATCCCTGAGAGATCTGTCATGCATTCGATGATAATGCGTTTCTGACAAGCACAATGACTTGCGGAAGCCTAACAATGTATCAATTCAGTGTTTTATCATCAAAGACAAGCTCTCGGAGTTGGTCTATCCCTGAGGAATGCGCCATGCATTCGACTTTATTGAGTATCGTTGGAGATGGTTGAATGCATAACTGCCCTTTACAATGACTCGCGGTGACCTGACGATGTATTAATCCT
The DNA here is from genome assembly GCA_018806985.1 of Angiostrongylus vasorum. Lineage (NCBI taxonomy): Eukaryota > Metazoa > Nematoda > Chromadorea > Rhabditida > Metastrongylidae > Angiostrongylus > Angiostrongylus vasorum. The sequence continues at coordinate 128,250 of JADANN010000032.1, read as the reverse complement.
GTGGTGCCATCCTCCCAGACAGGTGTGGCACCAATTTGCAAACCTCGAGTGGATGGAAGGCTTGCTGAGACTTGAGCGCAGGGTTCGATCCCATATGTATTGCAGGGCGCCTCCGAACAGTGCTCTACATGCGTTCTCTATCGCAGACATGTCTGTCATCAATTCACTCTACCTAAAGGAATGAGGGCTTAGTTATTCTGCAATGCATGATCGGACTAATGACTATATGTTCATTGCAGTGCACTTGAAATCACTCCCCCTCTGCACGAACATGGCCGCGTTAGTTAACAAAACTTGATAATCGTTTAATAATTTCAATCTTTACAACTATACGAAACGTCTCTAAGAAGCTTTCTAGTATATGATAAAACATTCACAGTTGAGAGCTGGCTGACAGAAATGCAAAGCAAGGGCTTCAGTGGTGCGGTGTGTAGTACGTGAGCCCCCGAAAAGGGTAATCGCGGGTTCGATCTGGCCTGTGGTTCAAGTTTTGCAAATATCTCAGCATTACACATCATACCCTGCCGTGAAAAATAATAATATACAGTGAATAAGAAACTAACTTTGTGATTCACATATTAACTTTTTTAAAAGTTTGGATAGTTTGCACGCACTTCTTTTCTTTAGTTTTTCTCCCTTTTATTGTAATGGCTGGTGGGGAGAGCAGGGGAGCAGTGGTTAGCGATGCAGTTCATCACTGGGCTCTCCTCATCCCCCTCAGTGAATCCTCAGGCAGCAGACGAAACATGACGGGAAATCACTTTGTGTATAATCGAGCTTACACGGCATTGTTATAAAAACTATTAAGCTAACGTTCTGGCGCATCCGTCTTTCTCAGAGTCGCACTTATCCGATCCAATGATCCACAGCTGGTCGTTGTCGCGGGCGAGTCGAATCCAGGGGGAGGGGAGGAGAAGAACCGCTTGAATTGGGAACTTCACAACGGTGCCGTTTTATTCAGGGAGGCATGCTGATCGACTGCCGCCTTCAATGCGATCTACTTTGAGCGGGCAATGCATTGTGTAGCAGTCGGCAGTTCATTAGCTAGCTCGTGGTGTTGAACGCTGGAAATGTTCGAAGACCTTTGTGGGCAATGAATGCGAGGAAAACGAATCAAATGCAAGTGCTGGAATACGCGCAGTAGGTGGGGTGCCGGGTCATGTAAACTGTGAAAAAGTGTGTAACAACTATTTTAATTGGTTTTCGTGTATTATTTGAGCAAGAGGAATTCTCTACCCACCACATCGTAGACGATGATACAATAATAAAAGAGATGATGACGAAACCAAGGGTTGAATGTCTGAGGTAACGGCTTCCACAATTTGAATCCATCGACGGACATACTTCCAATCACAATCAGCAGCGTGGCCAATACGTAGAACACCTTAAAAACATTCGTTTCGATGTTCTACTAAACTAGAACCCGATCTAGGAGTAAATAGAGAATCTGAGAGTATCGAAACTAATTACTATGTCGTTGCTTTCTTGATGAGCGGGGTATTGCTATACTATTTATTAACAGTAGATAACGTTTCGGTGGATTTCGCCTTCTTCAGAGTCTAGAAAGTTTAACTTGACTGCTATCCAGTCGGCCAGATACCTCTGCAACTTGAATAGGAAAATCGATTTCAATCGAAATGGAAAAAAATAGCTTCTTCAAAGGTGATTTCCTATGAATCTTCCACTTAGTCTTCCACGTGAGTCTTCCACGTATGGGACCGTGAGTCTGAGATATTGTTTGAAATCGTACGTCATAACGAGGCCTTCCTCCTTGCGTTTCTATATTGGATGTTTACAATTAACTTTAATTGCCTCCAAGATCTTATGCGTCTAATTTTCAAACTTCTTTGGCAAAACTTGGACTTCAAAGTCTTCCCCATAATGTTTCCCCTGTCCTATGCATGCCTGCTAGAGTATCTGATTTAACTTTAGGTTTACCGGCCAGGACATGCACAGAGCCTTTATTGCCTTTTCTTGGCTGTAAAAAAACTTCAGAACCGGAAATAACCCACTATACCAATATCAAACGTCATGAATGCCCGAACAATCGCAATAAACGTAAAACGAAAGTGTAAAATAAGGTGCTAAATATCTCGCCAAGATTACTTACAAGCACTCTCAAAAGCATCATGTAGAAAGTGAAATGGGACCGTTGTCGAGGACAGGAGAGAGGTGAACTCTACCGATGTCATCATTGTTTCGTTGATGATATCGTTATTACAACACCATGAATCCAGGCAAAGCGATTCCGTCCAATTTTGAAAACGCTTATTAGAAAACTTGGTTTCAGTTGTATTTTTTGGAAACAGTGTTTATGGGAAATCAAATCGCTTCTGATGCTTTATTCACGCTTGATGGAACGATTGTTTCTGACTGCCTCAGTTACTACGTGTATCTTACCTACAAAGCTAAGCAGGAGCAAGGATGTGGTTAGGGATGCTTATCGAAAGTTTAGTGAAGGAGACAAACGGCATTCACCATTCACCTCAGTGTCCATTTCTTCGACGCTAGGATTCTTCTCACCATAAATCTGTCACAAATCCGAATGCTATATGAACAGGATGAAAGGCACTCGGCGTTGCCAACGACTAGCGCTGGTAGCCTTTGACGCAAGCAAAAGAGAAAATCTGGCATTCCCAACCACGGTAACGATTGAAGATCACAGACACCGTCGTGTAGTTCATTGTTTCCTTGACGAGAGGAGACGGGGTTGTTACTACACTACTTACCCGCTTGCAATAGCTGACGTTTCGGCGGTTTTGCCTTCCTCAGAACAGGTCAAATTGACGAGTAATCTACTTAGTAAGTCACTTTGATAATCTCAGCAGCCAGAACTTATTACATAAATCTTCATTTGTATAGTGGCGAGACAACGGGAAAAAATCTTCCATGTGCTTCCGTTTATTGCCCATTACCTGAAAAAGGAATTCAAAGGTAAGTACCGAAAATTAAACAATGATTAAGTCACCGTGGCAAGCGCGACAGGTTTAAAATCATCAGGTACTGCGCAAGCCAGCATTAAATTACCGACATGTACCGTCTTGTGGGTGTAACTTATCGAAACCCACTGTATCCACTGATGATCATGCGCCTACCGATTCTTTAACGCTCGAGGTTACACCCATCATTAGCTGTGTAAATAGGCACACGAACAGAATGGCTTAGTTTGTAAGCCTAACACCATATCGAGACAACTCCCAGCTCATCTCATGAACACTCGAACGCTTCTGGATCGTCTACGTAACGCGCGTCGTAACAGCGCGTACATGATTGAGTCCTTCGACGTGATAGCCTTTTATACTAACGCGTCGAATGACTGCGCTATACAGGTCATCTGCGAGCTCCTTATGCGAAACGAAGATGCAACAAACATGTATGGCTTCTCTATTCAGCGGAATTGCAATTGTCCTGCATGCCGAAATGTCCAAGATGATATGTACCGTATCTGTAATGCTTCTTGGCGACAATGCATGTACAGGAGTGCGCAGCGGCTGGATAACACGGGATTTCAAATGTGCAGAAATAAGACCTCTGACCCAGGTTTTTCTTGTTTAATTATCCAAGAATCTGATGATTTCCTAATTCTTCGAGCGAGACGATCTCAGTAGGATAAGCTTGCTCGCGATAGGAGTAGGTGGAACTTTAGCTGGCGGCGAGATGCGGAAGGAGTAAAAATCTCATGAACATGCAGGAAAACACTCACTTCGAACGCGACAACTGCAGTACATCCGCCGCGAACAAGGCACGACGACAAACAACAGAGCGGCTCCAATTCCAAATGTCTAGGTTGTACTCTGAAACCTTATTAGCTAGCTGAAAAGATAATGGAAACTGAATGATTGTTTGTTACTCATTCAACTGATGAAATGTCTTACAGGTCAAAACTTGGACCTTTTTCAGTGATTTTTATATTTTTTATATGACCTGTCTTCACGTCTACTGTACGGATCCCAGCACTCCTTAAATTCGATTCGCTTCCTCGCGTCCCTTGTCCACGAAGATCTCCTAACTTTTACGTGTGGCTTCGGTTGCTGGTTGAGGAATTTCATTCCATCTTGAATGTCGTAGAATGCTGCTCGAGCAATTTTCCTCGGAGTCCTGAGATAGCCGAGCTAGAGCGTTCCCAACCGGATTGCAGAGACTGACTTTTTTCCCAAACAAGTCCGGTACCAATTTTTTCTTACCCCGGAGGGATGAAAGGCTTGGTTGGCCTAGGGCGGACCCGAACTAGTACCATCCTCGTGGTGGCGGACATCACTGCCACTGTGCTATTCGTCCCTTTATTTTTGTATTGTCTCTCAAATATGTTGAGATGAGTGTAGTACTTTGAACAAATATAGGTCACGTATTGTGGTTATAAAAACATGAATTTAGCTTTTTTACTAAACCAGAATTTCAAAAAGTTAGTTGACTTTTTGCTTTTGTTTCATCAGCGGACACTGTTACAACAAAAAGAATTAAGCATTGTGGTACCGTACGTGCAATAAAGACAAATGCATAGGTAGCTTTTTTTTCAATGAATTTTGACAAGAAAATCCAGAAAAATAGAAGTTGAGCTCGTTTCTTGAGCATCAAACTGACTTCGATGCGAATGGAACGACTTTGTTCGCTCTCATCTTCGTCTGCATCGCTTTGCCCTTCGCCATCACGCCACCGATTTCTCCGATCACTGAGTCCAGCATGTTCGACAGCACCGAGATCGCACCGGTTGGAGGAGGCGAGACCGCTAAAAACGTGGAAAGCAAAGCACTATCTGCCAGATTTGAAGACGTTCTATGCTGAAGACGGGGTACCTAGTCGACTCTCCCGTCTATTAGAGACCTTTATCTCCTTCAAAAACTCGAAAACCTTCAGCGGACAGAGTTCAGAGGAAACAATGATTTCACTAAAGGCCAAAAAGGCCTGATTGAAGAATGTTTCAGAACTGATTTTTCCAGAAACTTCACAAATAATTGCCCTTTTGTTTCCTTCTAAGCTTTTTTCCCCGAGAATTTTTAGAAAAGCACTTAAGTGTAAAAAATTTTTACTCTAAGGTATGAAAGTTCAAATTCTGGAAAGATTTTCATCTCTGGATGTTCTTGTTTCTTTGAAATAGGAGCTGTTCACTATGCAAATGGAAACTTATGTGTAAAGTATTATCTACTGAAGTTATGGAAGTGCTTGACTGAATAGAATGCCTGACAGCCAGACCTATGGAAACTCTTCAGCAGGCGAATCTTCCAAAACACCAATTGGCGTGAGTAATTAGTTTAGTAGCAACCTCGTGTTTGCTTATCAAGTAAATAGGAAATTGGTGGATTTCCAGTGATTAATGCCGAGACTTAAAAAAAGTAGGTAACATTGACGTAGAAAGAAGACATATCTATATCAGAGGTTAGTAGTGGAGTGCCACGCATATAGTCTTTGGTTCGACCATGCACCTGGACTAACTGAGCTCTCCATTCATGTGAGGTCGACAAATTGATAGCAGACTTGTCCGAGAGGATAACGGCACTAAGTAACAAGACTGAAGTCGCTCAGACCTTGGAAGTAATCGCATGAGCAAAATATGTAATCGGTAACTTCTGCAATGCTTAATGGAGTGGAACGCATCTTTGATTTGACAGAAGCCAAACGTTTTTAGGCTGTGAGAAAAAAACTGGAAGGAGAACAAACAAGGGACTTCTACGCAGCAACGCAATATAAGACAGCATCGTTCGCCACAGAAAAAGAGACAGTGTTCGAATTTTTAATGAATAAGAACCTAATATAATAGCAGAGGATATCTTAGATAGCTTTAGTGAATTTCAAAGCTCAAGTGAATATTACTTTAGTTCAAACATGCAATACGAATCAGTAGGCATCTTTTTACTCATGGGATACTATCAGAAGCATCGTTTGAACGGCTGAACGAATTTTTTACATTCGATCTACCAAATGGTGGGCCTCAGCGGCGGTGTTCGGTCACGAGAGCCGTTGAGCGGACTCCGATGAAGCGTGAAAAAGCTGCCCGTTTCTGCTTTTCGGCGCTGACTTTCAAGAAGGAATTCTTGGGCGAGCACTTCCGCCCACTATGATTTACACTTTAATACTAACTTTATTACATTTCAAGACTAAGACAGATTATGTAATGCAGGTTCTGTAGGTAAGAGAAATATGCGTGTTCCGTGGAATTTATCTCATGCTGTCTAGTAGAAGCAAACCACTTTCGCCTGAATGCTGCTCGTCCTAAAACAACGGCTCGTTCCCCTTAAAGCGAAAGTGTAACATCGAGTACAACATCCTAAGAAAGAGCGTAATCTGCAGGTGTGCAGATTGCGATGAGGGACTGGTCTAATGGGCTGCACTGGCGTTGTGACGTTCTTGTACACATGAATGAGCAGTGTTGACTGCATGCATTAGTCTGAATTCATGTTCTTTCCGGATTATTACTATGGCGCAGACAATTCAATGGCATTATGCATTCTATCATTAATAAGCTTCCACGAGGTCGATAAATAGCTTTATTCGGCTGACGTTCGGTCTAGCTTCTCATTCGCGATAGTTTCTTTATTCAATCGATATATTATCCAACATAGATGTTGATGAATTAGACGTAGTCGATGAAAAGCTTACACTTAGCATATCTCACGAAAAAAGTAGATGTAATTCCAAACGGTCGCTGCAAAAAACTAAACGTTGTTGCGTACGCGTTCGCTATCTAAAATTCCGTAAGGACATTTCTAGTTGTAATTTACTATCGTCGCAAAAGCACTACTGTTCAAGGTCAGCTCATTTAAGACGTTAAATTTCACTTTGAGAAGTCTCGACTAATGCGCTAGGCAGTAAAAATTCCCTTTCTTTGGAAGCCTTCGCTTAGAAATTCATGATTACCTTTGTCATACTCTTCTCGATTTTTCGCGCTAAACATTTTCCAGGAGTAGAACTCCACATATCTATGTAATTCTGAGGTAATGCTTACGTTTCTTTCCATTCTTTTCCTCCGTCTGCTCTTTCGTCTTCACCGGTTTCTGAAGTTTTGATGGTTTCGTGGTTTTCGGTGCATTTCTTGGAGATGGTGGCTGAAAGAATATCGGACTCATCCCGATGTTAACAAATAAAGCCCTACAAGCATTGAGCAATGCACTTGGTGCTAAAAGAATCGTCACCTTCAAATTTAAACCAACGTATTCTAAGCTCATATTTAATCGCCATAAAGACAACTGGAATCTAGAGATATTTGCCTAACTGAGGTATGCTCGTTTGTTATAGCGTGATGACATTCTGACTTCCAGAGTTCAGGAAATGTGTTTCTCGTCACTTTTTTATATGTTAAGGCTCGTATTCGAGCGAAAATGCAGTTGAACAAGGGAGGTTTCATCCAGCAGGATATGTCGATGATCTCCAATGTATCGCTTGTTTCAGCAGCTACCGGGGTTGTATAATAGGCTCAACTATTTAGATTTAGTACTCTATTTTTTAAAGAATTTTTTTTAAACTGCTCTAAAAACTAAAGAGCACTTTGTTGTAACCCTTTGTAACCTGATGCTATAGCGCAAAATCTCTGCCATGAATCTCTGGATTTCTAACTCTTCAAATAGTCCGGTGATTGGGAGATTATCATTACAATGATTAAATTATTCTATTGAATCTTCGGACTCTGTTCAGTAGCATCCGACATTGAAGTGTGTCTTACGGGAAAAAAATCCTCATCAAATATATTATCTATTTATCCCGTACACGGGTGATTGCTGATGGCACTGATCGATAGAAAACCAGCTGAAAGAGAGGCGATGCGAAGAATCCGCATAGTCTGGTGGTGAACACGTTAGCGCCCGGAAAGGATAATAGCGCGTAGGTTCTTCACTGCAGACACCTGCGGTCCGGAGTTTTGCAAATATCTCAGCATCACTGTGGTCGCATAATACCCTGAAGTGAAAAATTGTAAATAAAAAAGTTTACATTTGGGTGTTCGTCGGACGGGCCGTCTTCCAATATCTGTGTAAGTATAACGGTTGTACACCATGTGATTCCAGCAGTTGGCCCTTTGCACAACTGATGATAGGTCTAACTTTGAAAGATGACAAGTCAGCAGACGAAGGGTCATCAGTAGATAGTAATTTACAAGTTTTGGTAAGTAAATATATGACGGGACATATTAGTAACCCAGCTTTGAGTTTAGAAGTAACTGATGGCTTTGAACTTCTTGCTTTTCCGACTTTGACAAGCTCGTTGTTAAATTTCCTGTATTGACTTTTTGAATTTTTTCTCAAATTATAGGCGATGAAGACAAGCTTTTTTACGACTGAGAAAAAAAAGTTAAACATTGTGATTTTGACTGCAGCTGCAGCTTAATTATGCTTAATGCTGGCTTTTGCTTTCCACATCATCCTGTTGACTGGTGATTGCTGATAGCGTCGCTAGAGTAGAAAACTGGTGAGAGAAAGGCAAAACAAGGGGACTCGGTTGGTATCGCGGATAGCACTTCAACTCCCGCAAAGGGCAATCGTGGGTTAGAAGCCCGAACATCATTGCGGTTGTATTTCACAAAGTATCTTCCTATGAGGAAAGAGTAGTCAGTAAGCGAGAAAATTAAGCATTTTCAAGATTTTTTCCTTTTGTTATCTCAACATCCGAGCTCACCAAGCCTCTCATGCCTCCGCGATCGGTAAACTGGTACCGGAGCTATCTAGAAAAAAGTCACTGTTTGCAATCCATGTGGGAACTCTCTAGAAGGAATCGATTCGACCAGCATTCTACAACACAAGATGAAATGAATATCCTCAAGCAGCAGTCGAAGCCACACTTGTAAGTTGGAGGACGTTCGCGGACGCTGGATGCGGGAAAACAAATCGAATTCGAAAAGTGCTGGGATCCGCACAGTAGACATGAGGGACGGGTCGTATAAAAATAAAAAATGAAAAAATGTCAACATCTAAGTGACAGAAACTTATTGCAAACTCTTTACCGTTAGCATTAACGGATAGTTCTATGGCATTCAACGTTATCAGCTCTCGAAGCTCTCGAATACTATGCTTTTGTGTTTCTGTGAGGTCGGAGCGAAACCTCATTGCGCAGTGATAAATGAGGATTTTAAAGACCTTCATTCGCAAGCATTCGAAATTTACTCTCAACTTCATTTTTGACGTTTTGCATGTTCAAGGAATGCTTGAGGAAACGGCGGTAGTGGTAATTCGCCTACTTTTTGTAGTTCATTTCTACTCATTGTTCCAAGTCTTGTTTTGCTACCGCGTCTCTCTTTTACCTGTAGATAAATTAGGCAAGTGAAGAAAGAGACTGCAGTTATAATCACAATCTTAACCTTTTTATTTACTGCTTACTCTTTTTAATGGCAGGGTATGTTGCGAAATACAACTCCTATGATGCTAAGGGTATGGCATTTTGTTTCTAAAATGGGCGCATGTGGAGCAGTGGTCGGAGGCGCCCTGCAACATACACGTGGAATCGATCACCGCGCCCAAGGCCCACCAAGCCTTTCATCCCTTCGGGGTCGGCAAATTAGTACCAGACTTCTCTGGGATGATAGCAGCACTCGACACATCGTTAGGCCACCGCGAGTCATTGTAAAGGCCAGATGTGTATTCAATAACCTCCAAACGATGCTTAATGAAGTCGAATGCATGGCGCATACCTCAAGGTTTGATCAACGCCGAGAGCTTTATCCTTTATCCTTTATGATGCTTAGATCAATCCCGCTAACGGGTGACTGCTGATGGCAGTGATCGATAAAACTAGTTGAGAGACAGGCGAAACGAAGGACTCGCATGGTGTGGTGGTGAACGCGTTAGCCCCCGGAAAGAGTAATAGCGCGCTCGTTCCCCCATCGCAGACACTTGCCGCTTTGTTTTGCAAATACCTCAACATCATTGAATAAAGACTCTGAGAAGATAAACGAAAAAACAGCGTATCTGAAGAAACCGCATCACCTGCATCACCTGCATCACCTGCAGTCCCGTTGATCGTCGAGTGACTCGAGTGGGCGCCAGTAAGTCTTCCATTTTTCCCCTGTCGCGTGCAAGAGTAGCGCAATGGGTTCTGCTCGCTCTAGGGACTCGCCGAGCATCATATCTTTCTTCAAGGCTCTTTGTGAAGAACTCTGACGATCGGGTCGATGGTCTTCCTGCAGTACATTTGACATCCCGAGGAATCCAGTCACTAACGGCTCTTGTCCATCGGTTGTCATTCATACGCATTATGTGTCCGGCCCACCTTATCTTCGATTATTGGCGTACAGAACGGCATCTTTGATTTTTGATCGTCGACGCAGATCGGAGCTTCGGATCCGCGTTCTATATGGGCTTGAAGAACTTGCACAGAGGAGACCATACATTCTTCAAGGTGATCATTGGAAATTTCAATGCCAAGATTGGACCAAGAAGAACGTCTGAAGAACGTTACATTGGGACCTATGGATTAAAATGGAAGCGACAGGGTGAGCGGCTGTCTGAGTTTGTCATGGCGACCAGGACCATCCATGGTAACTCGCAATTCCAGAAGCTCCACCCTCAACGCTGGACGTGGAAGTCTCCCAGTGGAGTACCATAACGAAATAGACCACATCATGGTAAATAGAAGGTATTGCCTAACCGATGTCGCTGTTGTCCCAAAATTCTACATGGGATCAGACCACCGTCTCCTTCGTGCAAGATTCTATTTCTCGTGGGAAGAGAAAAAAAGCCGCTAAATTCAAAAAACCGAAGTCTGAAAACCACCGCAAACTGGGACTTATTCAATTCATTAATCGGTGTTGGGAAGACGCCGTTGTCGGTAACATCGACGAGGAATACGATCGGCTCATTCAACATCTTCACGCTAGCGCTATGAAAGCTGAGAGTCCGAAAGTCACCAAGAGACGTCTTTCTCCAGAAACACTCAAGTTGATACGCCAGCGTGGAATCGCACGAGCTGCAGGCGACCGCGAACTAACGTGCGAGCTTGCAAAACAGTGTAGACAGGCGATAAAAGAAGATCTTAAAGAGAGAAGAGCAACAGTACTGGTCGAAGCTGCAGAGGCTGGGAAAAGCATTCGCAGAGCCCACCGGAGCTTCACCAATTACAAGACCAAGGTAACTGCACTCCGACGCCCAGACGGAGCGGTTACAGCGTCCAGAAAGACAATGGAGAAAAATCATTCACGAATACTACTCAGATCTCTTCGATAGCCACGTCCACCTTCCGTCATATGAAATAAAGGAGGATGGATATGTTGTACCACTGGTTCTCCCTTCTGAAATTCGACATGCCATTTTGTCGGTGAAAAACCGAACAGCACCAGGTCCGGACAGGATAAGACTAGAACACCTGAAGAACCTTCCGCCAGGCCTCGTAAACACATTGTCTCGGCTCTTCACACGTTACCTGTCTGAATGCAATATCCCTACCCAGTGGAAGACCAGCAAGACCGTGTTGTTGATCAAGAAGGTGACCTACACCACATCGGCAACTATCGCCCAATCTTGTCGTCTACATACTTTTCACTCGAGTCGTCCTAAACAGGATTGACAGAACACTGGACGGAGGACAGCCATGTGAGCAAGCAGGGTCACGAAAAGGATTTAGTACGACGGACTACATCCACACGATAACAAGGCTCATTGAAGTATCGCGGGAGTACAAAAGACCGCTCTGTCTCACTTTCATCGATTTACAGGAGGCCTATGATTCAACTGAGCTTTAAGCAGTCATGGAAGCCTTAGCTTCTACTCAGTACATAAAGATTCTTCGTGAGCTGTACAATAATTTCACGACCAACATATCACGATATTAACATTGACGTCAAAAGAGGAGTTAGGCAAGGCGATACCATCTCGCCAAAATTATTTATCACCACCTTCCAGAACGTCATGCGAATATTGAAATAGGGCAACATCGGAATGAAGATCGATGGTCAGCAATTACACCATCTTCACTTTGCTGATGACATCGTTCTTATAACAACAGCCAAGCGGAACGAATGCTTGCCGACTTCGATAATGCCTGCAGAAAGATTGGTCTTCGACTAAATCTCACAAAAACGATGTTCATTAAGAACGGATTGGTTTCGTATGCCCCATTCACGCTCAACGGAACGAATATCTCCGAATGCTCCAGTTATATCTATTTAGGTCGGGAAATCAAAATGAAGAACGACCTAGCTCCAGAGCTGAGCAGAAGGAAACGAGCGGCTTGGGGTGCTTTCAAGGGCATCGAGGATGTAGTGAAGAGAACAAGGAACACCCGACTCCGCGTCCACCTTTTCGACTCAACGGTACTTCCTGACCTAACGTGTGTGTCAGAAACCTGGTCGCTGCGTAAGCATAGTGAAAGATCACTCAGCGTTATTGAACGCGCAGTCGAAAGAACGATGCTAGGAGTATCCCGTTCCACACAAGTAAGGGAAAGGATCCGAAGCTTCGACTTGCGTCAACGATCAAAAATCGATGATTCTGTTCTGTACGGCAAACAGTCGAAGATAAGATGGGCCGGACACGTAATACGTATGAATGACAACCGATGGACAAGAGCCGTTAGTGACTGGATTCCTCGGGATGTCAAATGTACTGCAGGAAGACCATCGACCCGATGGTCATAGTTCTTCACGAAGAGCCTAGAAGAAAGATATGATGCTCGATGAATCCCTCAGAGCGAGCAGAACTCATTGGGCTACTCTTGCATGCGGCAGGGAAAAAATGGAAGATTTACTGGTGCCCGCTCGAGTCACTCGATTACGATCAACGGGACTGCAGGTGATGCAGGTGATTGATTGATGCAGTTCAAAACTTTCAGATGAGATACGTATGTGGGTCGGTATTAAACTCAAGAGCTTCTAAAAGTAAGAAAGTAAATCTGCATCGAGATCTTGAACTATCTACTTACTTGCCAGTTGCGTTCTTCCTGTGGATGCCATCTTTCGGTCATCTTCAGCACAGTTCTTTGAGATCTTTGTCTCTCATAGGCGGTGACTGTCCTGAAAATTCTCACAGTACTAGTGTAGTTTAAACTCAGGTAGAGAATCAAGGAGAATCACGCATAAATGGAGACTTTGCTCAATAAATTTTGCCCACTAACAAGGAAGCAATTGATCTTTAGAAATATTGGAGTTGTAAACTGAAGAGAATTAACAAACAGTTCGAGTTCTTTATTTTTTTGAAGGTATTCTGCAATTGCAAAACTTTGTGCAGTCGTCTAAACGAGCTCTTTTTCCTATATTTGCAATCCTGTTGTAGATCTGTAGGATTTTTTCCGTACTATAGTTCATCGAAGAGCGCGTGTGGTGCAGTAGTCGGAGGCGCCCAGCAACACGCACATGGAATCGAGCCCATGGCCCACCAAGCCTTCCGGGGTCGGCAAATTGGTTACAGACTTGTCTAGGATGATAGCAACACTGGCTCGATACATCGGTAGGCCACTGCGAGTCATTGTAAAGGCCAGATATTCATTAAATCACCTTCAAACGATGCTTAATAAAAGTCGAATGCATGGCGCATCCCTCAGCGATTGATCAACGCCTAGAGCTTTGTCCTTTTACATTTCATCGAACAACTCGTCCACTTTACGAATTGCACAACATCATATCGTTGACATCCAATAAAGAGGAAGAACCAACACTGAACTTCATCGGAGTAGCTCAACTATGTGGTTTTCTTCGAATTTTTGTCAACTGTTGCCACAAAGCCATGTGCAAATCAACTGCTGCAGCTACTGCACATCTGGGGGCACTTCGCTTCGCTCGTCTTCACTGTAGTGTCACTGATTATTGAGAGTACTTCATTTCGTTATAAGGTCCTTAAGGCTAGTCGCAGTTTTAAAAGTCTCAATAATTTGTTTATCACATGCAGGTCATACGTAATTGTTTGGCTTTGAATTTATTTGTGGGTGTAAATATTTATGGAGGGAAGTGGTGGTGTGGCTACAAATGCGGTCTATAGGGATGCAACGTGCTGGTTATAACTCCTACCCAGCGCTCTCCTTCAACCACGTGGAGAACGCGCTAGACCGGCTGTCTTCAAAACTGCGAATAGAATCGACTTGATCAGCATTCTATGATAATTATAACGAAGATGAAGCTCGCAAACAGCAGCCGAAACAACATCTGAAATGTTCGGCGATCTTTGAGGACGATTAAAACGAGGAGATCGAATCGAATGCAACAATTGCTGGGATCCGCATTTGCACAACAGATGTGATGACGAGTCGTGTGCCAAATTTTCTCATCAAAAGCATGAAATTTGGCTCCTGTTGAGCTGCCGCATCTTTCACGAGAATATTTCTTTCTGCTGAAGTGTTCCATACAAAAAACTGCATGGAAAAAAAGCAATTTTATATTTAATCTGCAGCTTCTTCAACACAGATGTTGTCAAGAGTTCCCCTCAAGAAGTTCCATGCTCAGTGATTTACACACGAAATTTTTTTTAGGACGAGTACACTTTAGTCTTGAGAAATTAAAAAGGCGGTTTGCTGGTGCTGAGAAGAGTACGTGCAGGCGTACTGTTGCCTGGAAGGAGTGTGCATCAGCGCCTCTATTTGTGCACTAAAATTCAGTGTTTAGAGCCAAGTTTTCGCTGGCTACGGTGATATGTCGTGGAGGAGACTTCAACAGAGCAGTTCGGTGCTCGTAGAGCGTACATCCCTTCAACAGAGCTTCTCTTTAGTAAAGCTCTTATCAGTATATCCTTTCAAGACATTTGCAACGTTGTTTTCAAGTACATTTGTAATACATCGAAAATTTACACTCTGTGCATGACACGAGGTTTACAAATCCTGCAAAAATAACACTTATTGCATAGAAGTTGCGATTCCTAACTATATACAATTCTTAACGCAAAACTCGTACTTTTTACGAATGTTTTACACTTTGCCTCTTCTTATCCCAACAAGGTACGTCAGTCTCTGCACTGAGTTCTCGGCCAAGGAAAGTCTTACGTACCAAGTACTGGTATAAAGATGCCTTTGTTCTCCACTAAATCGCACGTGACTCTCGTTACTAAGAGTGAGTCACATCTTCAGCTATGGATGGGTTGCCACATTAAAACTCTGTATGTGTAACCTGTAATGTTATGTTGTTGATCACAGTTTGAATAACTTGAGGACGTAATTGTGATTCCGCTGTGGGATTTACTGGCGAAGGGCGACTGTATGACAAAGTCGTGCGAAGGAATAATTGGTACAGGAGGCGTTTATTTTGTAGCATGTTGGTTCGATAAGAGGTATTATCCTAACATAAACTGCCTCATCGGCCGTGCACTGCACTATTGCTCAAACAAAGGTTTGCTGACATGCATTCAAAACTTTCTCTTGAATAATATCTCTTCTGTAGCCTGTCACGGTTTGTCTCGTTTGGAATCACCTCCCACATGACCCATATATTTGTGGATCCTCACCTGATTGACTATGGCCGAAGGTCTAGTAGTTGTGAAACAATACTTTCTTAAGCCGCTTCTTAAGTCCTTCTTTATTAAGCTCTTAAGTTTTCTTAAATAAAAAATAAGTTCTTAAGTCGCTAACCATTGATTTCATTATCAAAATTTTCGCACTCTTTTCTCGATTCATTTACTTTAGACTCCTCAATGAGAAATACAACATCAGTTCTCACATAATCCTCAATTTTTACAACTTTTTTCATTTCCACTTTCGACAAAGATTTTATTGGTGCTCAATTCGGCTCGATGTTTTAAATATATATCCTGCAGAGATTGAAAGAAGTCTGTTCTATAACTGTTTTGTGTTACGATCCCCTCAAGTCTCCCATATATCCAGAATTGATCGAAAATTTTTTGATAAACCGGCATTGTTCAATAATGCTTTTTTAATCGCGGCAGAGTAGTCCAAGTCTGTATCCGACATCAAATTAGGCGGCGCCGTTCGCGTCAACTAACAAAATTAAGCGTCGAGCCCCTATGTGTTAACAATGGAATGACCCAAGCAAGTACTACTAAGACTTCATTCTGGTCCTAACATGTGGTAGAGCAGCTCAGCTGGTTGCTCTTGCTTAAAGTATACGAATTCATCATTAGAGGTGACTGAATGCATGTACAACTACTTACTCACAGACCTATCGATGTATCAACTGTGTGCTGCTATCCTCCTAGACATGTCTGGTACCAATTTGCCGACCCTGGAACGATGGAAGGCTTGGTAAACCCGGGCGCGGAATGGAACAGACAACCACATGTGTATCACAGTGTATCTCTAACCACTGCACCACACGTGCCACAAATTTCAAACGCCTAGGAAATAATGCCAGGTTTTTTTCCCATAAGGCACTTCATTTGGAGCATTCGCAACGATGCTTAATTTTGTATGATATCCACGCCCCTGTTTTCATCACGTAAGTTGTGCATTGAAACCAATACATTTAATCATGCAATAAGCACCAAGTATCCTAGTCATTCGCAGCAGTTTCGAGGTAATCGAAACGTGGTCCAAAGGCAAGAAAAAGACGCTAGATTCTGTGCTAACGGTGAACACCTTTTAGTACTCTCCCCATCTGTTGTTGTCATGTCAGTGGAGATATGTCAGCACTCTCTTTAGCCGATACTTTTTATAGAGGATAAGGAAACTCGTTCCAACAACAGTTTTTATAAGTTGTGGTATTAAGAAAATAGTCTCCTCAGACCATTCACTGCACAAAAGCTGTCGCGAAGTGGTTATCGACTTGCTACAAACACATGCTGCAAACTTGTTCTTTTACTCATTAAAATCAACGCCTTCGGTCGCAATTGTGCTAATATTGCTTTCGACGAAGAGCCCTGACGAACGAAGGTGGGATCGTCAAAACTTTCCTCCATGATATGGAATTAATAACGGAAACGTTCTACACCAACCTTTCCCGCACCACAATCCTCGCCCCGGACCCTAGTATACCCGCTGGTGAAAACCACCTGAAATTCTTCCATGGGAGGCTCGAGTTGCCATAGAAAGCATGAAAAAAGGCACAGCTCCAAGACCTGATAATATTAGCGCCGAATTCTTTAGAGCTGGAAGCCACAATTTACATGTACTTCTAGCAAACCATAAGGCAGCCTAACTCCAAAAGGGAAAAATCCCAGACCAGTGGAGGACGTCGAGCACGGTCATCCTACCTAAGAAAGGTGACCGAAGGAATCTTCGTAAATATAGTCCGATATGTTTGTTGAGTGTCCTCTACAAGCTCTTCACCTCTCGTGCATATCAAGGACACTGCGTGAGGCGCAACCAGTGGAGCAAGCAGGATTTCGGGAAGGATTTTGCTGTATGGACCATAACCAAACTCTGTCCAGGGTCATCGAAGTTTGTCGGTAATACCACCTGCCTCTAGTCCCTAACCTTTGTCAGCTATGAAAAAGCGTTTGACAGTGTCGAAACGAATGCAATCCTATCAGCGCTCGTCGACCAAGGGACTGGACCCGTCCTACATAAGGACTCCATCTGACTATTATCGGAACTGCACCACGAAAATACAGCTTTTCCAACGACCTCTTACCATACCCACAGCAAAAAGGGTTGGACAGAGCGACACAATATCACCAAAGCTTTTCAGTGCCGCAGTGCAGTGGATAACGAAATCACTCGATTGGGATGAGAAAGGCATACGTATTCATGGAAAATTACTATCAAATCTTCGTTTGCCGACGATATTGTCACCTTCTCAAGAGGTACTAGCGAAGCAGAGGCGATGACCAGCGAGCTCAACGAAGCTGGAAAAAGGATCGGACTATGCATAAATCGAAAGAAGACTCAGTTCGTGAAAAAATCCATGGTGCGAAGGCGAAAAAAATTGAACTGGATAGCTTTCTGATCGCAGAGGCCACCTCGTACGTGTATACCTTGGGCGATCAATGAACATGGAAAACAACATGAAGGAGGAACTAGGCAGAAGAAGGAGAGCAGTTCGAGCCTCTCAAAGAAGCTACCGACCGACTGAAGGACCCGAAAATCCGCGCACACCTTTTTGATTAAACGGTGCTCCCAGCGCTCTGTTATGCTGCAGAGACTTGGGCTTATACTTCAACCACGTCAAGAATACTCCGCACTGCTCATAGAGCTCTTGAACGATATCTTCTGAAATATAACCGGTACTATCAATATCTAGTCGGAATGCGAAGCTCTGATCTTCGAATTCTGTCACATCTTCGAGATCAAGGAGAATATACATCGAAAGCGAAACATAGATGGGTCGGCCACATAATGAGAAGAAGAGACGACAGATGGACGAAAAGAACTGTAGAGTGGATTCCACGAGAATGCAAACGTCCCCTAGGACGACCACCTACACGTTGGGCCGACGTGTTCGTAAACAAAGTTAATCAGCTGTATCTGCAGCTGCAGTTATTTTACAGATCACCGTATAAGACTCCACGTGCTACCATGCTCAAACAAAACCACAACCATGGACAACGATTGCGAATGGAAGAAACGAATGGTAAATGTGCTGGGGTCCGCACAACTCGTGAAGACGTACCATCCAGGTGTCCAAGTAAGTATAGCACCAACAGCTCATCAGAATAAGACTGAAACATAGTGAGTATATTTATTAGTAGGTCCTCAGTTCCTCAAGGAGTGGACCAATGGTTAAAATATTAGATATGGACTACTTTAAAGCTCTATGGAGGGGAAATTTCTCTCATTCAATAAACTCACAAGTCCACAGTTTAAGTTCCGTGCCCAAGATTTATGGATTTCGATTAGGAAATCGCCCACAGTTTAAGTTCTATATCCGAGATTTGGGGATTACGATAAAGAAATATCAAGGTAGTTTCCAACCCACCGGGAAGTGAAAATATGCCCAGTTAAAAATATGTCTAGCTTATTTTGTGAAGCCGGTTGGATTTCGACTATTTCGGCTTTATTGACGTCATAAAAGCTACATTCATCATATAGATTGCTATTATTGAGGGAAAAAGGGCAAAAACTGTAGTTCTCGCTGAAGCTTTGAATATGAACAGTGACGACATGAATTACTACCAAGCACCAGACTGCAGAGTCTTGGAGATTTTTTAAAGCTTGTTCCCTTACATCTTATATCACCCGTTACCACATACGGCGCAGACCGCAACACTTCCACTGGGTTCATTGTCTTGCTTCCGTCACCCTCACGGCCTTTGAATTCATCTTGCAATAACTGTAGTAGCGCGTTACCAGTTCTTCGCTATAGGAAGTCATCGCTCTTTGTAGATTAAAGAGGTTTCCTCGGCCAGGTTCAGTGCGGATTTGGCGCTTCGGACGGATGCGGGAACGATTTTATCGAGTGCACATTCGAATCAGATAGCATGCGCGCTTTGCGTAGTATATTAAACCACTGCGCTTCCTACTCCTCATATTATAAATATCATCTAAGGCAAAACAGGAAATTCGTACGGCCTTTGAGAGAAATGGAATAAACGTATAAACAAAAATGTAAGGTACAATTAGTTTTATGTTTTCCACTTTTTTCTTTTTCTCTTCATTATTTTTTGACTCACAAACCTCAAGTTGAGCTACTAGCTTCCACAAAGTAACAAAGAAGAACAACGGAAAGATTTGAATGATAACAACGAAACTTGTGGGAAAAAATGCAGCTGTTTCGTTTTTTAAAAGTTATTCCACATGAAAAAGACGTGTTGATGAAATGATAAATGAGTGCTCTAAAGAGCTACAGAAAGTAATACAATATTTGTAGGGGATCGAGTTAAGAAATCATCTCAAAAATTCAACGGTTTTCACCGTTTCGATTTCAGACGATTTAGATTGTCTACACACTTTTGAGAGGGGTGCGTGCGGCTCAGTGGTCGGAGGCGTCATGTAACAGCACAGGGGAATCGATCACCGCGGCCGTGGCTAACCAAGCCCTTAACCATCAGGGGCCGGCAAATTGCTACCAGACTTGTGTGGAAGGGATAGCAGCACTGGCTCGATACATCGGTAGGCCACCGCGAGTCATTGTAAAGGCCAGATTTGCAAATCACCTCCAAAACGCCGAGAGCTTTTAGAGCTTTTATACACTTTTAGGAACAACTCTCATAAAAAACATTTGTGTCCTTAGCTTCTTTTCCACTCATCGATTATACTCAATCACCAGAGCAGTTCTTTTCTTCAGGAATAGGAAGTAACGGTGGAGAAGAAATGAAGCAAGTAAATTAGAAAATTAACTTGCGAAGTCTGACGGCAGAATAAGGCAAAAAAAAGAATTTATCTGGAATAAGCAAGCAATAACTGACATTGAATCAGCAAATTCAATTCATATTAATTGTCATTTCACTAGAAAACAATCAGAACAGAGAGAACTCGCAAAAGCGCCTACCTTCCTCACTTCGAGTAGTTTGTTCTTTGTCAGACGCTCTCGATGGTTTCCCAATAAAAGGTTCTGCTATGCTAATGCCAAGGTTTTTTTCAAAGTATGCTATTTATTTTGCTTATATTGTCATCGCTTTCTCATAAATGTTTTAAGGCAGGAGTCAAATGCACTTCTCGCAACTCATGACAGCACATCTTCAAAAAATTATGTCCTTTGACCGAAGGGATCTTACAGTTATAGTTGAGTTTGCAGGTCTTGGCGTGAACAATGTCTAGTTTCTTCATCGATAAGCTTATAGGAGGTCCGGTTGACGTCTTGAAGTCTTCAGTTTCTCCAGAGCCGATTAATCAGAGGGCATCGTCCACGTTTTGCATGCCAGGC
This sequence comes from Angiostrongylus vasorum, assembly GCA_018806985.1. NCBI lineage: Eukaryota > Metazoa > Nematoda > Chromadorea > Rhabditida > Metastrongylidae > Angiostrongylus > Angiostrongylus vasorum. The sequence goes on along the minus strand of JADANN010000032.1, from coordinate 107,660 downwards.
AAAACCCACTTTCTCTGGGGTCACAATGAATTAGAGTATCAGTTTACCTGGAATCTGGAACTTCAGTAGGGGATAAAATTTTCTATAGAGAGCTTTAAAGAATTTCCAAGCGAAACACACTTTTGATCTCCTAACAACTCATAGCAGTCAATAATAGGTCTGCCTTCCACAATAGAGAGTGTAGGATCTTTGTTGCGTTTTTTATTTCGTTTATAAGAATTCGACTTAGCATCCAATGACGGATTTAGTCGAGTCGCAAACTAAAGTGCACATGCTTTTAAGGTTGCTTTTTCCTACCTTCACAATCGAACACCACTGAAGTTGGAATTTATCTACAAATTCGAGGTGTCCGCCGAATTGTGTTGGTGTGCTCACTGAATTTCTCTGTCTAAGCTTGAAAAAAAACAAAGTGCAGTTGACACAACAGCAAAAATCGGAACCTCAGGCAAAGCTTATAATCAGCAGTCGCCCCAGCTACGTGCTATCCACAACATGAACAAAGGAATTCGCTCTGCTTATCTCTCAGCCATATTTTTACTTTATCGATGATATCAGCAATCACCTTTCAAAAGGAAAAGATCTAGGGTTTACAAATTGGCGCTGAACCCAGTTAGCCCAAATAGCACTGAACCTCTGATTTGAGTAATTGCAGGTTCAAACCGGTCCCGAGTTTTGCTGATGTCACTACGTCCGTATGGTTGTATTTTGCATCGTACGCCATGGAGAGGAATATGCAGAAAATAAAAAAGTTAAAGCAAATTGCACTTGATTACAATGAAGATGTCGCCTCTCTTTACACTCTGTGACGCAATATTGTCATTTCATTCCAAAAATAGAGGCGCATTACTGCTGTCGCTGATCAACATTTATAGCAGCAAGTTCTTTCCCCTTAGAAGCGCAATGATTAGAGGTATCTTGCAGTAAACACAACACCGTCTACTCTATCCCGTGCACTAGACAGCCTATCCCCACGTCCATCCAGGGGGCGGCAAATTGCTAGCAGGCCTTTGACGAAAGATAAAACACTAGCCTGATACGGGACAAATGCCTCTTTATTACACTTGACTTAGCACCTCATTTCAAATAAATTTTCTGACCCGGGTAAAGTTTGTTATTCATCGTATGTGGACCACATGCGGATGAGCATAATTATTGGAGAAGAGACCAGTTAGTCCATTTTAATGGACGGATTTTTCGTTTTGGTTTGTAAATTGAACTTTTATTGTTATTAAAAAATATTAACCAAATTGCAAAATATGAGTGTAGAATACATCTTAGTTCTGAAGAAGACGAAATCGCTGTAACGCCAGCCATCGTAATTGAGGAACAAGTGATAACAACCTCGCGTTAGCTCAATGAAAGGATAATTTGTAAGGCAACAGATTTTCTTTACATGACCCGTCATCATATCTACCCTCGCATTCATCGCCCAAAAAGGTCTTAGAACATTTCGCACGTTGTTTCGGCTGCTGCTTGAGGACTTCGTCTTTTTATGAATGCCATAGGGAAGTGCGACCAAGCCATCACGCTTTAGGACATAACTAAGCTAAGGCGCTCCGACGTGGGTTGGGAGAGGGCGTTGGGAAGAGGTTCGAACCAGCACCTTGCTTCCTGATGCTAATCACTAACCACTGCGTTACCTCCACCTCCCGGTAAGCATAAACACTACGAAGCAACAGATATTCGGAACATATAGAAACCTAAGCACCAACCCGACAACCTCTCTGGATGGCGACTAAGAATCAAGAAAAAGAAAAAGAAACAAGAACTAAGAATCGAAGGGGAGAATTGCTGAGGCCTCAAAAATGCATAATGACTGGTTAATAAGCAACAGCTTTTGACTGCAGCTATCAGCGGGAAGTAGGATGTTTTGCTCCTTCAGACTTAAGCAAGCAGACGGAAGAATCTTCCATCCTTATAAAGGCACAGTTTCTTCCAACTGCACCATCTTCCACTGTTATCTTAAACATACAATTTTTTTGTATTGCTTTTGGACTAACAGTTTTCCGAGACATTTTTTCGTTTATATTCTCTATTTTTTATAGAATGGTACCAATCCGAAATTGTATTTTTAATAATGTTGTGATCCATATCTCTGCCTTATTGCTCAATTTTTCACACAATAATTAAGCAAGAAAAAAAGTCAGCAGAGTGCACGAAAAAAACACTGGATGTGCGAAACAACCCATAGAAGTCTTTATGAAGCAAAACTGGGAAAAGGTTCTCAAAAAGTAGTGGATAGCAAATATGGTACAGTTGCTTGCGTAGAGATATTGATAGTTTCTCGGATACCGTTGAGCACTAAAGAAATCTGGATGTGAGTGTGTAAATGGCGAGGTGCTCTAAATAGTCGCCGTCACACCCACACTTCCGAAAGACGAAAAGAACCGATGAAATGAATGGGGTGCAGGAAAACATTCAATTGCCGCCAAGATTCGAAAGTAGGCTTTTCCCTCTTCCAATTGCTAAGAACTTATTAATAGCCGCAGGATTTTACGCACTAACTCTATGTTACCAGCAGTGACAAAATGGCTAGAGTGTTCTCACCACTACATAATGACGAGCTACCGGATGCAGTAGGTACCTGTTATTCAAATTCCGAACAATGTAACTAGCTATTCAAAATAAGACTATAGAAAACAACAATGTTGTGTGTCAACCAAAAAAATAGAGCCAAGATAAATTTAGAATAAAGATTTAGAACTAGGGAAAGAGTGCGACACAATATTAGAGGTGGTCAGCAGTATAAGCAAGGTCACCATCGGTCCGATTCCACACCGAGTGTCGCCAAGTCTCCACCCCTCTGGAATGAACGATTTGGCACCCGACTTGTCTCTGAACGCTAGAAATCGTAACGCGATAGTTTTCAACACGATTGAACTTACACGAGATTAATGTAACTCTTATTGGATATATTTATTTATATGATCTTATAAACTGATCTTCTTTAGCTGGTGCGAGGTTGGTATAGGTCTTCGTTGTCGTTGTCGTTGTTGTTGGTGTTGTTGGTCGATGGCTGACGTTTCGGTGATTTCGTCTTCCTCAGAGCCTGGACGTATTTTATATTAGAATACTTTAATTATTCGGTGGAAAAGGCTAAAGTATTAATTAAGATCAAAGTTTTAAATAGACTGTGGGTTAGGATGCTACGGTCGTACTGAAAGTACTACTCACCGTGATGTAACGAGTGGGACTGGCCCACGCGTTGTTCACGTGGGGTCGCGAGCACGGCACACCCCGGGGTCAAAATATCATTTTGAAATAGGGCGCCAGGTCACGTGTGATAGTGAGGCATTCGTCTTTCCTGTTCATCTTTGGATTTTTGAAATTTATCCAAAACGCTTCAAGAGTTTTGCGCGTTGATGTTTTCGACTCCTACGCTAGGACCCGTACAGTCACTTCAAAATCATCGCCGTTGTGCTTTTGTGCCCTATGCGTACCTAGAGGAGTGTTTTGACGATTTTTAGCTTTCCCATCTAGATGTTCTTTTTATGCGGACACAAAGTGGTTTACACGTTTCCCCAATACATTCCTCACCGCATGCATTACCTGAGATCAAGTATATTATACCTGAACTCATGCAATCCCCGTCTCTCCCGTTAGGACAGATCATACAGTTTTTTGAGCTGCACAAACGATCATAGAGACGGTTGCGAACTAACTGACGGCGTAGGGTATTGGGTGGGATGTCAATAATCATTATATAATTTTCAAGACCACTTTTTCTTAAGCATCTCTTAATGGCGTAACTTATTTCATTTGATATGAAGGGTAGCTTGAAAGGGATCTTGCTTACGTCGTTTTCTTGTTCAGCAATCGCGAGGTTGTTAAACAGCATACATTTACTTCCATACAAAAACACAATACAATACAACAGTAGCTGACGTTTCGGCAGTATCGCCTTCTTCAGAGCCGCTTTTTTACGTGCTTTTTTTTACGTGAACAAGAAAACGACGCATTCATATTCCAATGCCGAGGTTAATAGAAAGTCGATCCTGGGATCTTGCTTACGTCCGAAACATTATTTTGGGGAACCACCCTACGTTTTTGTCTAACCCGAGTGGCTTCTACGTCGTAGCTATTGGAAATGGTAATTTTTCGTGCCAGGTTTTGCGATTCCTTCCTTTCCTCTTCTCCTGTGCACACATTTTTTGCCGTACGGCACATGTTTTTGATAAGTGCTTTTTTCATGTGTGAAGGATGAGAGGAGAGGTAGTAAACTAGTATGTTCTTACTACTTGGCTTACGACACCATTTTGTTACATAGCCACTTTCTGAGAGCTTTATTAGGATGTTTAAGAATGGAAGCCAGTTTTCGGTTGGTTTTTCTCGTGTAAATTTTTATATACTCTGACTGTCGGCTTTAACAATTCAAAGCACTCATCCATCTGTTCTTGTGTGGAACAGACGATGAAGCAGTCGTCTATGTATCGACAGTAGAGTAAGGGTCGGTGGTCGAGAACTGGAGCTTCCACCTTAGACATAAAAGCGATGGCAAGGCTTGGTGCTAAACGCTGTCCCATGGCCAACCCTCTAATTTGTGCAAAATATTTTCCAAACCACTTGAAGATTGAACAACTAAGACACTGTTTTAAGAGAGTCATTAGTTGCGCAATCGACAAGCCGTACACTTTTTATTTTCTTTTCGTGCTCTACCAGCGACTCGAGAATGGCTTGCATTGCGGAGTCATTCGACACGTTGGTATAAAGTGAAGTAACATCGAATGACTCCATTACATGCGTGTAGTTTCGTTTGCGCGCACCGTAGGTGGTCTAGAAATATTTTGGTAATAGGTAGGTGGGTTGGGAATGAATTTTAGCAACTGGGTCAGGGATAAGGTTTAGAAACCACGTTATTCTATCCGTTGGTCCGCCTATACAACTGATGATAGGTCTAACTTTAAATGATGATGGGTTCGTTGAATCGCTTGCGCCATATTTCAAAAATGATATTTTGACCCCTGGGTGTGTCGTGCTCGCGATCCCACGTGAACAACGCGTGGGCCAGTCCCACTCGTAACATCACGGTGAGTAGTCTTTCAGTTTGACCGTAGCATCCTAACCCACCATCTATTTAAAACTCTGATCTTCATTAATACTTTAGCCTTTTCCACCGAATAATTAAAATATTCTAATATAAAATACGTCCAGGCTCTGAGGAAGGCGAAATCGCCGAAACGTCAGCCATCGACCAACAACACCAACAACAACGACAACGACAACGAAGACCTATACCAACCTCGCATCAACTAAAGAAGATCAGTTTAAAAGATCATATAAATAAATATATAAACTATCTATGCCGTGGTTTATAGGAAGTCGGTCTTTTGAGTTATTAAGAACTCTTATTCGACTAGCGTTTCCACCTTCACTTGCTTTGGAGCCGCATTGATTCGAGTCGATAGTCCCAAACTTCTCGTTGTCGCAATGTGGGTGTCCGTTGTCGCATCAAGAGGAATCTAGTGGAAGGAGCACTGCTCTAGTGCTTAACTTCGTGACGAGAGATATCGATGGGCGCCAAGTGCGATGTTTCGACGAGAATTATGATGGACTCTCATTAATCTTCAACGTGCAGCTACTCTTGTTTTTTCATTATGCCCATTCACTTTTCACATTTATAAAACTCTGAAAAGGATAAAAAAGAAATAAGTAGGAAGCGCCTACTAATCAAAAAAGTTTATATTTCATAAACGCAATAAAAAGTGAAGAATTGAATGCAGGATTTTTCGTCGTTTGAGTAGTGAAGCTCTTCCTCATTGGCGTAGCGGTAACAAGGACTGTTAGAGATGAATATGAATGTCGGTATGAGATAGCAGCGATTTCATTAACTGGACGGACTCGGAATTCGATAGGTTGCTGGTCGGGCGGCTCAAACTAAACAGTAGTAAAAAAATAAGTTAGCAATAGAATCTACAGTGAAACCACAGGAACCAGACAGGAGATGAAAACTTGTGAAGGAAGGCCGTGTTGAACGGTGAAATATACAAAAATACGGCAAATACCTCGGTCTACATGTTCCAATAATTCGAATAGTGAGAAAAATCGAGATTATATCCGTCCGCTTCATTTTTGCTGAGGAAAAGTTAAGCGTGTGGGTTCGCTCGGTCAGTTGCACACGTTATTGACGACGAAACCGAAGGTCGGATAGGAAGTTGATGAGGAACCTTTAAAAAGCCATCAAGTCATAAACCTCTAGAATTGTTCCAAAAAAACAGTACAATCAAGTGGAAAACTGTTAGAATTTTTAGGCCCAGGAAGTTCTTGGAATCTGAAATGCTAAAATAGTCCTCCCCCGAAAAAAAGGATCAAAAGTGCTGGGTACGGTAGGAGAACGCTCACTCACCGTAAGTCAAATCACGATGCTAGTTCAACAACTATTCAAACCCTAATCACACCAATGAGAAAAGGAAGTCTAATCCATAATTGCTAGCAAATCATATGATTGATTGCCAGGAGTTCCATGACGGCTTCCTGACATGAGCGGGTTAATGCCGGCGAGGGTTTCATCGCCACCGTCATAAAACCGATGGCGCTACGCTGAATACTTCCGATGAAGTAAATGAGCTGGCCCACGTATGCAAAAAAGTCACTCCGCTCAGAATCTTTTTGGAGTTTTCGTCTTAACCTCCTATACATCCGCTAGAAAAAAAGCCTGGATCCTGCACGTGGCACGAGAGCATTCTGGCAATGTTCGAAAGCGGCAAAATATTGAGTTAAGAATGCTGAATCAAATTCACTTTCATATCCATTTCTTAGGGGCGCGTGTGGCGCAGTGGTTGGAGGCGCCACTGCGGCACACATGTGAAATCGATCCCCGTGCGCATGGCCCACCAAGCCCTCCATCCCTCCGGGGTCTGCAAATTTGTACCAGACGTGTCTGCGAGGACAGCAGCACTGACTCGATACATCGGCAGGCCACCGCGAACCATTGTAAAGGCCAGAAATGCGTTCAATCACCTTCAACGACACTTAATGAACTCGAATGGATGGCGCATCCCTCAGGGATTAATCAACGCCAACAGCTTTATTATGCTGAGGCTTTCCCACAACCAATACTTAATTTTACGATTTCTTCCTTAGTTTTGTGCCGGACTTTCTGATGAATAGCTTAAACTTCGGCTATGAATACTACGGTGCTTTAGACTGCTCACTACGAACAGTGGGAAAGATGAATCCACTATCACTGCGATAGTGAAAAAATCTGAAGCTACCCAAAATCCCAATCCCAACATTCAACGGCGACATATAGGACTGGAATAACATTTGGGAGCTTTTTCAACTTAAACGTAATTCACAAAACATTTCCGAGCTACAAAAATTCAATTACTAGCTTAGTTTCTTAAAAGGGGAGCCTCTACAATCGATAACAACAAAGCTCTTGTGCATGTATTGTAAAGGCAACCATGCATGCCTTTCTACTGCACTAAATACGAAACCCCTCAAAGAAGATACCAGTGCCTTCAAAATAATAAACTATGCCATATTTGCGTCTCTCCATTCCACTGCACAGTTCAGTGCAACGGGTCGTCATATCGTAAGTGCCAGAAACGTCACCACACATCATGCTGTTTCTTTTCCACACCAAAGGACAAGACGTTCCTAACACCTGCGAAGAATACGAACGCCAAAAAATGAGGCCAACGTCAGTAAATACAAAGAAAAAAGCGCATAAAAGGCCGACTTCTACGTCCCAAATAAACTATGTTCTAGAAGAGACACCGGCCGAAGACAAAACTTCAACGAACTCCAGCACAAAATTGCAATTAACTTTCTTCCCCACAGGGGAATTGACTCTAATGAACCCAACCACAAAACAATTAGAGAAAGTTTCCGTCTTACTGGACACGGGAGCCGAGTTATCCTTTATCGACGAGAAACTTGCACAAAAGCTCTATGTACCGACGAAAGAAGAAATTAAACTAAGACTGAACACATTCGGCTCAAACAATGTGCAAGAACGCGTTTCACGAAAGGTCCCACTACAGGTATGGGACGCGGGCGGCCATCAAATATCGTTATTCTTGTTCACACATAATGCGATAACGAAGCCGTTTAAACCGCCATCAATTTTTCCAGATGATATAGGCTTCATTGTAAGAAACAACCTCCAAATTGAGGTAAGTAAAACAACGCCCCTGGGCCGACCTTCCATTCTACTCGGATGCGACCAACTGTGGGCCCTGATGAAAAACGATAAACCACACATTGAACTATCAGCCGGACTACATCTTATTCCAACGTGTCTTGGTCATTTATGTACAGGACAACTCAAAAGCCCTCCCTCACTACAAAAAGAAGGTGATAAAGTGTTGTTACAAGTACAACAAAGCGAAGAAGGGAAGCACATTGCCTACACAGGATTTCAAAGATGAACTAGACAGATGGGATCAACACATGTGCAAGTCGATGAAGATGAAATGAATAAGTGCGTTCAGCATCGGACATTGGAATGTCAAGTCCATGCTTGCCTTACTGAAGATTCAGAAACGGATGAAGACGAAGCAGTCAAATGGGAACAATTTTGGACCCTCGAATCTGCCGGAACAAAAGAATTCACGAACTCCGCAAAAATGAAAGAAGCACTGACATATCAGCAAGTATGGCAAACCTTCAACAAAACCATTGGAAAAAAGATTAGACGGTTATTACGTTCGTCTACCTTGGAAAGACGTACAGCTATCACTACCTGATAATAGAGCAATTGCACTCATTAGACTCGTAAGTGTTTGGAAATCCCTACAAAACAACAAAGATTTGCTCGCTAGGTACAATGACATATTCGAAGAACAACTTCGCCTGCACATCCTAGAAGAAAACAACGAACAGGAAACCCCACAAAGTTCCCGAGATCATTACATTTCCCTCACCAAGCAGTCATAACTCCCAATAAAAACACCACTAAGATCAGAATAGTTTATGACGCATCAGCTCACTACAAGGGATGCCCATCACTCAACGACGTCTTACACCGAGGATCAGTGATCCTCTCACAGTTGTTCGGAATCTTCCTTCGCTTTAGAATCGGACGAATCGCGATTACATCAGACGTTGAAAAGGCCTTTCTGTAAGCCCGACTCCATGAGGACGATCGCGATGCCACACGATGCCTTTGGCTACATGATCACAGATCGCCACCATTTCCGAACAATGTTAAAACCCTACGATTCACTAGAGTGATTTTCGGACTAAACACATCATCCTTTCTTTTAGCCGGAACAGTACATTTTCATCTTGATCAATACAAAGAAAAAGGGGGAACTAATAATCAACTCAAAGACAACTTATACGTGGACAACCTAATTGTAACCGTCGATGACCTCAAAGAAGCATTTCAGATCTACTTACGCATAAAACAAATATTCAGTGACCTCAACATGAATCTTCGCGAAATCGTTTCCAATAATATTGACCTAATGGCAAAAAATACCCTCTGATGATAAAGCAGACAGCAAATTACCGAAAGTGGTGGGAATACAAAGGAACACCAACCCCGACTGTCTACAGATAACATGCATGACAAGAACAAGTCAACGTATCACCAAGCTAACGGTGGCTAGCACGTTAGCGTCAGCATACGACCCTATGGGCTTTCTAGCACCTTTACTTCATAAAGCAAGGGTATTCTTACGCAGCCGATGGAAAGACAAGTACAATTGGGACCATGTCCTGCCATATTCCCATAAGGACGAATGGATAACCATATGCACGGAATTCGAAGTCCAATGGCCAGATTTCTGGCACACAGCCGATAAATTCATGAATGACTGTAAAACACTTATTGCTGTCTTTATTCTTCTAATTATATTATTCGTGCTCTCCTACGCGTCTCTACCTATTTGTACAATCCGAGTCGGATTATGCATGTTGAAAACAATCAATCTACTTTTACGAAATATTGGCAGACTAATTTGTCTCATCCGCCTAAGTCCCTTTAAAAAGTCAACTCCTACGCACACCAAACTATTGTAAATCGCTCAACATATGGCATGTTCTGAATTTCTATTCAACGTGCTCTCCTATTCTACTCTATTATTCGCTACCGTGCTTTCTCCACACAACACCCTAACAAGCAACTAGCATCAACGTCAATACGACCTAGTTTATCAATCCACAATGCCGCACCGCAATACTAATAAACAATATCTACTCAAACTCCACGAGCACCACAGAAGGACGCCAGCACACAAACACCAATCAAAGTAGCAACACAAACGGGAACCGACAACACAAGCCAACTACGAGCAGTGCAACTCAAACGAGGAGCCTCCACCCTACAGGACAATCCAGCACCGCGATGCAAACACTGCTCCACAAAGTATCAGGATTGTCATCAATGGCGACATAAACGGTTTGACTCTTTGCCGCACATTCACTCCCTGTGCTCTTGCGAGGGTGGGGGGAATATAGAGAACATTCTTCACGAACACTGGAATGTTCTCTGTGTGAAAGCATTTCGGATGCTGTTTCCGGTGACCTTATTCCTATGACGATCTGATAATCTTAGGGTCAAGCGTTTCGAACTTGCATTCCAGCAACCCTTAGTGGTAAACCGTCTTTCCGCCTACTGTAGCCTGACTCCGGCTAGCACGAAGGGTATATAAACGGCTCCACGGTTAGCTCGCTCAGTTCACAGCAATGCTGCCCAAGGCATCTTGTCGTTTCCTCACATCCATTTCATGTAGTGGAATTCATATGACAACCTCTTCACTCATAAGCAACCTGAACACCAGTGATCAGACTGCGCCAATTCATAACTTGTATCATTGTTGTATTAATTGTACAGTTGTATTGTTATGCCATAATTGTTGTGCAACCTGAACACCAGTGATCAGGCTGTGCCAATTCATTACTTGTATCATTGTTGTATTAATTGTACAGTTGTATTGTTATACCATAATTGTTGTATAATTATGATAAACAGCTTAATTACCCAAGTTTGAGGTGTCCTGCATTGTGACTGCTAATCGCAAGAAGTCCCGCGTGGCACAGACAAAGGCGAGCAGCTAATTCCAACCGAATCTTCTTAACTACTTGGTATTCCTATATCAACGAGCCGTCCCAACATCATGTGTATTGCAGGGCGCCTCTGACCACTGCGCTACAAGCACTCTATGAAGGTTATATAGGTAGAGGAATGTTGTAAATCGTTTCCAGAACATTGAAATCCAGGAAAATCTCATTAAAAAATCGCCGATTGTCGTTTTCACAGGTAGTCCTTCGAGAAGGATTTATGTGAAATTGTAAATAACCGTGGATCTCCGGATAAGTTCCGTTGACGGGTGATTGGTGATGGCACTGATCGATAGAACTAGAGTCAAGCGAAACGAAGGACCCGCATGGTGTGGTGGTCAAAGCGTTAGGCGCCGTAAAGGCTAATACCGCGTTCGTTCCCCACCATGAACACCTGTGGTCCGGAGTTTTGCAAATATCTCAGCATCATTGTGGTGGTAAATATTCGTTTAAAAAGAAGTGTTACTGGTGATTATTGAAACAAATACCATTAAACTTGTATTACATTGATGTATAATATATGCAGCGTAGTCAGCATCTTCTCGACGAGATATGAATGGTCGAAATAGCATAATCCTAATCTAAAAGGGGAATTATTTAAAAATGAATGAGTAGGAATTAAGATCATAGTAAGTCGCTACGTATAGTTTTTCATCTATTTACTGTTTTTCTTCACGGCAAGGTATTATGTGAAATAGAACTGCAATGATACTAAGATATTTGCAGAACTTCGATCATAGGCCGAATTCGAACCTGAGATCACGCTTCCCGTGGGCTCACTTGTTACCAACTGCACCACCGAGGCCCTTGGTTTGTTTTCCTCTTAGGAAGTGTTTTCCCTTAACGGTGCGTCTACGGCGTTCTAGAAATCTGCGAACATTACAGGCCTAATGATGTATCAAGTCAGTGTCTGTCCTACCAGACAAGTCTGGCACAAATCTACTGACACCGTATGGATGGAAGCCTGAGTGAATCCGAGACCCGGGATAGAAACACTGACGTGGGCATCGCAAGGCACCTCTAACTACTGCGCTACACGCGCCAATCCCTTCCCAAATGCTAACTTTCATTCACAAAATTCACTGTATTCCTATTAAAGAGTAGCACTACACATCTTAACGAATTTCCATTCATCACCCATAGCACTGGCACCAAACAGATCGGTGAGACGAAACCTATACAGTAACCGCCATCAGTACCAACCTGCAGATCTAATCGATCGGCAGGAAAAGTGTTCGCTGTTTTCTTCACAGCTCCCTTCGAAGGACAGGTGCAAAAAGAGGTGTGTCTTAAGTTGTTAGTTTTTTTTGTTTATTAAAGTTTATACATTTATTTGAAGTATTTTCCCTCTGCTCTATTTCTGTATATGAGAAGGGCACGTGTGGCAAAGTGGTCGGAGGCGCACTGCGACACACACATTGGATCGATTCCCCTACGCCCGTAGCTCACCAACCCTTCCTTCCCACTGGGGGTCGGCAAATTGGTACCAGAGTTGTCTGGGAGGATAGCGGCACTGGCTCGATACATCGGTAGACCACCGCGAGTCATTGTAAAGGCCAGATAGGCATTCAATCAGCTCCAACGATGCTTAACGAAGTTGAAGGCATGGCGCATCCTCTAAGGGTTCATCAAAGCCGAGAGCTTTATCGTTTATCCATATTTCTGTAGGAACATTTAGTATGACTGTGTGCAGTAGTTACAGCTTAAGTGCGAGTTTAATAAGTTGGTGTGAATACGCTGTTACACCTGTTTTGCTGGCTACACGCATTAATATGTTTAGAAACACTTAGGTATACATAAAGAAAATATAAAGCTCTCGGCGTTTATCAATCCTGAGGGATGTGCCACTCATTCGACTTGACTAAGCATCGTTTGGAGGTGACTGAATGCAAATCTGGCCTTGACAATGACTCCCGGTGGCCTGATGCTGTCCTCCCAGACAAGTCTGGCATTGGGCGTGGAGATCGATTCCACGTGTCTGTTGCAAAGCGCCTCCGACCACTGCGCCACACGCGCTCATAGGTACATATATATATATATATATATATATATATATATATATAAATATATGTATATACACACATATATACATATATATGTATACGCGTGTATGTGTGTATATACACATATTTCGGTTTGTATACGCTTATACACGTATATGTATACGGATATAAGGATACAATATGGTAATATACAACACAAAACTAATGTGATACTTGATACTTGAGTGGCCCGACCTCACTATTTGCGCGGGCCCCAGCATAATCTCCTTTTTTCGGAAATGTGCTGGTTAAGCCATTGTGTTTTTCGGGAATCCCGAGGTCAGCGTGGCCGAAGTCTGCCCCAGGTCTTCACCACCACAAGCAGTCGCAGCCCTTGTGGATCAGAGTGAGATTTGCCACCACACAACTTTGACACCAGGACGGTGGTAGATCCTAGGATTGGTTTACTCTTAGCTAGGCTTGCTGACGGAAACGTCAGACTCCTTCTGAGCCTGGGAGACCCTGCCGGGGGACGAATCCCCCCTTCTGTGCATTGCAGCCCGACACCCAGGAACACCTCCCAGCCACGATAAGGCGATAAACCTTTAGAAGGAACTGATGTGATGCATTATGATATATAATAAAATGCAATATAATATAACAAAATAGTGTTTCACTGAGCTCTTGGTTCTGAAGGAGGCGAAACCGCTGAAACGTTAAAAAGTTTCGAATGAATAAGTGCTTCAGTAACAATCGCTCATCAAAGGAAAAAAATGTTTATATATATATATATATATATATATATATATATGCATATATATATATACGGTGTAAAAATATGCACATATATGTATATATACAATATAATCAGTAATCATCGTACAATTCAGCCTTTTATGAGTAAGTTAACAAAAAAAGTAGAGTAACAACCTCGTGTTTGCTGTTCAGGGAAAAAAAGTGAATAGTAGTATATATCTATCTAGATGTGTTCTTACGAACTGCCCTAGTTGAGCTAACGTGAGGTTGGTGTAGGTTATTTGTTGTTGGTATTTGTTGCTGTTGTTGTTTGTGGGGATCCCACGTGAACAACACGGCTGCTCTCACTGACAACGGCATGGCTCTGATTAAGGCGCAATCACCGAAACATCAGCCATCGAACAGTAAAAAGAAGAACAAGAACAAAAAACAACGACAACTTATGCCAACCTCGCGTTAGGTCAACAAAGGTAGTTCGTAAGAATATATTTAAATACATATATGTAACATATATATATATATATATACATATGTATATATATATATATATATATATATATATATATATATATATATATATATATATATATAAAGGATAAAGCTTTCGGCGTTGATCAATCCCTGAGGGATGCGCCATGCATTCGACTTCATTAAACATCGTTGGAGGTGATTAATGCACATCTGGCTTTTACAATGACTCGCGGTGGCCCACCGTTGTATCGAGCCGGTGCTGTTATCCTTTCAGACAAGTCTGGTACTAATTTGCCGGCCCCGGAGAGATGGAAGGCTTGGTGAGCCACTGGCGCGAGGATCGATCCTATGGGTGTGTTGCAGGGCGACAGTGCGCGGTGTGTCGCCGGCCACTGTGCCACACGCGCTCTTCATATATATAGATATACACATGTATATACATATAGATTTATGTCTGTATATGTACATATGTGTACAAATGATATGTGTGTACGTAATATATACATGTATACATCATTTATGCCGAAATTTATAAAACGTTGGTTTTTTGAATTATATTATACATTCATATAGGATATATGTGAATATAATAATGTAATATGGTACGGCAATAGAAAACTTGTGCATGTATATGTGTATAAATAAATTTTTTATTTTGTCTTTCATAAATAAGTATTTATGCAAAAATATATTAGTTGAAAATTGTCGTCATTAAAGGTTGTAATCGTCGACAAAGGTTTTTCCTGGTCACGTTTCAGTTTTCTTTCAGTAACCTACTCCAGAAGCGGCTTGCGGAGTCTGTTCTCAAATGTGGGAAGAATAAAATTTGGCTGGATCCCAATGAAGTCAGTGAGGTTTCTAACGCAGACTCAAGGCAGAAAGTCCGGCGATTAATAAAAGATGGCCTCATCATTCGTAAGCACGAAGTGGTCCACTCGCGCTACCGCGCACGCCTTTACGAAGAAGCTAGAAGGAAGGTATGCTTGCTAACCACATGGTTTTGTTTCGTTTGTTGTTCCCTCAGTTTAATTATGTTAGTACGGTTCTTAAGGGTCGTCATTCTGGTCACGGTAAAAGACGTGGTACGAGAAATGCTCGTATGCCAAGAAAAGTCCTTTGGATGAGGCGTATGCGAGTCCTCCGCAATTTACTTAAAAGATATCGTGAATCAAAGAATATCAACAGGAAGCTGTACCATGAGCTTTGTCTTCGAGCAAAGGGTAGCATCTTCACGAATAAGAAGCATCTTATGGAATACATTTTCCGGAAGAAGAGTGAGAACAAGCGTGCTAAGCAACTAGCTGACGAAGCACCAGATCGTCGCGAAAGGAACAAGAGGTGCGTAAGAGAAGAGAAGAACGACAGCATACAAAAAGGACGGAGCTGCTGCTGAGGATCTCGGAGAATGAAAGAGTTGTTGTACAAAAGTGAATTTGCGGTGAGGGCGTTTGTTATTGTTTGACTTACCTCGGTACATAATTTCAAAGTTCTGTTAAGAGCTATTTTATGGTCGTGATGATGTTATTCCGGTCGTAATAATATTTGTTGGTTATGAGCTGCAGATGTAATTTCTTCCTCATTCCACATGCGAAGTATTAGGTTTAGTAAGGTGTTTTCTCTAATTTTACACTTCCATATCCTTGCTCGACCGTCATAACGCTGAAAGAGGTATTTATCCCGAGTATTAAAAAATTACCGGCTTTTATTGCTTAAGCGATTCAAGGAAGTTACTTTATCATGGTGGTTGTTTATGTTAACACCTAGGGATGCCGTAATCTGTGTAAGAGTCATCCGAGAGAAAAAATCGCCAAACAGTGGCGAATTAAGTCAACATATCGCAGCTCGTAGCGAAATTTAGTAATTGAAATATAACCGCTGGGATCTACAAACCGTCTCCTGTAGTTTCTCGCATAGCGAAATCTTTACATTATTGAGTAGAGCGCGTCGAAATGTATCTGATATTAGGCAAAGAGTCAAGTGAATCCTCAAGGCAGTTGAAGAGTTGGGAAAGTTAGTAAGGCGTAGGTGAACACAGAAGATCTTAAATCATTCCTGTGAAGCACAGAAAATGGATAGCTTCATTTCGTTGCTTATCAAGACTCATCATGTTTACACAGTGTTTGTTCTGATGAGTTCACATTCTCATTTTCCAGCGAGTAATTGACTACTATTTCATCTCTAGCCGCTGTAGTGATTGGAAATCATCGTATTGGATAGGCGAAAAAAAAAACCGGATTTCACTTTGAAAATCCTAACAGTTAAGCGACGACGTGAACACTGTATAAGTCTTACCATGGGGAAATATTGGCCTCCTTTAGTTTAAACTGACGCATCTAAGCTCATAGTAAATATGCTTGATTTCAATAGAAGCCGTTGGAGTCTATAAATTTTTGCGTACAGAGGGTCCTCTCGTTTCACCATATTGAAATCCTGGTTTTCTGGAACTCATGACATATTCCTCCTATCTTATTGCTTCAAAGCTCACATTTTGAACACGAAAGCAAGCGAACAAGCGGGATTTTAGCCAATATGAAATGATGGCGTTCCCGAAGATGCCTTTTTGACACTTGCGCTCTTCTTCTGTTAGAAGTTTTAGAAAGTTAAATTTTTGTAACCAACCTTTGGGAATTTTTAGTGCGAAGTACATTGAACTATGAAGGAACATTTTATAAACATTGTATAATTGACTAATGTGCTAGGGAAAGTCTATTCTTTGAATGTGTAGAGTTCTGAACTCCCGCAAATCCTCTACTGATCGAGGAACCATTGTCAGTTTCCGAGAAACAAGCGTTGTCACGAAAAGGTTAGGGAACTTTACCAAGGTCTGCCAGCGGTGTATTGATTGTGGACGAGATTTTCGCCATCACACACAATGGTTAGATACATTTCAAAAAACAAGGGAACAGGCATGGATTAACAAAGAATACGCAAGGATTGAAAGACACAAATTGCCGGTGAAGAACACGGATAGACCAAATTACGAAGACATGTAATCTTGGAATATGGCAGTTACTTCTAACGATGCATTATAACACGAATTATTTCCTTAAAAATAGTGCTTTATATGTGAACTGGGAGAAGGATGTTGTTATCTACGCTTCGAACATACTCTCGTTTCGAACAACAAAGTTTTTCGTAATCAGATGCCAACTGTTGTTGTTTTGCCGATCACAAATAACATCGCTGAAGCAGAGGAGTAGTTCCTACTACCAATAATTGGAGGGAACTGATCTGAAGAATGACTATTCCCTTGTCTCTGTTGTACTGCTGTGTTCGGAACAAAAAACGTCTATTCCTGGAATTCATGTTCCCGGAGTTCTTATCTTCTTTACAAGGAATTTCCTGAAGCGCATTTCATCGAGAACGCTAAAACCGAATTTTGCTGGAGCCGATGAGAAGGGTATTGAATCATTTCATATAATAATGCTCTGGAAGTTTTCA
>JADANN010000032.1:0-85000 GCA_018806985.1 Angiostrongylus vasorum | reverse complement strand
GTTATGAGCTCCAGTTCCTGTTTTATTGCTTGATTGGCTCCGTTTTCTGTTTTGCCGTTTGCTTGGCTATTCTGTGAAGCCTCTCCTGCCTCATCTGTAGGCGCTAATGCGCCTCAAATTTCCCGATGAGGTCTGGACAATACTGGAGAAAACATTTATCAAATATATAAGACAAATAGATATTACAAATCAATTGTCTTCTAAAAACCAGGGGCAAAAAAAAAGAACTAAGAAGTGGATAAGCGGTATGAATTCAGACAATGTAGAATTTTATGAAGAGTTTCCCTAACAACGCAGGATATCCTACCATCTCATCGTCGTCAGCGGAGTTCGCGGGATCCGGCGACATTTTTTGTCCCACCGTAACAGAGTGGAGGCCCACGGTATTGCACCTCTGCAAATGGCAACGGTCAGGCCATGCGCATATCCAATAAACCACCAAATAATAGAAGTCTAAAATAAAAAATCTACACTAATCTATGCAACATTTCACGAGGAGTTTTCTCAACAACGCGAGAAACCTCACCATTTCATCTTTCTCCACGGAATTCTCGGGATCCGTGGCATAATTCTAAACAGATACGATTTCCATACGAGCACTCAAATCTCCAGTATAAATTTCGCGTAGTAAAAACTAATTCAAAAAACGGCTCCTATGAAAAAAAAACGAAAAAATTTTTAGTACATAAAGATTTAGGGAAGCGATGTTGGTTAAGGTACGCTTCTCATGGCGGCCGTTTATTATAGTGCTGGGCATCGGCTCCAAGAAAAAAAGACTGCATCTTCAACGAGTTATTTTTGCGAGTGACACTAGTAGCGCAGTGGTTAGCGGCGCAGTCTATCAGGAAGAAAGATTCTGGTTCGAACAACTCAAAACGCTTTCCTCCAACGCGGGTGGAAATGCTTTAGCTTGGCTATGCGCAAAAATGAAGAATGGAAGAAGAAGGGATTCTACGACATTCATGGAGAAAACGAGAGATCCTCAAGCAGCAGCCGAAATAGGACGCAAATCTTCGCAAACCCTTTATGGACGACGAATGCGTGGAAAATGAGTCGAATGGAAGAATCGTAGAAGTGGAGAAGCAAAGCAGATGTAACGACATGTCATGTAGAAAAAAAAGAAAACCAAAGGATTTCTCAAGAGCGCAGTCGATGCGACTCAATACAAGTAGCTAGTGAAGCGCCATAAAATGAAGTTCCTTCGACATTATCGACAAAAAGTCGGTGAGAAACGAAAAGTTCATGGACAAGAGAGCGGCGGAAGCAAAAAATGACAGTGAGGGCAGGGAACAACGGTGACATATATACCGGTGGCTGACATCCCATCCCGTCCTTCAGGTTGAGGTGCCAGTTTTCGTGAGTATCGATCGATCCGTCTCTCCCCTTTGTGGGCACAGCGGTGAGTCGTAGCGGTGATTGATGGTCTCCTCGTGCCTCCAGCCGATCCTACTTGATCGGAAATCGCACAGTCTTTCAACAAACAACGCGAACAAGTAAACAACAAAACAAACAACAACATCAGGTTGTACTGAATCGCATTAATTGGAGAAAAAGTCGTCGGAAGCCACAAATCTTTGCAAGCGAGACAAATGTATTGATATTGATATTTGGTTTATGATATTCCGACTTTCTGCAGCGTGGAGAATCTCATTTTGGTGCTGCTTCAACGTTTCTCGAAGACTTCTTTAGAGAAAGTTTAAATGGAAACCGTTCGTACTCTACGTACTCTCGATGTTCCTATCCAGACTAAGAAGCGTTTAGTAATGCTTCATGAGATTAACATGAAAGCGTATTCGACATCCATCATCTTCGTTCACTTCATTCTTCGTCGCTCCTCTTTTTTCACCTCTCCCTCCTTTTAGATGCCTTCGCGAATACGAAAAGAGCAGATCTTTCTAAACTTCACTAGTTTAGCAGAGCGGAATCCACATCGTACGCGGTTACAGCTAATGTAAACTGGTTAAATAATAAGAGATAAATAAAAAATTATAAAGGAAGCGAAAGAACAGAATAAACAATAAATAAAAAATACCAAAATAATAATAAAGTGAAAAGTAAACCGGCTAACAGCTGCAAAATGGAAGCTAGAAATATTAGCTCTGTTGTAGCAAACAAGTAAGGGCACTCGTAACGTTCGATCGATAAGTGTTCACATCAATCGAGAACCATTGTTAGTTTGAATATAGATAGATTTCGTGACGTGGTCTCATCCCCGGAGCAGATATTTTCTTTAAGCAAACATCTGAAATCACTCATTCAATTTTACGTTTGGGGACTCGAACACTTCTTCTCCGTTCATTTGGTCGTTAAGGTCCACTTCATTCTAAAAAAGTCTTCATCACAGCTATTGCCATTCGCAACTGTGTCATCTAAGCCATATGAGAAGATCAGCACATCTTGTAACGGCTAGTGATAGAGCATTGTCATCTATATCACCGAAACTTCGACATTTCGAGAGACATACTAGCCAAATAACTCCACAAAGACTCATCGAGTAAACAAAGTCAGCGTTGACCAATGAAAAAGCATATAGTAGCCAATGTCGAACAGATTACAAACAAAGCCAAGTGGCACTTCAACTACACGACATCACTAAGAGGGTCCAGCACGCAAATTGATTCCACAGGAGTGCAGACGTAATTTTCAACCGTGTCGAATAGTCCAGATGGAGTAGAATGTGATAGTACGTACGGATTGGGCATATACGCTGTCGTACGAACAAATTCCAGGACCTTCGTAGGACCCATAATGTTGCGGTGGGAGGGTAAGTCGGATAATGCGTCCACAAGTTCCTTCATGAACACTCCCTCATTCTATGGTACGTGACCAAAATCCAACCCAACCTTCTCGCATTCCGAAACTATTGGTAAGAATATTGCTGTCCTCATAAACTGTATCACATATTGAGTGAAAACTGAAAGAAAACCTCATGTTGCGACGTCGGTTGATGAGTGGAGAATGGAGGATCTTCGGTTCGCTCCACAATTGACATATGGACAAGCAGAGCCACCAATAAAATTTGAGATCAACACCTATGCTGTCCTAGAGAGTTCATCTTTAGATGCAGCAGAAGCAAAATGAGTAAAAAATGGAAGTGTTATACATCGTTTTCTGCTGCTCCCAGAAGTTTGCCCCCGCAAACCTCCAATCCTTTCGATTACCACGTCGCGTAAACAACATGTCGGTTCCAGAAGGAAGTCATATTATCGGCTTTAGTTCTTTCCTAATTCGAACATGCTATTATATAGGTAGAACGACCGAAGCAGACTCAAGAGACCCGGAGATGGTATTAAATAAGAAAACAGATTGCGGGAGCTTTCCACGGAGAGATAGAAAAGGGCAAAAACGGGTTCGGAGACATTAATTAGCAAATTCGTCCTGGTGTAGAAGTCAGGACCAATGTAACCAATGAGATAATCTGGGATTCTTCTCTGTAATTCGCAGAATGCGGAGTCACAAACGCAAGCGAGAGGCGATTTCGAAAAATCCCGCACAATCGAACAAACAGCAGACAGACACACATACACAAACATATATATGCACATACACATACACGTATACACATACATGTACATACATACACAAACACACCGCACACGCACACAAATACACGAGAGCACACACATAAGTATGTGCCCTTATAAACAAAAAAAAAGTTTTATAAATTTCGACATCTTAGAATTTTCAAATTTTAGGGGCCACTAATTGTTGGAAAATGTTTTCTATAGTGGTTCGGTTGTTGAAGATTTCGCCAGCCGCTGCTTGTCGAAATGCTTTACAAAGTGATGGTTCGCTAGCGAGATTCAATGAGCACTCTGGGTGCAGAAGCGTTTCGAAGCTCAGCTCGTTCAACGTTTGCCACGTTATTTGTGCAACGCCTGGTAGAAGGTCGTCATGCGAGAGCAAAGAAACTCTTCCCTTGACTAATTCTGGTTATATACACCGGCAACTTCAATGGTTTTCCAACACTCTTTGTACTTCCCTACTTTGATCCTCCAACTAAGATTGAAAACGTTTTATTAGACGATACGGCTTGCGGAAAACGAAAGGCGTTTCAAGGATGTTTTGGTGCAAATCCGTCTCTGGAGAATGCTTGTGTGTTTTACCTAATCAAAATCTATGCGCATTGGTATGGGAATATACCACGTAGTTCTCGAACAAATCAGGTGTTCCTTGTGTTAGTTAAGCATCGCATAATTTATTCACCAACTTCACCTACAAAAATGAATAGCTAGTATTGAGATATTCGCTATGGCGTCCTGAAAGGATTTGCTTAGTTCATTCGAAATACCGTCACAGCGACGCTGAAATGTTTGCAACACTTGCACCCTCAGGCCAGATGCGAACCCACGATTACCCTTTCCGTGAGTTCGGCTGCTACCCACTGCGCCTCTGAGACCCTTGCTTTACCAAATAATACCTTACCATGAAAAAATAATAAGCAGCAAATGAAAAATCTAAACATTCCCCCATATGTTTTATTATCTCGCAACCACACAAGTCCATCCGATGCAAGAACTTGGCTTCGAGCACATGGGGTGTTCTATCCTCACTGACATATTAAAAGAATTCCATTTCGAACGTACTTTTCCACCGAGTCGTGAGATAACACTGCTACATGTCCCCATGTTATCATTACGGATAACAGATTGCTCTTGAGGAGCGATTTCCCTCCGAAAAACCACTGGAGTGATCTGACGCACTAAGCACCGTATGCACAGTAATATTCATTCGAACACGAGAGAAGCAAACGGGACAGCCCTACAAAATGCGAGGAATGTAACGGCATTTATTTCGTAAATAACAGTATGAACACATGATCGCTTCTCATATCCAAGCAACGGTAGACAAAGAACAATTGGAAAACAACAATAGCTTCCTAATACTTTCGCAGTGAAGTCGCCGACCGAGATTAAGTGCAGGTGGTCGCAATACATCCCAAGTGCACCTCGAGAGCATTAGACAACTAGGAAATGTCATACACCCAAACTACGAGAAGGGAGATTTGCAAAAACTATTGATAGGAAAGGTTTGAATACTTACTAGTTACCTCGAGAGCAAAATGTAACATTGTTCTCCGCATCTCAATCTTCTCCATTACCATTCTAGAGAGTAGCTGATCGAAGGCGACAATCAACTCTGCAAAATTCAATCGTTGAACCGGAACAATGCAAACAAGAAGGAGGAAACTCGCAGAATACAGAGTGCTTCCTGCAAGCTGGGCTAATTATTCACCTATGTACGTTCTTGTAACTCAGTTACATCGTAAACATGTATTACAAACAGCTACAACTCGCCATCCAACTGACTTACACGTAATACAATCCCTACAGTTTGCTGGTGTACTCTAATGATGGTGCAACGCGTACCCGTAATTGATCAACAACCAAATGGAGGACTTTTAAAGAGCGAAACGGTGACTGTTTAGAAAGTGTTAGAACAACCTCGCATCTGGTCTTCATATAACAATGAAAGAGGAAGGCGGTATTTTGTAAACAGTGCTAATTGAAAATTATTGCTTCAGCACTGATTGCTTTGTGAAAAACGAGAACGAAAACGACATTTGTGTCTAGGATCAGACACTACCTGTTATCTACAATCCACAACTTCATGTAACACAAAAACGAAAATCTAATTGGATAACAAGCCTTACCTACGTATTTACATTTGCCAGTTCTCTATCCCCAAGTGAGGAAGTTTACCGTACATAGTGAAGATTTCGTCGTATGTGATGTGTGATGGCTCTACCACACCAATCTTTTTTGTTCTGTAGCGATTTTCCAAACCACAGACATGGATGATTAAACCGTTTATTTATATAATATTTAGAACACAATGTAATGAGATTCCAAATGTATGTACAACAAATTATAAAGCAAACTGGTTCAGTGGGCGGTAGTAGAATAGCTAACAAATTGAATTGCCAATGATGAAGAGCAATAATCAGCAGGTTTATGAGGGTATGAGATATAATTAGGATATGACAACATGATGATACAAGAGCTGGAGACTTTATTTAACATTACTCCGACCTAAGCAAATGAGCTGTGAAAGGAGAATATTAAGTTGTGAGAGGGCAAGTGGCACTCCTAGGAAGCATCACTATATTCAAGCGAATGAAGAGCGTCACTCTGACTCGGTTGCCCAAGCAGAGCTGCCCTGCTCGGTAGCGTGCCCATTGGTTAAGAAACAGTATGAATGTAGGGCAGGCACACGACGGTGTGTCAAGTAACTTGTGGTGCAGTAGGTCACATGACGGAAATAACAAGTACAAATACTTGGCTAGCGAAAGGCATAATGAAGCAGAAGATAGAAAGTATTTCTCGTGAAACATTCTCTATAGCAAATGCAAAAACAACCAAATAATAAATAATCAAACCCTACAACTGCGGCAGATCAAATAGATAAGTGGTACATGAAGAAGTTCGCCTAACCGATGTCACTGTGGTCCCAAAATTCTACACGGAATTGGATGATCGTCTCAGTAGTGGAGGATCTTCTGGTACGTCCGGGTTGTTTCCTTTTTTGTTTTCCAGCCCGAAAATTGTGCTTCGCTGTTTCTTATTTTCTTCAGTAGATGCTTTTACACTGAAGTGGAGGCTTCAAACACCGTAGCTTGTTTTGGTGCTTGGTTGGCTACCAGCCCTGCTTCTTCTTTTGCCACTTGCTTGGCTATTCTGTGAAGCCTCTTCTGCCTGATCTGTCAGAGCTCATGCACTTCAAACTTCATGATGAGGTCTGGACAGTCCATTTCATCTTCTTCAACGGAGTTCGCGGGATCCGGAGATACTTTTCATTCCACCGTAACAGAGTGGAGGCCCATAATATCACACCTTTATACATTCCACTACGGAATTCTCGGGATCCGAAGACATAATTCTAAACAGATGCGATTTCTATATGCGAACTCAAATCTCCAGCATAAATTACGCGTAGTAGAAACTGGTCCGAAAATTACTTCTATGAAAAAAAGGAAAAAAAGAAAAATCGTAGTACATGAAAATTTAGGAAGCGGTGTTAGTTAATGTACACTTTTCTTGCCCGCCGTTTATTCTACTGCATACAGGCTCCTCTTACTTGATACTTGATACTTGAACGGCCCATCGTCACTAGTTGTGCGGACCCCAGCATAATCACCATTTTTTGGAGATTTGGTGGTTAAGCCATTGTGGTTCCCTGGAATCCCGAGGACAGCCCAGCCAAAGTCTGCACCAGGTCGTCACCACGACAGGCAGCCGCAGCCTTTGTGGATCAAAGAGAGATTTGCCACCATGCGACCAGTTTGATACCAGGACGGTGGTGGATCCTGGTATCGGTTTACTCTTAGCTAGGCTTCCTGATGGAAACGCCAAACTCCTTCTCAGCTTGGGATACTCCGCCAGTGGGACGATTCCTGTCCGCTGTAGATCGCAGTCCGACACCCAGGAACACATCCCAGCCAAGATGAGGCGGTAAACCGTTGGGAGGTCAGGTTTTTCTACTTTATGTAATAAGTCGATAGCTCACCAGTGTTCGATTTGGCACTGGATAATCACTCTCTTAGTTTATAGCTTGTAAAAGAAAAAAATTACAAAATAGCGTCTTCAGCGAATCATTTTCGCGGATGAGAGCCACTGCTTGCGCAGTGGTTAGTGTTGCAGTCAACCAGGAAGCAAGGCTCTGGTTCGATCAACTCAAAACGCGTTTCTCCACTGCAGGTGAGAATGTCTTAGTACGGCGATCCGAAAGAATACAAGAAGAATCTGTTCGAAGGGCATTCTACGACACTCATGGAGAAGACGAAATCTCAATCAGCAGCCGAGACAGGACGCGAAATCTTCAAAGACCTTTGTGTACGACGAATACGAGGTAAATTAATCGAGTGAAAGAATGGTAGCAGTGAAGAAGCAAAGTAGATGTGACCGCAGGTCATGTAGAATGGAACAAAAAATCATTATAATAAAAAAGTTCTCTCATAGCTAGTGAGGGCTCATAAAGTTAATTCACTTCAACATAAACAAGAAAAAAGTTGATTGAGAAACGAAACGTTCATGGGCAAGAGAGCGACGGAAGGAAGATACAACAACAATGAGGGCGGCAGGAACAACGGTGACAAGGGTGGATGCCTTACATACCGCTGGCTGAGACATCCCATCTCGCCCTCTAGACTGCGGTGCAAGTTTTCGTAATAATCGATCGATCCGTTTCGCCTTGTAGGCACCGTGCTCGGAAATCACACAGTATTTAAAAAAGAACACGAAGAAGCAAACAACACAACGAACAACAACATCAGTTTGTACTGGACTCTATTCGTTAGAGGAAAAGTCGTCGAAGGCTACAAATCTTTCCAAAAAAGAGAAACCTATTGATATCTGTATTCGGTTGATGATGTCCGTATTTTCTGTAGCTTGCAGAACCCCAATTTGGCGCCGCTTTCACGTTTTTCGATGATTGGTTTCAGTCAAAGCTTAAATAGCAGACAAGTCTCTCCTACGGACTCGTTATGTACCCAATTCGCAAAGTACTGGTTTTTTTCACAAATCCCACAAATCCCCCGATAGTTTTTCGACAGTGAACTATCGTACGCTATGTGATATGAGGATGAATTCTCAACAGAAATTGATCATTTCACCTCTAATCAGAATTGTAGATCTCCATTACCTTATAGAATGGTTGTGTGCAAAAAAGTACCGACATCTAATCCATTTATGTTGTGAAACCGACCACCGAATTCTGACAGCAACAAATAGTGACAGTTGTTGCCCTTCAGATGAGTTTTTTTCCCTCACGAATGAGAATTCGTAATGAAGTAAAAGTATTAGAAAATACATAGAACAAGAACTTGAAGGATGTGTAAACCATAAAGAACCGAAAGTACTAGCAGAATAGTCGCATCCCTGAGCGAATCTCGCTGAGATCGCGACCATGAAAGTCTCCCTATGTTGATTCATAATCGCAATTGTCAGGAGACCGTTTCTTCGTTCTTTTGTACTCCACTGCGCTTTTTACTAAGGCAGGAACTGTTTAACGCATTACAATCAAGTCCAATTCTTGAAGAAAATGTTAGAAATATAATGAGGTCCATCAGAAATCCCTTCAAAGGAGTACAGAGTTAAATGAGTTCAAACTACATGAGGATTGCTCGGCGAGCCTCACGCGGTGAAAATGGAGGCACTACAGTCCTTGCAGTAATGCTCAAATTGGCATGAACTCCACCTTGGCATAAGCTGAGTTTGCTGAGCAATGCAGGACGCCAAACCACGTTATCAAAATGAAAAAAAATATTGCGAAATATAACTTCAACGAAGCTGAGATATTTGCAAAACTCTGGACCGCAGGTGCCTATGGTGGGGAACGAACGCGCTATTGTCCTTTCCGGGGAGTAACGCGTTCACCACCACACCATGCGGGTCCTTCGTTTCGCCTGTCTCTCAGCTAGTTCTATCGATCTTTTTGCCACAGCAATCACCCGTCAACGGGATTGATCTGGGGAGCCCAAATCGGCATTGAACCCAGTTAAGCTGAGGCTATAGTTATAATCACAATTTTAACCTTTTTTATTTTCGCAATATACCCCTGCCATCAAAAAGAGTAGGCAGTATTCAAAAAGGAAAAAACATTGTTAAATGAAGAGCTTTGGCAGCAACTTCTTGGTGTTTGTATGATAACACTAGCAAACACAAATCTGTTAATATGCTTTTGTTACAAAATACTCCTTTTTTCAACCACAGTGACTTACTTTTCATCAACAACCCTATTACTTTTCCATCATAGGGTGTTATGTGAGGTACAACCACAATTATGCTGAGAGTTGAGTAACACTTGCAACCTCAGTTGAGCACCGAACCCGCTATTACATTTTCGGCAGCACATATGTAATCTACTGGACTAGTAAGGTATTTCGCTAAGCGGGTTTGCAACGATATTACTTCGCTACAGGCAAGTTTATCTAACACCGGCTTCTTCAGGATGAATTGTCCGGGGGAAACAATTTATTATCACCGAAAAAATCACTTGCAAAACGATCCTCTTGTATGACAGAGCATCGCCAGGTGTGGTCGCCTCACTCGAGCAATGCTTCCTGAAGAAGGTCCGACTCGATACGACGACGAAGACACCAAATCGGCATTAGGAACGCCCGTGGATTCGGTGGAAGTCATCGGCATTAAGGAGGACGAAGACGCTGAAAGATTGTTGAAACTTGTTTATCAGTTTGGTTCTAGCTTATCAATGAACTAATACTAACGGCAGCTGTAGAGGTCTGAATGCAGCATGGTTATAACTTTGGCTTACTACAAAGAAACCCTATTACGTAGAAAGAAAACTCACCTTGTCAACAGTGCTTGGTGAGACGTAGAGGACTACCCGTGAGAGGACAAAAGTCAGTTTTTTATGATTGCAAAATGTTTACGGTGATTACTATGTCTACACGAGCTGGTGTTCTCGATCGCGCTTCAGAGATAGCGCAGGAATAAGTTGATGGACCGTCTTCTAACTGCTGGTTAAGCGCTGTGTAATCGGCGGTCTTGGTGGGACTGATGGAGGTTTTTTTGCCTTTATAGCCTAGGGTTCTCACAAGATTACATCGATTTTTTGTAGTTGTGAGGATTTCCGCTCCGTAGGATAGTTGAACTCTTGGTCAACAACGATATACCTGGCCGATCTCGATACGGTGAATAATGCAAACCGATCAAAGATAAGGACATCTAACATTTGAATGGATCACGCTTCAAAAATGCTCATTCTTTTTACGATGTTGTTTATAAAGGCGAGGACTCGGGTCATAAAGGATGTTCGTTTTATCAGGATAGCAAGTGGTAGTGGAGCGATTATTAATAGTGGTGGCCGTAGTTTACTAGAATATAGATTCTATTCTGTACATTTCTGTTCCCAGAGAGCCCATTAAAAACTGAGTGGTACAGAATCCTGATATCTCCATGGTATCTTTTCTTCAACGTACCGCCGCAGGATCGTTTACTTTACTTTATTTTTTCTTGGCCGTCCTACACTGATGTAATATAGAAAGCTGTGTTCAATGAGATTTATAGATATTTTATCTCGAAAGATTTCTGAAGGCTGGCCGGCAGCACTTATCTATAAAACCATTCGAACCTTCTTTGTGTCTGTGTAGTGAATGAGACCATGTGATATACTGATACAAAATATATCTATTAATATACGAATTGCACTGATGTGTTTGGGAACACCAGTACTTTAGAAATATTGCATTAACCAGGTGCATAAAGTGCAACGGTGATTGTCAAACGACT
The DNA here is from genome assembly GCA_018806985.1 of Angiostrongylus vasorum. NCBI lineage: Eukaryota > Metazoa > Nematoda > Chromadorea > Rhabditida > Metastrongylidae > Angiostrongylus > Angiostrongylus vasorum. The sequence continues at coordinate 73,751 of JADANN010000032.1, read as the reverse complement.
TAAACGACTGCCGCAAAATCCTCCATTCGTCAGGGTCCCCTTCGTAAGATGTCCATTGGTAACTGCTTGTTGGAGATGGATTAATGGCATGGTATTTTTTTTCATAGGAGTTCCATGAAAGCATGACCTTCACAAAGAGTAATGTGATTCATCCGACAGGTGCTAAATCCGTCATGCTCGTTCTGATGATCTACGAGGTGACAGCCATCTGCTGTAGTTCAAATAGCACTATGTTTTACCAAGTTTCAAATACTGATAGAAACAAGGCGATTCACTTGAAGTTTCGAAAATTAAATTATTATGTTGTATGGTACATTGTTCGTTCTTACTATTGAAAATGGCTCAGCATTGCAGGTTAACACTACTCTGCTCCAAAACAGCATGAAGGATTCATTAATACATAGGTGTTGTCTAGGCCTGTATATTCTGAAGTAAATCCTACAGCTGTGTTAAATTAGTGGTATCAACTTGTAATTTGTGTTTCGTCGGTCATACGATAACTCACTGTTTTCTTGATGAACAGTGATGAGGTTGTTACAGCATCATTTATTAGCACACAATAGCTGACGCTGCGGCGGTTTCTCCTTCTTGAGAGCCCTGTAAAGGTCAAAACAATATGCAATCTACTCAACCAAACACTTCCGTAACCTGAGCAGACAAAACGTATCACCTGTATCACCTGTAGTCCTGTTGATCGTCGAGTGACTCGAGCGGGCGCCAGTAAGTCTTCCATTTTTCCCCTGTCGCGTGCGAGAGTGGCGCAATGGGTTCTGCTCGCTCTAGGGACTCGCCGAGCATCATATCTTTCTTCAAGGCTCTTTGTGAAGAACTCTGACCATCGGATCGGTGGTCTTCCTGCAGTACGTTTGACATCCCGAGGAATCCAGTCACTAACGGCTCTTGTCCATCGGTTATCATTCATACGCATTATGTGTCCCGCCCACCTTATCTTCGATTGTTTCGAGTACAGAACACAGGACAAAACGTAATACATGAAATTTCATCCGACTAATAAATAGCCTCGTTTAAACACTAACGGTCTTGTTCTTTCTATGTCTTCGAGTTTTTTGGTGCGTACCAGTAGCACAGAAATCCACATGGATTAATAACGTATCCAGTTCGAGTCAAAAAACCCGTCTGTGTTGTAACATGAGACCACGCGTGGTCACAAGGTACTCCTTCTTGCCGTTCACTGTTGCATTTTTTGGAATTTTTTCCAGAATGTTACAAGAGTTTTCCGTTCACTTGCTGTATATTTCTGTGCTGGGATGGTGACTTTCACTTTAAAAATTTGCCCCTTAATGTTTCTGCGTCCTATGCACGCCTTGCCTAGTATTTGGTTTAATTTTAAACTTACCTACTAGGTGTTCTATACGGAAGCAGCGGACGCACAGTGGTCTACCCTTTTCGCAAATGCATTAGAAAGGACGGTTTCTTTGATCTGATCTGCCCATCATCCGGAAAGTTATTAAAAATCAATACGATCCAGCTACGAACTCATGTAGCATCTCATCTCTTCAGAATCGCAAATTGTTGCCAGACTTGTCTCGAAAAAAGTTCGTTCTCTGCAGTCATAGTGGGGAACGCTATAGTTACCTAAAGACTTCATGGAGAATCGACTGGACCAGCATCCAGTGACATTTATCTTGCTCACTTGATACTTGAACGGCCCGTCCTCACTAGTTGTCCGGGCCCCAGCATAATCACCATTTTTTCAGAGATTTCCTGGTTAAGCCATTGTGGTTCCCTAGAATCCCGAGGACAGCCCAGCCAAAGCCTGCCCCAGGTCGCCACCACGACAGGCAGTCGCAGCCCTTGTGAATCAGAGGGAGATTTACCACCATGCGACTTTAAAACCAAGGCGGTAGTGGATCCTGGTATTGGTTTACTCTTAGCTGGGTTTCCTGGTGGAAACGCCGGACTCCTTCTCGGCTTGGGAGACCCTGCCAGGGAGGACGAATCCCCCCCGCTGTACATCGCAGTCCGGCACCCAGGAACACCTTCCAGCCGGTAAACCGTTGGAAGGTGTGACATTTATCATGAAAGAAAAATCCTCAAAGAGCAGGCAAACCCACATACAAAGTGTGAGAATGACAGATACAAAGAAAAGAATTGAGTGCAAGAAGCGCTACGATAAACGCAGTACATTTGAAAGACGGGCCTTGTAAGATTTCTTTTGTAAAAGAAATACTTTGCATTGAATGTTGCCAGGTAAAAGAGGACAGCAATCAAATCTCATGGTTGTAGTGGAATATTAAAGCGAAGAGCAATGAATTATCATTTATGCGATGACTTCTGGTTATACGTGGTGGCCGCACGAGAAGAGTCGTAATCATTCTCCGTCTGAACATGCATTAGGAAATCCATCCACAGAAAGGATTCTTGTGAATTATTGGTTGCTGAGGAAGGTCTTTTGTGCGCCACATTTAGCACTGCAGCTGTTTTAAATGAACTGCCGATTAGATCTGAAAAAGTACAGCAAAAACCTTTTTGCAGCGAAGAAAGCTCAAAAGAATACGAGGATTCATACCGACTATAGCGCACACCCGTGCCTCTCCCAAGGATGACTTCTACAAAGGTCACGTCATCGCGTATGTGTAAACAATAGATAACTACAAGAGTGTCACGATCTTTTGAAATTATAGTTAGTTTCGGATGGATAGATATTACGCCCGAGTTCTATATCGTCAAATTCCTCACTTCTCATATATAGCATTTTTTTGTAAATCTGCTCAGTAATTCCTCCATGTGGTGCTTTACAGTGTTCTTTTTGTACTTCTTTAGTTACTTATGTCACTTTATTCATGGTGTAGTTAGATTTCACTCTTTATTAACTTGTCATAATCTTACCGTACATACAGTGTTGAAATCGCGACCTGTTGTGCTGTTGTTCAACGTATGTTTCAGAGAGAATTCAATTCAGCAAAGAATTAACGCCCTGTGTGCGTGCTTAATGGAGGATTTCAGAAGCATCACCCACTGACGATGCGTCTATTTCAATCGTCGCCACATGGCGCTTCGATTGCTACCCTGATGCATTACAAACACTAGGAAGTAGGAATTGCCGGAGACGTTTGCACTCCATGCTCTTTAGTACGAGAAATTTAAATGAACGCTATTTTGAGGCGTTAAGTAACTCTTTTCGATTAACAGTCTAATTAAGTTTTTTTGTGCTACTCCCAATTTATGGGATTACGTCAATGAAAACACTCTCTTATGTGTAAGCGGGAACATAATAATAACTCAGTGCAGTGTTTGTGGTGATAAGCGATTAGTTTATACAGAGAGCATAGATCTGATATATTTTGGTTCTCGGCCATGTTGTGCTAGTTGGCCAGTGGATTAGCGAGCTGGTCGGATTTGTCTTTTGTCCGCCAACTGTGCGTGGAATGCTCGACTTTGTATGAATTCGCCACGCGGGACTTTTTCTCCGTAACTGCCATGAACAACCTCGAGTCTGGGTTATAACAGTTTATAGCAATAAGAAGAGTACAATAATAATATGTAGTAGGTGACGATATGTGGTTGCAATTTTAACTTATTATTTACTGCCCACTTTATCTAACGGTAGGGTATATATTGCGAAATGTAACTTCAATGATGCCGAGATAATTGAAAAACTCCGGACCGCAGGTGTCTATGGTGGGGAACGAACGCGTTATTGTTCTTTCCGGGGAGTAACGCGTTCACCACCACACCATGCGGGTCCTTCTGTTTCGCTTGTCTCTCAGCTAGTTCTATCGATCTTTTGCCATCAGCAATCACCCGTTAGCGGGATCCCGCATGGTTTGGTGGTGAACGCGTTACTCCCCGGAAAGGACAATAGCGCGTTCGTTCTCCACCGTAGACACCTGCGGTCCAGAGTTTTGCGAATATCTCAGCATCATTGAAGAAATGTGGTTAACTGGATGGATATCAGCGAGATTGGAATGAGAACAAGTAATACAATTGAAGGAGGCTGGGCGGACACTGGAGTTGGAGCACTGAGGAACTGACGGACTGGATGAACACTGGAAGATTGGAAGACGAGCACTGAGCGTTGGAACCTAGGCACTGGCAGATTGGAAGACAGACACACACTAGTTTCTATGGCTACTGGTGCTCCTTATATTCTGTCTGCAATGGGTGGGGCTTCACAGAGGGAGTCAGAGACAGTGCTGACCCAGATCATGACACGGTACATGCAGAGAAGTACATCAAAAGAGGCGGTATGCCAGAGGCTTTTATCGAAACTACATTTTTGAAACGGTATAAAGACTTATACATTATCAATGGATAGATTTAAGATAGTTATAAGTAAATAGTTAGTATAGGACACATGTGATTTTGTAGAGAATAGGAACTATTTAGGGAATAGTTACCATACATGTTAATCATTCGTGATATTCAAAGGATATCCAAAGATTTCCGTGATAGCGAGATAAACGTCAAAACACTTTACTTGACGTCAAGGATGATATCCTGAACAATAGTTAACCAGTTGTAGGGACAAATCATGCAGTTCGATGTGATCATTATTAAGATTTTCATACTACTGGATATTTAAAACAAAGTAACAAAACAACGTCCTATGGTGTCTGCAGATCTCGCTCACCGAAGGATATTACGCCGCTGAGTGGAGAGGCAACGTAGTGCGCAGCCCAGCTGGCGGATAGGGGTTAATCGCGGGCGAAAAGCTGCCGTTGCTTCCCTGCGACACAGGTGGATCGAGCCTATAGGGTGGTGATGAAAAAACTAAGCACAGTGAAATAAACAGGCCTCATTTCCCTGACCTCGAAAGAACACTCGACTGGACAACGTTGGGTACTACGAGTTCGGGGAGGCTGCTAAAATCTCAGCGCCATTCTCAGCCACCTAAGTCGTGAAAGACTATGGTGACGATCTGTACCTACAATGCACGCAGGTTCACACCTGAGTTCTGGAGAGAAGACTTGATCGTGCAGGAAAAAAGGGGATGCAGCACGACGTCATCGGACTGGCCGAGACGAGACGACGCCACCCATTCAACGGTGTCTATGACACCGGAGAAGAACTGTTCCTCGGAACATGCGACACTAGTGGAGTAGCCGGCGTCGGCGTTCTCGTCAACACGAGTTTGTCCATGAACATCGATTCATTCGAACGGCTTACAACCCGAATCGGACGTTTGCTATTAAAAAGGTGTGGATCAATACCGGCCTTGACAATCATCGCCGTTTACGCGCCGACTTCAAACCATGACGAAGAAGAGGTCGAAACGTTCTATATGAACTTGGAGAAGTTCTACAGAGAAGACCATACATTCTTCAGGGTCATTATTGAAGATTTCAACGCCAAGACTGGACCAAGAAGAACGTTTGAAGAACGTTACATTGGGACCCATGGATTGGAAAAGAACGAACAGGGTGATTAGTGGACACGGCTATCTGAGTTTATCATGGCGACCAAGACCATCCATGGCAACTCGCAATTCCAGATGCCCCACCCTCAACGCTAGACGGTTGAGTCTTCCAATGGAGAGTACCATAACGAAATAGACCATCATAGTAAATAGAAGGTTTTGTCTAAGCAATGTCGCCGTTGGCCCAAAACTCTCCATGGGATCAGACCATCGCCTTTCTTCTAGGAAGATTCTATTTCTCGTGGAAAGGAGAAAAAAGCTGCTAAATTCAAAAAACCGAAGTCTCAGAACCACTGTAAACTGGGACTTATTCAATTCATTAGTGCGCTGTTATGAAGATGCCGTTGTCGATAACATCGACGAAGAATACGATCGGCTCATTCAACATCTTCACGCTAGCGCTATGAAAGCTGAGAGTCCGAAAGTCACCAAGAGACGTCTTTCTCCAGAAACACTCAAGTTGATACGCCAGCGTGGAATCGCACGAGCTGCAGGCGACCGCGAACTAACGTGCGAGCTTGCAAAACAGTGTAGACAGGCGATAAAAGAAGATCTTAAAGAGAGAAGAGCAACAGTACTGGTCGAAGCTGCAGAGGCTGGGAAAAGCATTCGCAGAGCCCACCGGAGCTTCACCAATTACAAGACCAAGGTAACTGCACTCCGACGCCCAGACGGAGCGGTTACAGCGTCCAGAAAGACAATGGAGAAAATCATTCACGAATACTACTCAGATCTCTTCCATAGCCGCATCCACCTTCCGTCATATGAAATAAAGGAGGATGGATATGTTGTACCATCGGTTCTCCCTTCCGAAATCCTACATGCCATTTCGGCGGTGAAAAATCGAAAAGCCCTAGGTCCTGACAGGATAGGGCCAGAACACCTGAAGAACCTTCCGCCAGTCCTCGTAAACATACTGGCTCAGCTCTTCACACGTCACCTGTCTGAATGCAATATCCATACTCAGTAGAAGACCAATAAGACCGTGTTATTGTTCAAGAAGGGTGACCTCCACGATATCGGTAACTATCGCCCAATCTGCTTACTGTCTGTCGTCTACAAACTTTTCACTCGAGTCATCCTAAACAGGATTGACAGAACACGGGACGAAGGAGAGCTATGTGAGAGAGTAGGGTTTCGAAAACGACTTAGTACGATGGACCACATCCACACGATAACAAGGTTCATTAAAGTATCGCGAGAGTGCAAAAGGACCGCTCTGTCTCACTTTTATCGATTTACAAAAGGCCTTTGATTCAATTAAGACAGAAGCAGTCATGGAAGCCCTTGATAATCAGGAAGTCCTCATTCAGTGCACAAAGAATCTTCGGGAGTTGTAAAAAAAATCGATGGTCGGCAGTTACACCATGTTCGATTTGCTGACGACATCGTCCTTATAACACCAAACATTAACCAAGCGGAACGAATGCTGGCCGACCTTAATAAAGCCTATGGAAAGATTGGTCTTCGACTAAATCCCACAAAAACGATGGCTATGAGGAACGGATTGGTTTCTTATGGCCCATTCACGCTCAACGGAACGAAAGTCTCCGAATGCTCCAGTTATGTCTATCTAGGTCGGGAAATCAAAATGATGAACGACCTAGCTCCAGAGCTGAGCAGAAGGAAACGAGCAGCTTGGCGAGCTTTCAAGAGAATCGAAAAAGTAGTGAGGAGAACAAAGAACACTCGACTCCGTGCCCACCTTTTCGACTCAACGGTGCTTCCTGAGCTAACGTGTGTGTCAGAAACCTGGTCGCTGCGTAAGCGTAGTGAAAGATCACTCAGCGTTATTGAACGCGCAGTCGAAAGAACGATGATAGGAGTATCCCGTTCCACACAAGTAAGGGGAAAGGATCCGAAGCTTCGACTTGCGTCAACGATCAAAAAATCGATGATCCTGTTCTGTACGGCAAACACTCGAAGATAAGGTGGGCCGGACACGTAATACGTATGAATGACAACCGATGGACAAGAGCCGTTAGTGACTGGATTCCTCGGGATGTCAAATGTACTGCAGGAAGACCATCGACCCGATGGTCATAGTTCTTCACGAAGAGCCTAGAAGAAAGATATGATGCTCGACGAGCCCCCTATAGCGAGCAGAACCCACTGGGCTACTCTTGAACGCGACAGGGAAAATTGGAAGATTAACTGACGCACGCCTGCTCGACTCACTCGACGATAAACGGGACTACAGGTGATACAGGTGATACAGGTGCTAGTTGAGCCATTGTAGTTTCCTGGAATCCCAACGTCAGCCTAGCCAAAGTCTTCCTCTGGTCTTTATCACCACAAGCAGTCGCCGCTCTTGTGGATCAGAGGGAGAGTTACCACCATGCGACCATGATACCAGGACGGTGGTGGATCCTGGTATAGGTTTACTTTTAGCTAAGCTTAGTGATGTAAACTCCGGACTCCTTCTCAGCATGGGAGACCCTGCTAACTGATACATTACCCCCGCTGTACATCGCAGTCCGACACCCAGGCACACCTCCCGGCCACGATGAGGCGGTAAACCGTTGGGAGGTCATCAAGCTATGACGAAGGCGTAGTCGAAAATTTCTATATGGATTTGGAGGAGTTCTACAAAGAAGGTTACATTCTTTAAGGTCATCATTGAAAATTTCAGCGCTATGATAAGACTTAAACGAACGTCTTAAGAACGTCATATAAGAACCGAAGGATTAGATTGAAAACAGCGGAGTGAGCAGCTGCTTGGGTTTATCGTGACGAGTAAGACCATCCTTGGTAACTCGTAATTCCAGATGCCCACCCCCCCAAGTCTGGACGTGGGAGAATCTCGGTGGAGAGTACTATGTAGAAACACACCACTCCATAGTAAATCGAAGTTTTGTCTAATCGATACCACTCTTGTCCAAAAAATTCTGCAGAACACTGGACCACCAGCTCCTTCGTGGAAGATTTCATTTCTCTGGGAAAGACGAAAAGCTGTTAAATTCAGAAGGAATGTCTCAAAAATAATCCAAACTGGGATTTACTCCATCCACTAGTTGACTGTTGGGAAGGTGCTCTTCTTGATAACATCGACGAAGAATACATCAGCTCATTCGACATCTTTTCGTTGGCGCGATAAAAGCCGAGGGCTCCAAAGTCACCAAGAGACGTCTGTCTCTGAAAACACTCGAGCTGATACGCCATCGTCGAATCGTACGAGCAAAAGACTACCGCTATTTCACGTACGAACCTAAAAAAATGGAAATAGAAGTTCTTCAATAAAGAAGATTAGCAGTTATGGTCGAAGCTGCTAACGGCGGGAAGACAATTTGCAAGGGCCTCCGATACTTCTCGAATTCCAGAAATGAGACGATTACACTTTGATGCCCAAGAAGAACAGTTACAGGTTCCAGAAACGGCAATGGATAAAGCCATCCTTGATCACTAATTAGATCTCTTCAACAGCCACGCCCTTCATCCTTCATACGAAATAAAAGAGGATGGCTATCGTATCACCGGTTTTCCCTTCCCAAAAAGTATTCCATCGGTGAAAAATTGAGCAACACCAAGTCCGGACAGCCATCTCCAGTGGCTACGAAGTAGTAATCCCACGAGATAAGTTTAGAAGGAAAGCGGCGCCCCAAAAGGAAGTACTTAGCCAAAAGAAAACCCCGTTTCTCTTGCCCTTTATTAGCGATGAAATCAGTGTAGCGATAAAGCGATGCTTAAGAAACGCAGATCTAGAGACATCGGTAGCGATAACTGAAATACCACCGGCTACTCTTCGTCGTCAGTTAGTTCGTAACCGCCTGTATGACCGTCTATGCGAAACAACAAATTGCGTAATCTGCCCTTACGGCAGGGGACGGTGGGTGCATGAGTTCAGGTACGATATAACTGGTCTCTTGTAATACTTGCGGAGATGAATACATTGGCAAAATGCGCGCACCTTTGTGTATCCGTACAAAAGAACACCCGGATGGCAAACGAAAACGAAGACAAAGTACCACACTAGGCACGCATAGGATACGAAAGCAAATTGGAGACGATTTTGAAGCAAAAGTCAGTATCGTTGCACAGGAGAATAACGCGGAAACTTCTTGAGGCTTTTCGGATAAATGCGAAAAAACCCTGCAATGGATAGCAGGGGATGAATGCCCCGAGGTCATACGCGGCCTGACACCGTATGTTCTCATCAATTTCTGATGTGGGGAGGTGCAGTCGTCAACCACATGCGACTCTGAGTGGCTGTTCTTCCTCGGTGGAAGACAGGTGAGAAAAGCGGTGAGTTTTTCGGAAAGCCGTAGATGTTGTAATTATCGTGCAGATTTTCATCATTCTGTTTATGCTGCTCAAGCATTTGACCTAGTAAGTTGCGCATTAGTGTACCCTTCCAGGCACTGAAGAAGGCGACTCTGCCGAAACGTCAGCTACGGTTGTGTTGTATGTTCTATGTGGATGGAAGCAAACGTGTGCTGAATAACAATTTCGAGATTGCTGAAAATGAAAACTATATATTTGCAATCCAATGCCGAGCTTAACAGAAAGTCGATCTTGGGAACTTCAATGCGTTCGCTTTGGAATCTCTTCGATACAGTGGCCCCATGTTCCAGCTTCCAGTTGTATTACGACCACAATATCCCCTTCGTAACTCAGCACTTCTGCTCTACTTTTCGCTTTACAGTTCAGCTCTTCTAGGTGCTTTGCGTGCAACTTCTGTTTCGTTTTATTAGATATTCTTATATTCGAGGAAGCGTGCAGCGCGTGGTTAGAGGCACACTGGAATACAAATGGATTCCGCGCACCATACTCACCGAGCCTTGAATTCCTTCGGGGTCGGTAAATTGGTACAAGACCTGTCTGGGAGGAAAATAGCACTGGATCGATACATCAGTAGCCCACCGCGAGTCATTGCAAAGGCCAGATGTTCATTCAACCACCTCCAAGCGATGCTTGATGAAGTCGAACATGCCACATCTCTCAGGTATTGATTAACGCCGACAGCTTTATCCTTTACCTTTCTACTTGGATACTTCAATGGCCAGTGTTCACTGATTGTGCGAGCGCCAGCCTAATCTCCATTTGCTGGAGATTTGAGGTTTAGCCACTGTGGTTCCCTGGAGTCCCGAAGGCAGCCTGGCCAAAGTCTGCCCCAGGTCATCACCACCACAAGAAGTCGCCGACATTGTGGATCGAAGGAAATTTTGCCACCATGCAACTGGTTCAATACCAGGCCGATGGTGGATCCTGGTATTGGTTTACTCTTAGCTTTGCGGGCCTCCCTTATGGAAGCACCGGACTCCTTCTCAGCATGGAAGACTAATGCGTGGACGAATCGCCCCGCTGTACATCGCAGCCCGACACCCAGAAACACCTCCCAGCCATTATGAGACAGTAAACCTATGGGAGGAGAAACAGTACAAGTTATGGATTGTAAGTACTGTGCTAGGTAGAAAATGTCAACGGTAAGCTTTTAAATTGTAGAATAATTCTCTCTGAGCAAGGCGGAGCATGCAATATGTGAATATTTTGTCTCAATATGGGTTTTTCGGGATATACTGTTTGGAGGTACGTTGACGAGCGTGCAGTATCCGTGCGCTCTTTAGAATGTCTTTGTGCCCTTGTCGCCAGCTGACTGTTTTTTACACTAGGTGATGTCATAGTACCGTGCAGTCCAACCACAAGACGAAAACCTTGGCAAAAAAGAACATTTTTTTCGGAAAAGTGTGGCAAACAGTATTTATTGCCACCACCTGCAGTGATATTCATGATATTCACGACCAGTTGACCGACGATTGAATACTAAAGTATAGCAAGAGAAAAAACCCACCAAGAAATACGTCACCGCAGTGAGTACAAATCAGTTAAAGCAGCTAACAGATTACCCGCATTCCGTTGCGAGAGTTGGAATGAACTCAAGTCTTCGCGAACGTGCTAACCCTGTATTTACTCCATATGAGATTTATAACAGTCACATGTTTAGGTGCATTAAGTTAGACTTCCGTATTAAATGACTGCAACACGGGGTCGATTCGCCGGTCGCATTCTATTTTCTGCTCCTGGGAACCAAGGAGGCTGGTTCTTTTTAAATGGTAGTGAATTTTGCTCAGGGGCTGTTCCTCAGGTACAAATGTTTTGCACATATTTGGATTCAACATGTTAGCGTAATAAACCGGGTTCAGTTGCCTCACCGTGGTGCCAAAGTCAGCGGTCGAATGGAACATTCTGGTAGTGCAGTTAAAATTTCTTTTGAGGGAACATTTGTGGAAAGCAAGTGTTAGTGATTCCCAACTCGAGCCCATGGGTGTAAGCCTTCCAGTTTAAAAAACTCGTCAATATTGTTAGCATACTGACTCAGTGAGTGTGTAGATTTGTAACAGCTGGATCTAGTTTATTAATTGGAATGGGTTATGTAAGGCACCGATAATTGGTCAGCGGAATAGAAAGCGACGACACATTTAAAAATTGCTGCACTGTCGGTTTAAACCGAGTATTCCGTTGACCCTTCATTCGTCACCAATAGATTCTTCTCTGACTGATTACACAAAGATCATGAGTTGTAAAAAACGAGTCGTTTTCTCCAGTTGAGAACACAGGATTTTAAGAGACGTTTGAACGTAGTGCTTGGCATTAAAACTAAGCCATGAAGAGACGCCCCCAATAAGTTCATATGTTTTAGCTTCGTGATAATTCAAACAACCATATGATTCATAGTTCAGCCAAAGTCGTCTTGCGAAGCGCTCTCCTGTTTGTGCCAAGTGGTGGTTAGCAATGTGTTCACTAGGCACTAACTGCACTCTTTATGTATTGCTCACCCAGGCAACACGTTTGCGAGCCATTCATCCTGTCCCTTTCGCATGTGATAAACAGGATTATCGTATGGCGGGAAACTTGTGTGAATTCCAATACCCTTACGCTTGAACCGCTAGGCTTTAAAGTTCTACCACAAAACTATTATTGCTCTATCGTCATCAGAATGCTATGGCTTCTTCCGATTTCTTTCACCAGCAACACGGATTTGCTAATATAAAGGTGTGTCTTAGATAGTGGACAGTTTCTTTCTACGGTGCTAAGAAGGTATTGGTTTCAATGTGACTGTATGGCTTCCACTGCGTGTGTTATGCAGTAGCTAGCAGTGCACAATGGTCAAGTTGGTTCGACCTCATGTCTAATGAACACTTACTTACTTACTTGAATACTTGGACGGTTCGTCTTCACGAGCTGTGCGGCCCGAGCACATATGCCATTCGTTCCTTTCTCTCGCAATCGTAGTCCATGGTGGGGGGTCTTGTTCGAGCATGATAGCGCTTAAGAGTCTCGTATCGTGATCAGCAAAACAACTGCAGCTGCGGGTACGCTGATTAGCTTTGTTCACGAACACGTCCGCCCAAGGCTAAGGTGGCCGTCCTGGGGGACGTTTGCATTCTCTTAGAGCCCACTCTACTGTTCTTTTCGTCCATCTGTCGTCCGTTCTTCTCATTATGTGACCGACCCATCAGTGTTTCGCTATCGATGTATAATCTCCTGGATCTCGAAGATGTGATAGACCCTCGAAGGTTAGAGCTTGGCATTCGGGCTAGATATTGAGAGTACCGGTTATATTTCAGAAGACATCGCTCAAGCGCTCTGTGAGTAGTGCGAAGCATTCTTGACGTAGTTGAAGTATCAACCCACGTCTCCGCAGCAATAATATAGCGTTGGGTGGACCGTAGAATCGAAGAGATGAGCGCGGATTTTCGGGTCGTTCAGTTCGTCGGTGGCTTCATGGAGAGGCCCGAATGCGGCCCAGGCTGCTCTCCTTCATCTATCTATTTCCGCCTTCATGTTGTTTTCCATGTTCATTGATCGCCCAAGGTATACATAAGCGGTGGTCTCTGCAATGAGAGAGCCATCCAATTCAATTTTTTTCGCCTTCGCACCATGGGTTTTTCATGAACTGGGTCTTCTTTCAATTTATGCGAAGTCCGATCTTTTTCCCCACTTCGTTGAGCTCGTTGATCATCACCTCTGCTTCACCAGTACTTCTTGAGAAGATGACCATGTCTTCGGCAAAACGAAGGCTTGACAGGAATTTTCCATCAATACGTATGCCTTTCTCATCCCAATCGAGTGACTTCATTCTCCACTGCAGTGCGGCACTGAACAGCTTTGGCGATATTGTGTCGCCCTGTCGAACCTCTTTTCCAATGGGTATGGTAAGAGGTCGATGGGAAAGCTGTGTTTTCGTAGTGCAGTTCCGATAACAGTCGCACAGAGTTCTTATGAAGTACGGGTCCACTCCGTTGTCGACGAGCGCTGATAGGATTGCATTTGTTTCGACGCTGTCAAACGCCTATTCATAGTCGACAAATGTTGGAACTAGAGGCAAGTGGCATTCCCGACAAACTTCGATGACCCTGGACATGGTTTGGATGTGGTCCATACAGCAAAATCCTTCCCGAAATCCTGCTTGCTCGACTGGTTGCGCCTCATCCAATGTCCTTGATATGCGCAAGAGGATAATCTTCGTGAAAAGCTTGCAGAGCACACTCAACAAGCATATGGGAAGATAGTTACGATGATCCCTTCGGCCTCTTTTCTTGGGCAGGATGACCGTATGCGACGTCTTCCACTGGTATGGAATTTTTTCCCTTTTGAGGGTAGGCTGTCATATGATTTGCGAGAAGTACATGTAAATTGTGGCCTCCAGCTCAAAGGAAATCGGCGGTGACATTGTTTGGTCTGGAGCTGTGCCACTTTTCATGCTTTCTATCGCAACTCGAGCCTCTGACGGAAGAATTCCAGGTGGTTTTTCTCCAGCGGGGATATTAGGGTCCGGGACATTGATTGTGAAACGGAAAAGGTTGGTGTAGAACGTTTAGCGTTCTATTGAACACCAAACATTGTATTTCTTCGGGGTCGCAGATTGATTAAACACTTATCGGAAGGATAGAAACAATCATCTGACACATTCAGTAGGCTCCTCTATGCCATTTCACAAGCGAAATATGGAATCAGTCAGCTCTCCAGTGCTTGGTTGAGTCGAGTGCATAGCGTTATCACAACGTGATTGAACAACGCCTATTAAAAACAAAATGCTTTACGAATGCTGCTAAGAATGCTTTGTGTGGCCATTTTCATAGGAATTCTAGTTGAAAGAAAACACTATCTACTGAGAGAGCTAATGAGATTGGCTTCAAAGAAATCAGTGAACTACAGTGCGACTACACAGCTCCAGTCAGTAAACCGGGCACCGCTGCGAATGTGTTGGAACGATTTCCCAGCCTGATGCATAAATCCTTGTGGTGATAAATCATACAAGCTAACAGAAAATCTTCCCTTTCAACAGCTTGAATTGTGCCATTTGGGTCTCACACTTTGAGAAATCCTCCACACCCATAAGCAGTTTTCTTCTCGATTGCAAATGAGGCTGAATAACTTTTGCTTTTAGCGTTCATCACCTCCTTATTAGTTGACATTTGGCTGAAGTGTACGTCAGCTGTGGATAAATACTGACGATGATGAAACATGAATTCTTCAGCCAAAGTACTTAATAAAAATGTCTTATAATTCAGATTACAGGAAGCAGAGAGCACAGTGGTGTTGATAGCGATCATCACGTTTATGGTATGCTTTATCTGGTCAGTGGAATATGGGTCTCCGAGTGGTCTTCGACACCGAATTATTCTCGGAGCAGAATGCACGGGTTCCTACGAATTCGGCACGCGAGACTTTTGACGTAGCCACAGAGCACAATCTTAATCCTGTGTTATAATCGTTTATAGGAACAAGAAAAAATACAATATTAACAATCTGACGGTATCCAGAAGGAAAGGAATACTGGTTGATTGAGCTAACTGAGACTGAACGGAACTAGAAAATGGGATGACTAGTTATGTTCTTTTTTCTCCTTTTACAATGGGCGGGGTTATGCAGAAGAAACTAGAGTTAATGTTCATTGAAACATTGTAGAAAGCCTCTCAGTTTGCAAAGGAAATTTGTGATGGCTACTCAAAATCTCAAACAGAAGCTACATGTGAAAGCGATGGAATATCTTGTGCAAACTGTTTATCTGAAAGCGAAACAAGGTCGTACACAGAAATTAGAATTGGGACCGAGTTTCTCACCATCCGAACCCATTTCTAAGGTAACCTTGCGTAGGGTCGCATGTAGTTTGCATGAACTTCAAGATAGACTCCGCAAAAAAGCTGGGGATTAAGCGCTAAATAGGCGCGAACAACAACAAGTAAGAGCACTACCAGTACCACCGTTCCCCTCAACCGTTCTTTAGACCGAAAGAGCCCAATAATGAAGTTGACGTTAAATTTCGGACGTTTACGAATGAAACTTTCGAGATCCTTAGTCAGTGTCGTGCAAAGAGATACTGCTCTAACCTCACTGAAATGCAAAAACGTGGTATGCGGGAGGTACGACAGCTGATAAGATCGAAAAACATAGGACTACCGGTTAGTGATAAGGGTGGAGAGTTCGTTGTAATTCCCCATCAGTTAGATGTTGTCTTCAGGAAAACGATAATGTTCTGGTAATAATAATAATGATGGGCACTGTTTTGCCAAAAATGAGGGGCACCTCAGATTTTCGGATCACTTGATATCCTTGGCTTAGCTCCAGGTTCTTTGGCCTTAGTCACATGTGTACTAAAGGTCATGCAATTTGAAATTAACGGGCGAAAGGAAAATTTTTCTTATCCTGTCGAAGGAGAGATTTATTGAACTTCTTAAAGAACTTCTCACGGTAACATGAAGGTGTAGACGCAAACGCTATTATCAGATCCATAGATGCTTTCGATGTATCAGGCAATAAAAAAGCACGTTATGACGATGATGACCGTCTCACAAATTAGATGGAATGCGTCTTGTCCCCCTAATTTCTTATTTGGTTAAAGGAGAAAATCTTCACTAGTATCAACGCATGTGAACCGATATCGAAGAGCAATTTTTTTCTAGAAAAAAATGAAGCGCCGTGCTTATGCCTAGGATTAGTTGGCGTGAAATAGATGAAGCGATTTTTAGGAACGGAAAACAAACAAAAATGGGAAGTTGTTCCAATATTCGTTGAATGATGGTGGCATAATGCGGCGCAAATTATCTTCTAGAGCCATAATGATGCTGAGATAATTGCAGAACTTTGGACCTTTGGTGTCTTCGATCGAGACCGAACACGATATTTTCCCTTTCTGGAGAATAACACGTTCTCCACTACACCATGCGAGTCCTTCGGTTCGCCTTTCTCTCAGCAATGTTATTCAACTATAGCTGCTAGCAGCAATCACCCGTCAAAGGGATTAATCTGGAAAGTACAAATCGGCTTTGAACCCAGTTAAGCTGAAGATGTGATAATAGTCATAATGACGTTACTTTTTACCCACTAACAACTCTTTTTTTATGACAGGGTATTATGGGTACTAAGGAGGGATGTGGTGTTAATGAAAAGATCAATTGAAGATTACATTCTGAGGCATTAAAGGTTTGACACAGAGTACATCAATGTAGCGTCGATTATTACAGAAGTAACAAATTTACTTTTTTCCAATGGCCAGGATTTACAATATAAATTAACCACTATGTTTAATAACTGTTGACAGTTTTGTTAGGTGTTGAGCCAATCTGAGAAAAAGGCGCCAGCTCACGAGTGATAGTGAGGTATTCGTCTTTCCGAGTTAACCTTGGATTTTTGAAATTAATGCGGAACGCTTCAAGAGGTTTGGCCATTGATCTTTTTAATTCTCACCCTAAAACCCCTGACAGTCGCTTCAATACCATCACCTTCGTGCTTTTGTACCCTATGTTTACTTAGCGTGTGTGGCGCAGTGCTCTGAGGCACTCTGCAACACAAATGTGGAATCGGTCCCCGCGCCCATGGCCCACCAAGCCTTCCATCCTCCGGGGTCGCTAAATATGTAGCAGACTTGTCTAGGAGGATAGCAGCTGCTCGATACATCGGTGAGGCCACCGCGAGCCATTGTAAAGGCCAGATGTGCACTCAATCACCTCCAAACGACGCTTAATGAAGTGGAATGAATGGCGCATTCCTTGGGGGATTGACTAACGCCGTGAGTTATTTCTTCGGATTTCAAGTTTTCCAACTAGATGTTTCTTATGCAGAAAGAAAGTGGTCGACCCATTTCACCAATACATTCTTCCCGCAAACACTAAAGGAGGTTAAGTTTATTGTACCTAAACTCATGTAATGCTCATCTCTGCAGTTATAATAGAGTGCACAAATTTCCAAGCTGCACAAAAGGCCACTGAAGCTAAGATATTTGCAAAATTCCAGACCCCGGGTCTCTGAAGTGGGGATCGAACACACTATTACCCTAAACGCATTCGTCACCGCACCATGGGAGTCCTTCGTTTCGCCTGTCTCTCAGCCAGCTTTTCTACCTACAATTGCCATCAGCAATCACCGTCAATGGAATTGATCTGGGGGGACACAAATCGGCATTGAACCCAGTTATGCTGAAGCCGCAATTGAGATAGGCTTTTATTTGCTGCCTAGCACAATTTTTTCAAAGCAGTGAAGTTTTTGCCAATAGCTCAGAATTCATTTTCAAACCGACCGTCAGTTAACCTCGGTAGTAGAATAGCCAACATGTTTTTAAATTATTGAGCTTACATGAGATTGATAATATAGGATCTCAGAGTCATTGTTGTATTTCACATAATACCCCCGTCGTGAAAAAACTGTAGTAGGCAACAAGTGAAAAGTCAACACTGTGATCACTGAAGCGGCTCAGGAGTAACTGACAGCTTAGGGTTTACGGGTGGGAGGTTAGTGACTGCCACAGAATTTTAAAAGACCACTTTCCATATGCGCTTCTTAATGACGTATCCTAATTCTTTGGATTTGAATGGAACCATATAACTTTGGCAGTAATCCAACATTTTGGTCTGACCCTAGTAGCCACTAGGCTACAGCTTCACAGCAAGTGGAAATGTCTATTTTTTGTGCCACGTTTAATGAATCAATCCTTTCTTCTTTTCACGTGCACAAATTATCCGCCGTTGAATACATGTTTTTGACGAACGCTTTTTTTCATATGAAGTGAGGATGAGAGCGCAGGTAGTGCAGCAGTATATTTCTACTGTTTGGTCCTCTTTAGCAGTTTGTTATGTTCTCGCTGTCTGAAAGCGATATTTGGTCGTTTAAGAACAGAAACCAGTTCTAGGGTAGCTTTTTCCCACGATGAGTTTTATAAACTCTGATTGCCAATTTAACAATTCAAAGCACTCATCCATCTGTTCTTGTGTGGAACAAATGATGAAGAAGTCGTCTCAATATCGACAGCAGGGTAAGGGTCGGCGATCGAGAACTGGAGATTCCACCTTATACATAGAAGCGATGGAAAGGCTTGGTGCTAATCGCTGTGCCATTGCCAACACCCTAATATGTGCGAAATATCTTCCCGAACACTTAAAGATTGAACAACTAAGACAACACGCCTGGGAAAGGCCAATGGCGTGTTAGGACCCCACCGCAGACACTTGCGGTCCGGAGTCTTGCAAATATCTCAGCAACACTGTGGTTATATTTCACATAATACTCTGCCATTAAAAAAGTGTAGGCAGTAGATAAAAATTTATGACACTGAAGCCAAGACACTGTTTCAAGAGAGTCATTAGTTGTTGAATCGTCGAGCAGCACATATTTACTTTCTTTTCCTGTTTTACGAGCATCTTGAAAATACCATGCGTTGTGGCATCATTCGACACATTAGTATAAAGTGAATTAACATCGAATGACTCCACTACTTGCATCGACGTAGGTAATCTAGTAATATTTCAGGTCAGGTAGATGAGTTGCTATGAGTTTTAGTAACCTGGTGAGCACAAAGTTGGGGGAACCGTATTTTTCTCTCCGTTGAGCCGCCTTTACAACTAATTATAGGTCTAATCTTAAATGATGATGGGTCAGTGAACGCAACATCATTAGAAGAAACAAGTTTATATGTCTCAACAAGAAAGTGGATGACAGGATAAGTTGGATGGTCGATTTTGAGCTGACAGATGTCAAAAGGCTCTAGACGTGCTGGATTTGCCGCGTTGACCCGCTCCCTATTTACTTCTCGGCATTAAATTTTATACTCCTATTCAGAGGATGAACGAGAGAGAAAAACGTCTTGGAGATGACTTAAGACAATACAAGAAATTTAAGTCTTTTTTAAGTATTGTGAAAAAACATATTCGCAGGAACTAACTAAATTAGTTACGTATGCCGATGTTACTTGGAAGTATCTCTTCAGAACTAGTACTTAGAAGTATGGTCATGTGAACCTATTTTCAAATATGAACAAAATGAAAGAGATTTTTTTGGTCGAAAGAACAAAAAAAAGAAGAAGAACAGGTTGAATTTAGATCGCCGGCGGCGTTGTTCAACAATGGTCCAGAGGGAACATTCACCTTCGGAGATCAGAACAGTAAATTTAATGACATGCTTTATTGGTTGTAGGTAGAGAAAAAAACATGATGTCACAGTTCTGCGGATGTTAGCTCTAGCATAGGAACATTCGGAGAATTTCGTGGAGAGTCTGCGGTCTCGGCTCGTTTCATTCTTTGATCGCACAAAAAGCTTCTCCAGATGCAACCACAACGTCGCTGAGATATTTGCAAAACTCTAGACCGCAGGTGTCTACGGTGGGGAACAAACACGCTATTGTCCTTTCCGGGGAGTAACGCGTTCACCACCACACCATGCGGATCCTTCTGTTTCGCCTGTCTCTCAGGTAGTTCTATCGATCAGCGCCATCAGCAATCACCCGTCAACGGGATTGATCTGGAGAGCTCATATCGGCATTGAACCCAGTTAAGCTGAGGCTGTAGTTGAAATCACAATGTTTTACCTTTTATTTTCTGCCTACTACGACCCTTAGTACCCCTGCCATGAAAAATTGTAGTAGGATGAAAGTAAAAGCCAAAACATTGTGACTTCTCCAGATAGTTTGTCTCAATTTCATCGAACTCGTCACATAACTGCAATGTAAGGAAATTGTTAAGATGAACTTCTGCAAGTCAACGAAGTGAACGTTTCTCACCAGTCCCGACCGCATAACTTCGCGTGCTTTTACTTCAAACTCCTCTCTCACTTTATTGAGTTCGTCTTCTAAGTTTTGCGAATATCTCAGCATCGTTGCGGTTGATTTTTGTATTTTACCATACCGTGAAAATTGTGGTAAGCGGTAAATAAAAAAAGTAAACATTTAGAAGCGGAATATTTAGATAGAAAAGTAGTTTGAGGAAGACGAAACGATGGGCCCGCACGGTATGGTGGTGATAGTGTTAGTCCCCGGAAAGGATAACAGCGCGTTCGTTCCTCAACGCAGTCACCTGCAGTCGGGAGTTTTGCAAATATCTCAGCGTTATTGTGGCTGTATCACACATAATACCCTGCCGTGAAAATTTCTATTGATGTATTCGTTTTTTTTCAAGCATTTGATAGCGTTTTTTTAGTATGCGCTTTACTGAAGACACCCTAATGGCATGAAGTTTTCCTTATCAAAATTGGTAGGGGAAGGAATGAGACAGCTGACTTGACCGGCATGACCGATAATTCCGACAGCAGAAATTACTTGTAAAAATGGGCGATAGTCAATGTGATATAAGCACATATGTTTTTCTTCGTATGTGCTATCGCTTTCGAGCGTGACTAGAGTGACTCTGTTTCCACCTTACGATGTACACTGAGGTGAAGAAACTCTTCACTTCGAAGCAAAGTAGTTGAAAGGCAGGTTCCGCGACGTCAGGTGATTGAATCATACCTATTTATTTTTTATCACATGACTCGGTATCACATGTTTAACACTTTGTGGTTGCAAGTACTTGTTGCATTCGATTCTCTTCTTCGCATCCACCATCCACAACGGTCTTCGAAGTCTCCTTTGCGCGTACGTTCGGCTGCTGGTTAACGATTCTTTCGACTTCGTCACGAATGTCGTCGAATGCTGGTGGAGCCGATTGCTCCTGAAATCCTGGGATAGTCATGGAAGAGCATTACCACGTGGATTAGGAGTGACGTCGTCCCAGATCAGCTGACTAGGTCTAACGACCACGGTGGGAGCAGAAGCCTTGAGGATTCTGCTCGATCGAGGTCAGGATGTATATACTAACGCTAGGTTGCGCCGCAAGTATGATGAACGAGGCCACTAACATTGCGCTACCTACTCCTTTACGAAGCGAAATACAATTGGATTTTGGATAGACGTTAAAACTGTGTACTTTCTGAGCGCTAGAAAAGTTGTTCTCGAAATGTGCTATCCAGAACTCCACGCAGTTATAAGACAGTCATCTTGGCGATGCGTTCAACGGTTATCATATCGACTACGGTTTTACATTTCCAGTTTGCGTTGATAACTAAAGCGAATGTTCTTCGGCTATGAATATACACGATGTTTATCGCCTCTGTGGTACTCGTAGGAGAAAGGGACCAACTGAAGATCTACTGACATCCATAATACGTGTTTGGAAACAGTCACTTGGGTAGCTAAGCGGCAATTCATGGAAGAGTGCAATGCTGTGGAAACTCCCCATATTTCCAAGTACAACCGCTGTTGTCGCTCCTGGTATTGGTAAATCGACAGCTTTTCTTTCTCGCGGAGACGAACACTCTTTCGGCTTTGTGATTTGGGTCAGTGGAACTGGTAGTATTGCTGCAGAACTATATATTTACAACTTTCCGCGGTTGAGAAAACCAATAACTAAAATAAAAAACAAAATTTAGCTGTGATTCCCAGGATCGACTTTCTACTAACCTCGGCATTGGGTTATAAATTCGTCGTTTTCTTTCAGCAATCACGAAGTTGTTAAACAGCTCACGTTTACTTCCATATAATAACACACATATAACACATAACTATAATGATGTTGATATGTTTGCAAAACTCGGACTACAGGTGTCTGCGGTGGTGATATGGTGATCGAACACGCTGCTACGCTTTCCGGGATCGGACGTGCTCACCACCACAGCATGCCGGTCCTACGCAAAAAGCAAAGTACTTAACGATGAACGTTTTCCTCTGAAGAGAAAAAGGAGGAATCATAGACAGACCCTAGAAGCTCATTTGTATCTTTTGACAGCAACAGTTTTTAACCTTGAATGGTTGTCGAATCTTTTTTGCGTTCAAACAATTCAAACTAGCTGAGAGGCAAGCGAAACGAACGACCCACATGGGGTGGTGGTGAACGCGTTAGCTTCCGGAAAGGGTAATAGCGCGTTCGTTCGCTACTGCGGACACCTACGGTGCCGAGTTTTGCAAATATCTTAGTATCATTACAGTTGTGTCTAACATAACACGCTGCCATGAAAAGTTATAGGTAGCAAATAAGAAGTTAACACTGTGACTACTGACTGTTTTTAGGTGTGGAGCCAATCTGAGAAAACGCGAATAATCGCGTGTGATAGTGGTGCATTCGTCTTTCTCTCTTCGTTTTTGCACTTTTCAATCTGATACAAAAAGGCGTCGAGAGTCTTGCGAGTTGCTGCTTTTGATTTCTGCCTAAGGATCCTGATAGTCACTTTAGAACCGTCACCGTTGTGCTTTTGTGCCCTGGTAAAAGGGTGTATAGTAGTGCTGCAGTTCCGATAACGGTCAGCTAGCGTTCATATATAAACATTGCTCCACTACCAGGACTATGAGCATTAGTTAGTATTCGTTCTCGACGCTCTTAAACATTTCTTCTTAGTCGATAAAAGTTGGAAAGGGGAAGGGCATGGTACTCTCAACAGACTTCAGTGACCCGTGAAGCCCTTTAGATGCGGTCTCCGCAGCAGAATTTCTGTCGGTATCCTGCTTGCTCCACTGGTTTTATCTCGCCTAAATTCTTCGTTGCGCGCAAAAGGATAATCTTTTGAACAACTTGAATGCAGCGGTCGACAAGCATATTGGTTGGCAAATCGGAAAAATTTTAAACAAGGAACCCTTCGGACTCCCTTTTTGGATAGGGTAACCTTGCGCCAAATCTTCGATGATCTGGAATCCTCCTTTTTCTGAAAAAAAAGACGTCGTTTGCGTCGCTAGAAGTACCTGTAAATTGTGGCTCCCAGATCTAAAGAAATTGTCGTTGATATTATCGATTTCTGGAGTTGCTCCTTTTTTTATAGCCACCTATCGCAATTCAAATATTATAAGGTGGAGTTCTGGTTTTCTACAGCGGGGAATTTGGGGTCAAGACGGGGATTGTGAAGCAGAAAAGATTGATGAAAAAACATAAAAACAAAACGAAAACAGAAGAGAAAACATTTCTGCCTATAGAGATTTTGAAAGCTGTTCTAGAAAGATTTTCTTCAGCTGGCGTTTATTAAAAGCGCTGTTGGGTGTGCTACAGTAAAATCAAGCTTCAGCTTTCTTCTCCTTTCGAGGAACTCCTTGGTGGAAATGGATATGGCGTCTGAAATTTTTGTTTGAGAAAATGAGGCGACCTTGGCACAAGATTTAAGCCCTTCGAGCACTTTGTAGTCCCTCAGTCGGGTCTTTCTTTTTCTGTCAACCATATCAGAGAGGATTTAGATTATTTTCGTCATAGACGTCTGGTTTCGTTTCTTTTGGATGATGACAGGATGTCTACTGCAGCCTGTGGACAAATCGAAGGTTCACGCGGTGGTGATCAGATCTTGCACAGAATCCCGACACAAGAAGTCATAGAAGCACCATTTTCTATTTGTGAGAATATGATTGATCCCTGAAGGAGCCCTGTAGTAAGCAGACTCCCCTGAATATCGGCAATTTTCTGTGTTCTCGGAAAAGTGAATTCGCATTAGGGGGAAGTGGTGTACCTGCTGCGCACAGTGTTCCTACATAACGGTTTTCATTCTCCTTTTTTCTAGTCCGAATTCTTAAACTGGCAATGAATGTTCCAATAACGATATCACAGACGCGCGCCTAGCAGCATGTTACTTCCAGCGGCTGGTTGCAAAACCCTTCTTATTCGCTCTTATCAGCTGTACAAGTCGTTGTACAAGCTTCATAAATCAATGTTATGAAGCAGGACTTTCCATTTTGTTACGAGCTTGCTTTGTCATCCATAGGATTTACAGCTGGCTTTATCTACTGCAATGACCCATGCAAAGAAGCTTACCCTCTCATCATTTTTTTGTTCCTGTGTTTTGTGTGGGATGAATTCCATTCGTCCAAGTGGCTTTCAATACGAACACTACATCGATGGCAGCAATGTTGGAAATCTTGAAGAACACTATGAGGCATTGAGGTTTGATTTGCTAGTACTTTAAGGAGCTTTTTTTCGCAGATCAAAGAGAATGATGTAGAGCTGATAGCTCTTCGCGATGGAAAGGAAGAGAAACATCCGAGAATTCATATGAAACTGAAAGATGATGAAAATGATCTGGTTGGTTACTGCAGCTCAGTTTGGCCCGTGTTCTTTATTGAACCGCTTGATTTGTGCATTGCAGGCAAACTGCAAAGCAAGGATTCACGAGCAATTAAAAGAGCAGGCGGCTCCTGAGAACGATATTGCTGTTCTCCGTGAAGCGCACACTATCAGCGAAATTGAACTAATGAAGATAAAGGTGGAAAGGATGTGTTAAACTGATCGATTGATTCGTATTTACTGCTTACCACTGGCTGCAACCCCTATGCATTTCAATGAAATGGCTCGCTTAGAAGCTCGCATCTCCACCAAAGAATTCACATTCGCGTACCACATTGTGAAGAAAGTAGCCAGCAAAGGACGACTTTCAAGGCATTCCGTATGGAAAAGCCTTCCTTTTCGTTATATTTTTTGGTTAGAGAAATAATAGCTCTGCGAGGCTTTGAAAGCGAGAGTTTGACGAGAAGTAAATGCGCCCTGTTCTTATCCGTATCTCCATTTTCGCCGTTGTACCTTTTCCACATGTAGTTTCTGTGCAAGCAATTGTATAGCCTCCCTGAACTTCCTTTGCAATATGAGAGTCTTTTTAGAATCCACCTATGAGCATTATCTCTATTTTCTTCTGTAAAACTCCACCCATTGTAAAAGGAGAATAAAGAACATTTTTAGTCATACCAGTTTCTTGTTTCGCTCAGTCTCACTCAGATCACTCAACTAGCATTCCTTCCCCTTATCAGAGTATCACCTCAGGGATTTATTATAACACCAGCTAGAGAATGTGCTCTGGAGCTACGTCAAAAAGCCCCGTGTGGCAAAATTATTTGGCGCCGAAGAACGACTGGAAGGCCTATATTCCATTGACCAGATAATGCACACCGTGCATGTGATGATCGGTAGCAACACCACTGTGCTATTTACTCTGTGTAATCTGAATTACAAGATGCTCTTTTACAGTACTTTTTGTTGAAGAATTTAAGTTTCATGGTCGCCAATATTTATGGGCAGTTGAGGTACATTTTTATGGATATGTCAACTAATAAGGTCGTGATCAACGCCGAAAGCGTCTTCTTATTCAACCTCGTTTGTGATCGAGGAGAAAAACTGCTCATGAGTGGGGGATTTCTCAAAATGTGGGACCCAAATGGCATAATCCCAGCTGTAAAAAGTGAGGGTCGTTCTGCTAGCTTGTAGGATTTATCACCTTAGGGATGTATGCATGAGGCTTGGAAATCTCTTCAACAGGTTGAGGCCCACGCACGATTTTCTGACTATGAGCCGTCTAGTTGCTCTGTAGTTCACTGACTCCTTTGCAGAGAATTTCATTAGCTCTCTCAGTAGATAGCGTTTCCTCTATACTGAAATTCTCACAAAAATGGCCATATAGAGCGCAAAGCATTTTATTAATGCAACGTTAATAGGCGTAAATCAATCACGTTGGGAAAACGCAATGCACTCGACTCAACCAAGCACTGGAGAGCTGAGCGAATCCATATTTCGCCAGTGCAATGGCTTAGAAAAGCCTATTGAATGTGTCAGGTGAGTGTTTCTATCCTCTCGATAACTGTTTAGTTGATCTGCGCCTCCATAAGAAATATAACGCTTGGTGTCCGTAAAAAAATGGGGTCGAATCAACTTTGCCATGTGTGCACAGCAAGACACCTTTAACTACTGCGTAACATGCGCACTGAAAGCCTACAGTCACTTTGAAGGCGGTACCTTCATCGCGCCATAGGGAGAAACTGACTACCATCTAAGATACATCCTTATAACTTTCATAATACTGAGATATTTGCAAAACTCCGGACCGCAGATGCCTACGGTGGGGAACGAACGCGCTAGTGTCCTTTCAGGGTAGGCACCAGCAGTCCGGAGTTTTGCAAATACTTGGGGATACTTGAACGGCCCATCCTCACTACCTGTGCGGGCCCCAGCATAATCACCATCTTTCAGAGATTTGGTGGTTAAGCCATTGTTCTTTCCTGGAATCCGGAGGACAGCCTGGCCAAAGTCTGCCCCCAGATCGTCACCACGACAGGCAGTCTCAGGGCCTTGTGGATCAGAGGGAGATTTACCACCATGCGACTTTGATACCAAGGCGGTGGTGGATCCTCGTATTGGTTTACTCTTAGCAAGGCTTCCTAATGGAAACGCCGGACTCCTTCTCAGCTTGGGAGACCCTGCTGGGAGGACGAATCCCTCCGCTGTACATCGCAATCCGACACCCAGGAACACCTCCCAGCCACGATGAGGCGGCAAACCGTTGGGAGGGTTTTGCAAATATCTCAGCATTATTGAAGTTTTATTTTGCAATATACCCTGTCGTTAAAAAGAGTAGGCAGTAAATAATAAGTCAAAAAATGTGCAAAATATTTGCACCTGAAGAAGAGTCCTGAGCAAAGTTTGCTAGGATTTGAAGAAAGGAATTAGAAAAAGAAGCAGTCTCCTTTGTTTCGACGAGCCGGAAAGTAGAGTGAGGCCAGCTAATCTACCTCGTGTTGCAGTCATTTCAAGCGGAAGTCTAACTTAATACACCTAAACATGTGACTGCTTTGAATTCCACACAGAATAAATACAGGGTTATACAAATACATTGGCGACGACTTGAGTTCATTCCAACTCTTGCAAGGGAATGTGGGTAATCTGTTAGCTGCTACTAACTGATTTGGACCCATTGCAGTTTCCTATTTTCCGGAGCGCTTCTTTCCTTGCTATATCTTGCTATTCAATCGATGACCAACTAATCGGAAATATCTCTGCGAATGGTGGCGAGAAATGTTGTTTCCCACACTTTTCGGAAAAATATGTTCTTTTTGCCAAATTTTTCGTCTTGTGGTATGACTGTGCGCTACTATGACATCACCTAGCGTAAAGGCAGTCAGCTTCTTATAAGGGCACTACGTATTCTAAAGAGCGCACACACACTGCATCATCGTCAACGTACCTCCACCCAGTATACTCCCAAAAACCCATATTGAAGCAAAATATTTACATATTGTATGCTCCGCTTCGCTCAGACAGAAATATTTTATAATTTTAATCACTCCAGTAATTTTTCGGAGGAAAACCATTTATCCGGAACGATCTACCACTCCTAGTGATCACATGGGAACGCTGCAGTTGTGTTATCTCACGAGTCGAGGAAAAAATTGCATTCGATAGGGTATTGTTTCAACATGTCAGTGAGGATAGAACACTCTGTGCGCTCGAGAGAGAACTCCTGTGGCTGCGAGGTTACGGAACAAATGAAGAAATGTCCAGGTTTTTTTATTCGTTGCTCATAATTTTTTTCATTGCAGGGTGTTATGTGGCAAAACAAGGATCTCAGAGGTGTAGTGGGTAACAGATAAGCCCTTTGAAAAGGATAATCGTAGGTTCGCATTTGGCCTGGGATGCAAGTGTTGCAAATATTTCAGCGTCACTCTGATGGTATTTCGAATGAAGAAAGTTGTGAATTCCGTATCGCTGTAGCGAATATTTCAATACCAGCCGATCATTTCGCAGACGAAGTTGGTCAATAAACCATGCGGTGCTCTATAAACACAAGACCCACCTGATTTTGATCGAGAACTACGTGGCTTTTTCCCACACCAATGGCGTAGTAACTAATAGATTTCGCTTGGCCCATCCAAACCCAGCTAATCTTTGTGAAAGAATAACTTGGTAAATCGTGAAGATTTAAGATGATTATGTAAGTTGGTTTGAGCACTTTTAAGAGCGAAAAATGATGAGAGTAAGCATTGAGGATTCCTTCCAAGTCTACGACGTGATAAGTAGTATCGGTAGCTATTCACGTTCTTGATTTCCACGACTTGATTGACGCTACTTATAATACCATGTGAGCGTGTGAGAAAGTCACTTAATCAACATGATGAATGACTTAGCTCCTGAGTTGAGCAGAAGGAAACAAGAGGCTTGCGTTGATTTCAAGAGCATCGAGGATCTAGTGAAAAGGACGAAGAACACCCGACTCCGTGCCCAGCTTTTCGACTGCACGATGCTCCTTGCCGTAATGTATGGGTCAGGAACCTGGTCGCCTAAGCAAGCATGATGGAAAACCACTCACCCTCTTTGAACGCGCACTCAAAAGGACGATGCTAGGAGTGACTCGTCAGCGATCAAAAACCAAACATGGCATTCTATACACCAAACTGCCGAAGATAAGATGGACCGGACACATAATGCGTATGAACGGCAACCGATGGGCAAGACCGGTTAGTGGCTGGATTCCTCGGGATGCCAAACGTACTGCAGGAAGACCACCGATTCGATGGTGAGAGTTCTTCACGAAAAGCCTAGAAGAAAGCTATGATGCTCCACGAGCACTTAGAGCGAGCAGAACCCACTGGGCTAATCTTTCATGAGATAGAGAACATGGAAGACTTAGTGGAGCCCACTGGACTCACTGGTCGATCAATGGGACCACAGGTGATGGAGATGGAGGTGGTGAGCTCAGTTAGTTTTCTTAAAAGTTGAGCCTCGAAATCGTTTCGTAATACGCATACACAAATATTAATGCGTTTTGGTTGTTATCGGATCAATTGCTAAAGCACACTCATTATGCTGGTCCAATAGGTGGATTACTTCTGATGACTACGTGCGAAAGAGCTTATGGGCGAGGAAGGGATGGAAGAGATAGCCATGATTTAGTGATCGTAGTGTTCGTTCACAAAATGAGTAGTGGTAGTGGTAAACGAAGTGTAAATGTGAGGTTGTATATGCATCCTCAATATGTTGGTTTAGTGTCCGTGCTATACATTTGAGCTGCGGTTTCTAGAATGTTTTGCTTTAAATTACGCAATGCTTGTCCCTGTCACTTTATTATGTTTTGCTTATTACAGGGAGCGGCCTAATCCCTTCACTTCACAATTTCGCCTAACATACAATGTGGGATCGAACTCATTTCAAGTCGGAGACGTCAATCCAGAGTTTATGTCGCAAAGGTCTTTCCATCAATTTCAGATATTTGACACAATTCCAGAAATGCAGCAAAGTACAGTGATTGTTTTTTGGCACCACATTCTAGTCGCACCATTTTGGTGGCTTATCCATTCAAATCCTTACCCTTCAATCAAGGTTACCTGTAGATAGCCACCCAGATGAAGCTAACCCGAATTGTATGAGCATCGTGCACAGAGGGAGGTGCAATTTTAAGTGCTCTCTCTGCGATTTAAAACCAAGTGGCTGTTGTTCTTGACGAATATATTTTAACTATTATGATTTCAACCTGCGTTGAAAACTCAATGATTGTACGCTACATATGTTGTTGCGTCATGTACTATTAAAGAAGTTACAAAAAAACCATAAGTCTTTCCTGCCCACTGTTGCTCCATAAACGATTAGTGTTCATTAGTGTTTGCACTGAGAGTGTTTAACATTTATGTAAAATGTCACTGTTCTTTGTTCCGCGCAGGATTGGGTAGCAAAGTGGTTCGTCACGCAGATTGCTCAACCCACCCACTCTTGCTATAATTCGACTAAACCGGACCCTCCAAGCCTCTGATCACTCCGTGGTCGTCAGTGCTTGGCACCTTGTCTGGGACAGCGTCACTCCTTGTAACCCACGTGGCAATGCCGTTCCACGACTATCTCAGAGGTTGAGATGAGCATTGAAATCAAGATGTACGGTCCGAAACGCAGAGTGGCGTGCACATTGAAACCAGTGTCTGTGGTCTATAGCAGAACCCTTTCATGCTCAAGAGTCGGCAACTGTCTGTAGTTGTAGTTTGCAAAAACCACAGAACAGTCGTCTCATTACCCCATGTAAAGCTTATCTCACTACAATATAAAACTAGGGGGTCAAATGTAAACCGCGTTGAGCTATTCGAGTTTCTCATGTAGAGAGTATAGTCAGGTAGTCGGGATTTTTTTCATTGTGCTTGTTCTGTCTGTTGTTAAAGACAGGGATGAATGCCGATACTCACCGTTTTAGTTCACCCCTACAACGAGACGCTCTGTTATACTCCAAAAGTCTTGGATCTTTTTTTCATGACTTCACATACCGTGTAGTACTGCATTTGCTCGGTAAGAATAATTACGTGCAAATCAACGTTTTCTTCGCAAGCCATTCCTGCATCCATCGACTAGAGATATTGGAATGTTTCACATAACCTGCTTAAATTACAATATTTAAGAACGTGCATAACTTGCGAAAATTCCTGATCGCAATGCCTTTGGATGTACTTCAATCTGGAATTTCTAAATTTGTTTAATCAATAATGTGTTGTAACTACCTGTTAACTTGTAAGTACTACCTATTATTATTTCTCATCGCTGGGTATTGGGTGAAATACAACGACAAGGATGTTAGAGTGCGAGAAAAGTTGTGTTGATGTGTTTGTTTTATTGAGACATTTGATGAAGTTTTTTTTAATATATACTTTGCTGGAGGCATCTAGTGAAATAAAGTCTTCCTGAACAAAATTGGTATCGATGGAATGAGATGGCGGACTTGACCGGCATAATCGATAATACGGACAGGTGAAATTAGTTGTAAAAATGAGCGGTAGGCGATGTGAGATAATTGAATGACCATCGACTCGGATCATCGGCTCTGATGAAGAGGAAGACATCGAAACGTTAGCCGGAAATAAATATAATTATCAGCCTCGTGTAAGCTCATCAAAGAAAGAATACATGTAGTTGATTGACTTGTTCAGATACGCGTATACATGTTTTTTGCTCGTTTGTGTTATCGCTTTCGAGCGTGGCTAAACCAGCTGATTTCCATTCCACGATGTAGGTTCCGCGACGTCAGGAGAGTCTCATGCCCATTTATTTTTTTATTACATGGCTCGGCATCACATATATCACACTGTGCAGTTGTTACACTTCTTGCAACCGATTCTACTCCTCGCATCCACCATCCAAAAACGGAATTCGAGGTAATCAGTTTCTTGCGTGTGCAATCAGCTGCTGCTTGAGGATTCAGTCGACTTCTTC
Source organism: Angiostrongylus vasorum (assembly GCA_018806985.1). Classification (NCBI taxonomy): domain Eukaryota; kingdom Metazoa; phylum Nematoda; class Chromadorea; order Rhabditida; family Metastrongylidae; genus Angiostrongylus; species Angiostrongylus vasorum. Next base: position 42,158 of record JADANN010000032.1, on the reverse strand, counting down.
AAGAATGTCATATAATGCTGGTGGAGCTGATTGCTCCTGAAATCCTGAGCTAGTCGTAGAAGACCGTTTCCACGTCGTGTGTGGTCGTCTCAGATAAGGCAACTAGTGCTAACGACCACGAGTGGAGCGGAGGCTTGAATGGTCCTGTATAGTCGAATTATGATCAAGCTAGGTTGGGCCGTCCATGTTGATGTACGGGACTACTACCACTCCGCTATCAGCTCCTGCGTGCAACAAAAAACCGTGGGATTTTGCATAGACATTAAGGTCTTCAGTGCAAATACCAATAGATACTAATCTCTTAATCGGCAATAATAGCGACAAAGACTCATCCAATCCCACTGCATTAAGTAAACCAGTATTTACAAATATCGTTAACCGAAAAGTAGCGGCCGTTAGGTGGTCCAAAATTTATTACTGGACTGAAACGACATGCTTGAAAAATGGGGTGAATTGGCTCAGGGTTAGAGTGAACATTTTGCAAATGGAACGTTGCTAGTTCGATTCCAGCATTTGGCATCTTATTTAGCCGTGTAATCCCGTCCACTTCCTGAATGCCAAAAAAAGTCCGTCACCAGTTGCGTCATCCGGAACTTCATGCACTTAGAAGGCAGTCGTCCTGCTGATGCGTTCAACGTCTATGTTTGGATTTTACACCTCCAGTTTGTGTTCATATCTAAAGCGAACGTTCTTTAACTATGAGTATATACGAAGTTAATCACCTTTGTGGTATTCGTAAGAGAAAAGGAACAAGTGAAAATGTATTGAGGTCCTTAATACTTCTCTGGAAATAGTCCATTTGGGTGGCTAAGCAGCAATTCACGGCTGAGAGCAATGCTGTGAAAACCTTCCAGTAGTGCCGAATACAGCCTAGATTAATCACACTTCATTGGTGAACTGATAGGTTTGTCGCCCCACTTTTTGGATAAATCGACAGGTTTTCTTTTCTCAAGGAACCGAGCACTGTTTCAATATCGCGGCTTGGGCCACTAGGTAGTAATTCCGCAAAAGCAAGTGTTTACATCGATAGAGATCAACTGTGTTATCGCACGGAATATCAGCTGAGAAAACTAAAAACTAGTAGGAAAACAAAACACTTAGTAATGAACTCTTTTCTTTAAAGAGAAAAAAGAGAAATCGTAGACGAACTAAGAAGCTCATTTGTATCTGTTGGCAGCAACAATTTTTGACCCTGAATCGTTGTCGATCTTTTGTTGCGTTCAGAGCACTTTCACGTCGTTAAGGTCTCATTCACAGTATATCTTGCTATGTCCCTCGTCTTTGCCTTCTGAGTCTACGACACGAACGCAGTGACGTGATTCTCGAAATAAACTCGGGAGTAACGACCGGAGTTCTCGGTGTTTGGACTTTAAAAAATTTCAGAATACCTAAATTCATTCGCTTGAAATGTGCTACATTTTTAATACATTCAAACTTCGGGAGCCCGGAGTCGTGGTGTTTGTATGTTACCCACCAAGCCCCTGCGCCCATCCCTTGGGCGGCCTTCAAGAGGAAGGTTGCATTCTCTTCAACTCAACTCCACTTCTCTATTCGTACATCTCCCACCTATATCAAAGGCTAAAATAGATGCAAATATACATGAAAGATGAAAAGTTAAATAGGTTTAAAGTTTTAGTTTTATGTCCCAGGAAAAATTTGGAGTTAAACTCGTTGGAATAGTGTCTATTTGGTTTGTCACAATCGTGAAGGTCACACTGAGGCCTGCACATTCTTTGTCTCAGTCACACGAACTGCATCTTATTTCCTCTTCAGTCTCAGCGGTGATATTTGAGCACTGCAGCGGTGGGTCTTGCAGTTGAACGATTCTCATCGCAAGGAACTGAATCGTTGGTCACATAACGTGTGTGACCGGCCTGATTTTTTAACACCATGATCCAACAGCTTCCCTTCCATCATCTGAAGTGGAAAAGTAAGACGTTGGCATTTGAGTGAAATTAGGCACTCTTGCATTACCCTCTCGATGTCCAACTTCGTATCGCAGATCGCGTTTTATCCTACAAGGCGGCCTACTTTCCAAGGCGGACACAAATAAAGGAAGAACCTTAAGCTTAAAGAGATGACAAAGAATGAGACGGTTTTCACCTACATAAATTTATCCTTGGCAGTAATTGACTTTCTTGCCAATTTCACTTTATTTCAACTTTCTTGCCATGTTTTTACTGGGGGACGCAGCAGCTTCATCTTCCCGTAATAAACTCTAGGGTCTCCGAACTCCAAAAATGGCATCTAAATCTAAACTCTGCATAGCTTCGCTTGTTGATGGTTTTGATAAAAAACCTCGTGACTACTGAGATAAGGACTGAGTCTCTACGCCACTTTGAAGCGCGGCTTTCCAAGCACTGCGAAGTTATTTCATGTCATCATCCGTAAACGAGGCGGTGGAAGCTACCAAATACAACACTGTCCTTGATCCTTGCCTAATATTTCATCCATTGCATCAGGGCGTGGCATGTAGCTTTAGGAGTAATATAGTCAGGGATAAAGCACACAAGAGAAATCCGTGAGGTTCTCATTGAGTATGGTATGCATTTGAGAAGTGGGGGGTTTGACTATATCATGGAAATAACTGTTTATTTCACGATTCTTTGTTGCAACCTATAAAGGATGTCCAACGTCACCAGTTTTTATTTGCTGCTTACTCTTTTTCTAATGGCAGTTCTGTAAACTATAAGCATAATGATCCTGAGACATATGCAGAACTCCGGACCGTTGGTGTCTGCGGAAAGGGGTAATAGTGTGTTCGATCCTCACCGCAGACACCAGAAGTCCGGAGCTTTCCAAATATCTCAGCATCATTATGTTTATAATTCACATAATACCCTGCCTCGAGGATATGATATGTGTCGAAAGTCTGACCAACGGAGTCTTTGCCGATGTATATGACGGTAATATCTCAGAAAATGCTGTTAGAATACAAGATAAGATTTCCGAAAGCTTTGTCACGCTCATCGAACGTAATAGAACTAGCTGAGAGACAGGCGAACCGAAGGACTCGCATGGTGTGGTGGAGAACGTGTTAGTCTCCGAAAAGGCAAATATCTGTTCGGTCTTCATCGAATACACCAACAGTCCAAAAGTACTGCAATTATCTCAGCATCATTATGGCTTTAGAAGATAATTTGCGCTGCATTATGCCAACATCATCCAACGAATATTGGAACAACTTCCCATTTTTTGTTTCTTTTCCGTTCCTAAAGATCGCTTCATCTATTTCACGCCAACTAATCCTAGGCATAAGCACGGCGCTTCATTTTTTCTAGAAAAATTGCTCTTCGATATCGGTTCACATGCGTTGATACTAGTGAAGATTTTCTCCTTTAACCAAATAAGAAATTAGGGGACAAGACGCATTCCATCTAATTTGTGAGACGGTCATCATCGTCATAACGTGCTTTTTTATTGCCTGATACATCGAAAGCATCTATGGATCTGATAATAGCGTTTGCGTCTACACCTTCATGTTACCGTGAGAAGTTCTTTAAGAAGTTCAATAAATCTCTCCTTCGACAGGATAAGAAAAATTTTCCTTTCGCCCGTTAATTTCAAATTGCATGACCTTTAGTACACATGTGACTAAGGCCAAAGAACCTGGAGCTAAGCCAAGGATATCAAGTGATCCGAAAATCTGAGGTGCCCCTCATTTTTGGCAAAACAGTGCCCATCATTATTATTATTACCAAAAACATTATCGTTTTCCTGAAGGTGTTTCTGAAGAACTGGATGTTTGGTGCGGGAAAGTTGCTCAGGTAACTGTGATTTACAAATTAAAGTAACTGTTTTTCAAAAAATTATCCACGGTCTGCTTGTAAAAGTGGAGCTGTCCAAGGCTAAATTGTGGTGCACATCCTAGTTCTCAAAATGTCCAATTCTCCACTTGCTTAGAAACAAAAATTGATCACTGTGCTTCTGTCAGTTGCCAAGCAACCAGATTAGGCTTGCGCAAGGTTTCTGCGCTTGTGGCACACTTGAGCCGCTCAAGCCCCTTAAGGACATGAGGAAAATTTTTCATATCAAACTGTTCATTTTCACTCGTTCTACATGTTACCTTTGTATATCTGGATCGATGCGTATGACGATTCAAACAAGGTGTACGCCAGTTATTTGAACAAGTACGAAACTGCACTTGATGCACCTGCGGCCGCTCAAGAAATGAATGCAGCGCTCATGCCTGCCAGTGAAGTATGTTAGCCAATTTAAACCAACCCGTAATAAACCCGCTTCAGTTGCCTCACCGTGGTGCCAAAGTCAGCGGTCGAATGGAACATTCTGGTAGTGCAGTTAAAATTTCTTTTGAGGGAACATTTGTGGAAAGCAAGTGTTAGTGATTCCCAACTCGAGCCCATGGGTGTAAGCCTTCCAGTTTAAAAAACTCGTCAATATTGTTAGCATACTGACTCAGTGAGTGTGTAGATTTGTAACAGCTGGATCTAGTTTATTAATTGGAATGGGTTATGTAAGGCACCGATAATTGGTCAGCGGAATAGAAAGCGACGACACATTTAAAAAATTGCTGCACTGTCGGTTTAAACCGAGTATTCCGTTGACCCTTCATTCGTCACCAATAGATTCTTCTCTGACTGATTACACAAAGATCATGAGTTGTAAAAAACGAGTCGTTTTCTCCAGTTGAGAACACAGGATTTTAAGAGACGTTTGAACGTAGTGCTTGGCATTAAAACTAAGCCATGAAGAGACGCCCCCAATAAGTTCATATGTTTTAGCTTCGTGATAATTCAAACAACCATATGATTCATAGTTCAGCCAAAGTCGTCTTGCGAAGCGCTCTCCTGTTTGTGCCAAGTGGTGGTTAGCAATGTGTTCACTAGGCACTAACTGCACTCTTTATGTATTGCTCACCCAGGCAACACGTTTGCGAGCCATTCATCCTGTCCCTTTCGCATGTGATAAACAGGATTATCGTATGGCGGGAAACTTGTGTGAATTCCAATACCCTTACGCTTGAACCGCTAGGCTTTAAAGTTCTACCACAAAACTATTATTGCTCTATCGTCATCAGAATGCTATGGCTTCTTCCGATTTCTTTCACCAGCAACACGGATTTGCTAATATAAAGGTGTGTCTTAGATAGTGGACAGTTTCTTTCTACGGTGCTAAGAAGGTATTGGTTTCAATGTGACTGTATGGCTTCCACTGCGTGTGTTATGCAGTAGCTAGCAGTGCACAATGGTCAAGTTGGTTCGACCTCATGTCTAATGAACACTTACTTACTTACTTGAATACTTGGACGGTTCGTCTTCACGAGCTGTGCGGCCCGAGCACATATGCCATTCGTTCCTTTCTCTCGCAATCGTAGTCCATGGTGGGGGTCTTGTTCGAGCATGATAGCGCTTAAGAGTCTCGTATCGTGATCAGCAAAACAACTGCAGCTGCGGGTACGCTGATTAGCTTTGTTCACGAACACGTCCGCCCAAGGCTAAGGTGGCCGTCCTGGGGGACGTTTGCATTCTCTTAGAGCCCACTCTACTGTTCTTTTCGTCCATCTGTCGTCCGTTCTTCTCATTATGTGACCGACCCATCAGTGTTTCGCTATCGATGTATAATCTCCTGGATCTCGAAGATGTGATAGACCTCGAAGGTTAGAGCTTGGCATTCGGGCTAGATATTGAGAGTACCGGTTATATTTCAGAAGACATCGCTCAAGCGCTCTGTGAGTAGTGCGAAGCATTCTTGACGTAGTTGAAGTATCAACCCACGTCTCCGCAGCAATAATATAGCGTTGGGTGGACCGTAGAATCGAAGAGATGAGCGCGGATTTTCGGGTCGTTCAGTTCGTCGGTGGCTTCATGGAGAGGCCCGAATGCGGCCCAGGCTGCTCTCCTTCATCTATCTATTTCCGCCTTCATGTTGTTTTCCATGTTCATTGATCGCCCAAGGTATACATAAGCGGTGGTCTCTGCAATGAGAGAGCCATCCAATTCAATTTTTTTCGCCTTCGCACCATGGGTTTTTTCATGAACTGGGTCTTCTTTCAATTTATGCGAAGTCCGATCTTTTTCCCCCACTTCGTTGAGCTCGTTGATCATCACCTCTGCTTCACCAGTACTTCTTGAGAAGATGACCATGTCTTCGGCAAAACGAAGGCTTGACAGGAATTTTCCATCAATACGTATGCCTTTCTCATCCCAATCGAGTGACTTCATTCTCCACTGCAGTGCGGCACTGAACAGCTTTGGCGATATTGTGTCGCCCTGTCGAACCTCTTTTCCAATGGGTATGGTAAGAGGTCGATGGGAAAGCTGTGTTTTCGTAGTGCAGTTCCGATAACAGTCGCACAGAGTTCTTATGAAGTACGGGTCCACTCCGTTGTCGACGAGCGCTGATAGGATTGCATTTGTTTCGACGCTGTCAAACGCCTATTCATAGTCGACAAATGTTGGAACTAGAGGCAAGTGGCATTCCCGACAAACTTCGATGACCCTGGACATGGTTTGGATGTGGTCCATACAGCAAAATCCTTCCCGAAATCCTGCTTGCTCGACTGGTTGCGCCTCATCCAATGTCCTTGATATGCGCAAGAGGATAATCTTCGTGAAAAGCTTGCAGAGCACACTCAACAAGCATATGGGAAGATAGTTACGATGATCCCTTCGGCCTCTTTTCTTGGGCAGGATGACCGTATGCGACGTCTTCCACTGGTCTGGAATTTTTTTCCTTTTGAGGGGTAGGCTGTCATATGATTTGCGAGAAGTACATGTAAATTGTGGCCTCCAGCTCAAAGGAAATCGGCGGTGACATTGTTTGGTCTGGAGCTGTGCCACTTTTCATGCTTTCTATCGCAACTCGAGCCTCTGACGGAAGAATTCCAGGTGGTTTTTCTCCAGCGGGGATATTAGGGTCCGGGACATTGATTGTGAAACGGAAAAGGTTGGTGTAGAATGTTTAGCGTTCTAATGAACACTAAACATTGTATAAATTCAAAGAAGCTGAGATATTTGCAGAACTCTGGACCGCAGGTGCCGATGGTGGGGAACGAACGCGCTATTGTCCTTTCCGGGGAGTAACGCGTTCACCACCACACCATGCCGGTCCTTCGTTTCGCTTGGCTCTCAGGTAGTTCTATCGATTTTTGCCGTCAGCAATCACCCGTCAACGGGATTGATCTGGGGAGTTCAAATCAGCATTGAACCCAGCTAAGCTGAGGCTATAGTTATAATCACAATATACCCTGCTATCAAAAAGAGTGGGGAGTAAGTAAAAAGGTTAAAATTGTGATTATAACTATAGCCTTCGGTTTTTGAATTTAAGGACTTTTTCTCCTTTCCACGAGAAATAGAATCTTGCTAGAAGAAAGGCGATGGTCTGATCCCTTGGAGAGTTTTTGGGCTAACAGCGACATCACTTAGGCAAAACCTTCTATTTATTATGAGTCTATTTCGTTATGGTACTCTCCATTGGGAAGACTCAACCGTCTAACGTTGAGGGTGGGGCATCTGGAATTGCAAGTTACCATGGATGGTCCTGGTCGCCATGACAAACTCAGATAGCCGCTCACCCTGTCCCTTCCATTCTAATCCATAGGTCCCAATGTAACGTTCTTCAGACGTTCTTCTTGGACCAATCTTGGTGTTGAAATCTCCAATGATGACCTTGAAGAATGTATGGTCTTCTCTGTAGAACTTCTCCAAGTTCATATAGAACGTTTCGACTTCTTCTTCGTCATGGTTTGAACGGCGCGTAAACGACGAAGATTGTCAAAGTCGGAATTGATCCACATCTTTTTAATCGTAAACGTCCGATTCGGGTTGTAAGTTGCTCGAATGAATAGATGTTCATGGACAAACTCGTGTTGAAGAGAACGCCGACGCTGCCAACTCCACTACTGCGGCATGTTCCGAGGAACAGTTCTTCTCCGGTGTCATAAACGGCGTTGAAAGGCTGGCGTCTTCTCGTCTCAGCCAGGCCGATGACGTCGTACTTTATCCTTCTTGCTTGCATGAGCAAGTCTTCTATCGAGGACTCGGATGCAAGTGTATTGTAGGTACAGATCGTCACCATAGTTCTTTGAAATCCAGGCAGGTTCCATTGGCCCTGAGATTTTAGCAGCCTCTCCGTACTCATCCTACCCAACGCTGCGAAATTGGGAGCTCTTTCGCGGTCAGAGGAATGAGGCCCGTTTTTTTCAACTGTGTTTAGCATTTTTGATACCCACTTATAGCTTGCTGGGCTCTGAACCTGGGGGGCTGGGTATACTCACGGGTAGTTTGTCAGGCTCTCGCAGGGTGGACATGGAGCTTATTTGTTGGAGGCGACTCCTAAACGCCTCCCATATGCTTCCCTGTCACTTAATTGCAGGCTTTTTGGCCGAATTGACTCGTAGAATACAATCTGCACAAACTAGAACGCACCCAAAAACGCGTGCATGAATACGCTCCGTAAATGCAGAAAGTATGTGCCAAATCGGCGCAGCAGAAATAGGGAGTCCATCCCCTGGATCCACCTGCGTCTCAGCGAAGCAAAGGTCGCTTTTGGTCTGCGATTAACCCCCCCTATCCACCACCTGGGCACCCGCTACGCAGCATGGCGACTAACCAGCTGGAGATCCCTCATATGAGGGAGATTGGAGAATTTCAACTATACGATTGGTATTGGATAAATTAACCGTTACCTTGTCACACCTTAATAAGAACGGTTTTTAAGAAGTAAATCAATTAATTCAATTGCAGATATTAATTGAAAGCGGGTTTTCCAAAACTATTAGTGGGAGTTCTATTCGAATAAGCCCATTTTCGACTAGAAGCTAAACTGAAGAGATTTATTGGCTAAAAGAACGAGATAGGATAAGCGTAGGCTACACTTGGATCACCGACGCTCCGGTTAAACGTGTACATTCCAAAAACGGACCGATATAGTGAAGTTAGCAACATCCTCTCTTAATTGTCGGTAGGAGAAAAAATCATGAAATCACAATTCTGTGGATGTTAATTCCAGCGCCGAAACATTCGGAGAACTTCATGGAGCGTCTGTGCTCTGGACCGCTCCTTTCTTTGATCGCAGCAAAAAGATTCTGCCGATGGTTTGCCTCCATTTCATCGAACTCGTCACATAACTGCAATGTAAGGTACTTGTTAACATAGACTTCTGCAAATCAACGAAGTTAATGTTTCTCACCGGTCCTGATCGCTTAACTTCACGTGCTTTTAGTTTAAGCACATCTCTCAGTTTATCGAGTTCGTCTTCCTAGTCGCTGAATTCTGAAGATTTAACCGTTTTTAATGAAAGAGCTTTTCTCTCCATGACCTTATGGTGACGCTTGTTTTATTTTGCATATTACCAATTAATCCATCTATTATGTTTTTCTCTTCAAAGTGTACCACAAACAGTTTCCAAGAGTTCCCATCAAAATGAACGTGAAAATAGCGCCAATGAAATGCCAGCTTGCAGAAGATTGTGGGCCAAATCTTTACTTCGTCTACGGCGACAGCACCCAAAATATACATCTCGCACACACCGACCACCTGCTCCCTCAGGTAGTCTCTTACACACTGCAATAAACCAACTTATAGTTCAAATTCCGCCAAGGTAATATCTAGCTGGAACGTAGGTTTGTTACTTCTGTAATAATCGACTCTACATTGATGTACTCTGTTTCAGATCTTTCATGCCTCAGAACTGTAATCTTCATTTGATCTTTTCATTAACACCACTTTCCTCTTTAGTACCTTTTTCGCTTTCGAAGATCTCAGCATCGTTTTCATTGTATATCTCATCATACTCTGCGGAGAAAATTTGTAGTAGGCAGTAAATAAAATAATGGCATTGCAATTTCGACTACTGCCTCAGTTTAACTGGGTTCGTTGCCGATTTGGGTTCCCCAGAGCAATCCTGCTGACGGGTGATTTCTGATGGCAGCGCTAGGGTAGAAAACTGGCTGAGAGAAACGCAGAGCAAGGACCTCAGTGGTGCATGATACGCGAGGCCTTAGAAAGGGTAATTGTGGTTCCATCTGGCCCAGGCATCCAGTTTTGCGAATATCTCGGCATCGTTGTGTTTGTATATCACATCCACATCCTGCCGTAAAGAATTACAGTAGGCAGCAAATAAAAGGTTAGCAATCTCCTAACCTGTGCATAAAAGCTCTAAAGCTCTCGGTGTTGATCAATCTCTTAGGGGATGCGCCATGCATTCGACTTCATCAAGTATCGTTGGAGGCGATTGAATGCATATCTGGCCTTTACACTCGTGGTGGCTTACCGATGTATCGAGCCAATGTGGCTATCCTCCCAGAAAGTCTGGCACCAATTTGCCGATCCCGAAGGGATGGAAGAGTTGGTTGGCCATGGGCGCCGGGATTGATTCCACGTGTGTGTCGCAGTGGCGCCTCCAACCACTGCGCCACACGCGCCCCCCTATGCTTAATACCTATTATTCTTCCTTATGAAGGGGTACTGTGTGAAATAGAACGACAAAACCGTTAGCATACGGAAAAATTACATTGATGCATTTGCTTTATCTAAGCCTTCGATGGCGTTTTTTTAATATGTACATTGCTGCAGACATCTAATAGAATAATGTTTTTCCTTTCAAAATTGGTGGCGATGGAGTGAGAAGGCCGACTTGACCGGCTTGATCGATAATCCCGACAGGTGAAATCACTCTTAAAAAATGAGTGATAGACAATGTGATATAATACACTTACTTGTTGAAATGTGTCTGTACAAGTTTTTGCTCGTTTATGCTGTCGCTTTCGAACGTGGCTAAAGCAACTCATTTCCATTCCACGATGTAGGTTCCGCGACGTCAGGTGAGTCTCCTACCTATTTATTTTTTATTAGATGACTCAGTATCACATATATCACACCGCGCAGTTGCTAACACTTCTTGCATTCGAGTCCTTTTCCCGCATACATAATCCACATCGGGCTTCGAGGTTCCTTCTTGCGTGTACGTTCGGGTGCTGCTTGAGGATTGTTTCCACTTCGTCACGAACGTCGTCGAATGCTGGTCCAGTCGACTGCTCCTGAATTCCTGAGTTAGTCGTGGAACCGCGTGGATTAGAAGGAGCTAGGTCGTCCCAGGTAAAGTGACTAGCACTGGGGACCGCGGAGGGACCAGAAGTTTCGGAGGGTTCGGTTTGGTCGAATCGCAAGCAGAGTAAGTTGGGCCGTCTTTGTAATGAACGAGATCACTACCACTGCACTACTCGTTCCTTTGCGAGGCAAAAAACAGTGATGTTTCGCACCACCTATATCACGTCACCAGTCGTCCTCTTGATCATCGTGTGAGTTGAGTGGGCGCCAGCAAGCCTTTCATTTTTGTCTGTCGCGTGCAAGAGTAGCGCAGTGGGTTCTGCTCGATCATGGAACTCTTTGAACATCATATCTTTATTCTAGGCTTGTCGTGAAGATTTCTAACCATCGGGTCAGTGGTCTCACTGCAGTGCGTTTGTCACATCACCGGTCACTAACGGCACTGCTTCATTGGTTGTCGTTCATACGCTTTACGTGTCCGGTCCACCACATCTTCAACAGTTTGGCGTATAGAACGGGACCTGGATTTTTGGTCGTTGACGCAGGTCGAAGTTTCGGATCCTTTCACATACTTCTATGACGCGAGTCACTCCTAGCACCGTCCTCTCGAACACACGTTCAAGAACGCTAAGAAATCTTTCGTAGTTTTTGCGCAGTAACCAGGTTGTTGTGGAGTCGGAAAAGTGAGCACGGAGTCGGGCATTCTTTGTTCTCTTCACTACATCCTCGATGCTCTTGAAAGATTCGCAAGCTCTTCGTTTCCTTCTGCTCAACTATGGAGCTAAGTCGTTAATCACATTGATTACCCGACTTGGATAGACGCGACTGCAGCATTCGGAGAAATTCGTTCCGTTTTGCGTGAATGGGGGTGTATGTAACCAATCCGTTCCTTATGAACGTGGTTTTTGTGAGATTTAGCCGAGGATACCTACAGGCATCGCTAACCTCGGCGAGCAATCTTTCCGTCTATTTAATAATTGGTATTACATGAACGATTACATGAATTACTCAGCAAGGCGAAGATGATGTAACTGCGAACCACCGTCGATTTTTTACTCCTATATTATCCTATTCCAATGTTCGCACGACATTCTGGAGAGTGGCGGTAAATAATTTTAGCTAGATGGTATCACCTTGTCTAAACCCTCTTTTGACGTCGATGTAGACGACCGTTGTAGAATGGTAATATCTTGGTTACCAAATTTTTTTTACTGCTGATGAAGAATCTTTACATACTGAGCAAGGGCTCTCTGACTGTCCAGAGCTTCCACGACTGGTTCTATCTCAGCTGAGTCAAAAGCTTTCTTTAAATAGTTAGAAGTAAGATAGATCGTTGCATTGTACTCTTGTGATATTTCAGTGAGCCTCGTGATCGTATGGAATTGGTCCATCGCACTGAATCCTTCTCGAATCCGTGCTTGTCCACATGGTTGTCTTTCCCCTAGCGTCTCGTCAATCCTGTTTATTATGCATGACTCGAGTGAAAAATTTGTAGACGACAAACGGCAAACACAGTCCTGCTGTTCTTTCATTGAGTAGGGACCTTGCATTCAGGCAGGTGATGTGTGATGAGCCGAGCCATTGTTTTTATGGGGGACCGGTTGAAGATTCTTCAAGTATTCAAATCTTCTTATCCTCTCCGGACCTGGTGTTGTTCGATTTTTCATCAGCGAAAAAGCATGTCAGATTTCGGAAGGGAAAACAACTGGTACGACATATCCACTTTCCTTTGTTTCACTCAGGATCTAGGGGTCGAAGAGATCTGAGTAGAAGTCGCGAATGATTTTTTCCATTGTCTTTCTGGTTGCTGTAACTGTTCCGCCTGCTTTTCGAAGTGCAATCATCTTGGTTTTATACTTGACGAAACTTTGGTGTGCTTTGCGACTGCTTTTCGTAGCCTCTGCAGCTTCGACCATAACTGCTGCTGTTCTCTCTTTAAGACTTTTTATCGCCTGTCTGAATTGTTTCTCAAGCTCGGACGTTCGTTGCCTCGTTCTATTCCACGCTTTAGTATCAGCTCGAGTTTTTCTGGAAAATGACTTCTTTTGGTGCCTTTCGGACCTTCATAGCGCTGACATTGAGATTTTGTATGAGCCGTTCGTATTCCTCCTCGATGTTATCGAGAACATCATTTTCCGAAAAAGCCTACTAATGAACCGAATAAATGCCAGCTTAGGGTGATCTAGGTACTTTGCTTTTTTTTAATTTAGTGGCTTTTCTCCTTTCCGCGAGAAATTAAGCGCTGCTTAAAGGAGACACTTGTCTGATCCTGTGTATAATTTTGTGAGAACAGCGACATCGATTAGGCAAAACCTTCGACTTACTATGATGTGGTCTATTTCGTCGTGGTGCTCTCTCCTCGGAGACTCCCACGTCAGGTTTTGAGAGTGGCAATTGTGGAACTGCGAGTTACCGTTAATGATCTTGGTCGTCATGACAAACTCATGCAGCAGCTCGTCCTGCTCGCTGTTTTCTAATCCGTGGGTTTCAGTGTGGCGTTCTACAGACGTTCTTCTTTGTCCAGTCCTAGCGTTGAAATCTCCAATGATGACCTTGAAGAATGCATCTTCTTCTCTGCAGAACTTCTCCAAGTACATATAGAACACTTCGACTTCTTCTCCGTCAGAGTTCGATGTCCGCCGTAGACGCCGAAGATCGTCAAATCGGTATCGGTCCACATTTCTTGAATCGTAACGGTCCGATTCGGCTTTCTAGTTGTTCGAATAGATTGGTGGTCATGGTCAAACTCGCTTTGACGAGAGCACCGACGCCCCCGACTCCACTTTTGTTGCAGTTCTTCTGCGGTGTAACAGACGGCGCTAGATGGGTGGGGTTGTCTCGTCCATTAATTAATTCATTTTCGGTGGTAATAGACTTTCCCTCCCTTTTTCTACTTTGTTTCTGGTTTCGTGATGCGTTTTCAAAAGCTTTGCCGAGAAAAAAATTTGATGAGGTACTGCCTCCTTTACGAATCTCATACCTATTTTCGATATTATTGTAGAATGACAAAATGCTTGTTGTGCAGTTTCCGAAACACCACTGCTTTTGAAAGCTTCCATGTCGGTTTCTGTCTGAGAGGAATCGAATAGTTGTTAATGCTTTGGCTAAACGACGTAGCGGCTTCACCTTCTCGTGCTAAACTTCTTTATATCTCATAATTCCAAAAAAGAGACGAATCTGCAATACACATGGAATCGATCCCAGCGCCCCAGGCTCACCAAGCCCTGCATCCCTTCGGTGTAAATTGGGACCAGAGTTGTTTGGGTTAAGCGGCACTGGCTTGATACTGCGGTAGCCCACCGCTAGTCATCGCAAAGGCCACACATGCATTCAGTCCTCTGAAGCTCCAACGATGCTTAGTGAAGTCGAGTGAATGACGCATCCCTCAAAAATTGATCAACGATTAGAGCATTATCCTTCAATTTTTTAACGCGAAAAGTGGAAGACCGAAACTTTGCATAGTCCCGTTGTTGATCATTTTGGTAAGAATCTTGTGAATACTGATGTAAGGACTAACTCTCTATGCGACTTTGAAGCACGGCTTTCCAAGCACTCTCAAGTTATTTGGCAGACCGACATTATTCGCTATAAGTGTTTTCGTTGGCCATCCTATGGTTCGTAAGTTATGCGGTGGATGTTACCAAATAGAATTTTCTGTTTTTGGTCTTTGCCTAGTTTTCTACCCATTAAATTAGGGGTGTCACGTAGTCTTATGAGTAATTTGGTTAACATAAAGCACACGATAGAAATCCGTGATGTCTTTATGGAGTGTGGTATGCATGTGTGAGCAGTACGGGTTTGACGATGTTATAGAAATAACTGAGACTATTTCACAACTACCAGAGGATATTTTGGGCATTTAATGCCACCATTACTACATTATTCAATGAACATTAGGAGTATTTCTCCACAGTTTTGATTGTTTTCCGTTCCTGAAGACTACATCATCCATTTCACGCTAGCTAATCTTATAGATAAGCATGGAGCGTCATTTTTTCCGGAAAAGAACCACTCTTGAACATCGGTTGAGATGCCTTTAAACTACTGAAAATTTTCTGTGTTAACAAAATAAAAAGTAGAGGGACAAGGCGCATTCCATGTAATGGATGAATTATTCGTCCCCTTCCTACTGCACTTTCTAATGCTCGCAACTGTTATAGCATTCATGTGATCTGATTATGCTACCCACGTCTCCACACCATCGTGCTGCTGTGGAAATTTTTCTGGGAAGCTCACTAGTCTTTTCGACTGGTTAAGGAAACTTTCCTTTCGTCCACTAATTCCACATTGTATAATACGTTCTGCCTCGCATCGAATTCGACATTATATTTTTGCCGCACACACGTGACTAAGGCCGAAGAGAATCTGGAGCCAGATCAAGGATATCAAATGATCCGAAAGTCAGAGGTGTCTCTCATATTCGGCAAAACACTGCCCATTATTATCGTTCACCAAAGCATTGTCGTTTTTCTGAACGAATTACTGAAAAAAGTAGTTGTTTGGAGCGAACAAGTTAAGGTCGCTATTTTTCGACAAATTGCTCATGAATTCGTCGTTTGCTTTCTCAGCAGTTGCTCAAATTGCTCATGGTCTGCTTGTAAAAGTGGAATTGTCCAAGGCCAAATTGTGGTGCACATCAGGGTTCTGAAAATGTCCAACTCTCCACTTGCTTAGAAACAAGAAACAAAAAAAAACAAAAAAAACATTTGATCATGTATCTGAGGTGCTTTTGACAGTTGTCAAGCAACCAGATTAGGCCAACGCAAGGTCACTTCGTGCGCTTGAGGCAAACTTGAGCTGCTCGAGCCTCTTAGGGACATGAGGAACATTTTTCATACCAGGACGTTCATTTTTTACTCGCCCTACATATTACTTTTATAGATTTGGATCGATGCGTATGACGAATCAAAGGTGTACGATAATTATTTGAACAAGTACAAAGCGGCGCTCTATCCACTGCGGCCGCTGAGAAAATGAATGCAACGCTCATGCATGCCAGTGAAGCATGTTAACCAATTTAAACGAACCAGTCACTGTTTTCAAGTCGTGGTCTCGATTTGTTTTGTGCACGGGCCTTATCGACGTTTAGTCATCGAGGGAAATCAGGCTATTTAATCTTAGAATTCTCAGTTCAGTATTTCATCACATGGAAGCCACCACTCGGTTCCTTACTACGATGCATGACCACATCGTGCCAAGTTACAAGTAGACCAACCATGGGTATTTACCAACCCAGCCCTTGTTTTTTTTTGGTGTTTGAGACCTGAGACCTATAGAATTTATCGTGCCGCTCTATAGACGAAATGCGCTGCTGTCGCTCCCTGGTCGGAGAAGATTGCTTTGTACGGAAGAAAAAACCCAAATATAAGTCGAAATAGGAGGGGTTTCTTTACAATGTGAAATTTCTTCTGTCGAAGTCTCTTCGACTTTATGGATAATTAGAACTGGTTGAGTGATGTTGCTAGTTGCCAGAGTTGTCAGTGCCCAAAACGATGACTTCATCCATCAGTTACCTTTTTCCACAAAGTTGCAGAGGTCCCGGCATGTTAATTCTTTCAACCATATTTCGTGATTCTATGCTTGGGCTTTGACAAAAGAGGACGTTCACGGTTTTGTCGGCTATTCCTATAAAATTAGTCCTAAGGGTAGGAAGAGCGATTGAGGCGACAGTGATCTGAATTCTTTCGTTTTTATTACACGACATGTTTTCCTACATTCGATTCCCTTTTTCACATCAACTGTACTAGTCTACTACCTAATACTACTTTAACTTTTTTTTATTCTACGCAATGAGCCTCTGGATTTCTTCAGACAGCTTGCCATCTTCCCTCGCTTTTGTTTCATTCATTGAGGTTCATGTTGGTGTTGGTATCCAAACAATGCTTCACAAACTTTGTAATGAGAAACTATTTAGTAGAACAGTGAGTCGAAAGTGTTCAAAGGAAATCAGAACGCAGGTCCTGTGCAGCTACGACCGATGAGAACGCGCAATCAACAATTGGCTAAGTTGGCCAATATTGTGGAGAATGGTAGAAAATTTACACGATTTATTTGTGAAAAAAAGAGCAAATCAATGTTTGACTTTAGAACAAAGGAAAAAAAGAAGATAGTGGAGACGAAAGCAAAAGGAAACGAGTTAAGAGAGGTAGCGGAGCAGATCAGTTGAAATCATGCCTTCCGGTGGGCAACAATGATGGATTAAATTTCAAACAAAATAGTACCACCTTCTTAAATCCTTAAGAAGTAGAGCGGCATTTCATTGGAATGTACACATCTTCCCCCGAAAAGCGACAAGTCTTTTAATTCGAGCGCGATGAGATTCTGGCTTTCTAGAAAATACTTACTGTTTTTCTCGCTGTTGTTTCTTTCATTGAGGTTCACGTTGATGTTGGTATCCAAACAATGCTTGAGGAAGTTTGCAATGAAAATTCTTTTAGCAGAACAATGAGTCGAAAGTGTTGAACGAAAACCGAGACGGAGGTCCTGTGCTGTGGCGTTCGCTAGGAATACGCGGACAATAGTTGGCTAAAAGAACCAGTGCTCAAGAAAATGGTATATATAATACAGAGACAATTTGAAAAAAGAAAAAACAACATGCCCATTTTCTCATTTTAGAAGAAAAGAAAGAAAATGACGCTAGAGGAGCACGGACGGAACGAGAACAAAAGTGAAGACGAGCTGGTGGTCGGCCGACTCCATGCCGATTGGTGAGTGAAAGTAGTGGATCAAATTTAACACAAGAAGCTGTCTTCGAGAGCGCTTAAAAAAGGAACAGCATTTCTCTGGAATCTGAACATTTCTGCCAAAAAGTCAAAATTCTTTTTCACATGCTTCTTTCCATTGAATAGCTTTATCAGTGCTAATCAAGACTGTTAGAGTATCACAGAAAAATTGAATGCTGCTAAACAGATTGCACGTTCCTTTCAGATAAATACTTTCGAGATCAGGAGTTTTCAAAGATTTCCATACCTCATGCTCTCTTGCCGTAATCCACTCCTCGTGTTTTAACAACTTAAAAGTCGTAATAACTAACCCCTGAATAAGTAATATTATTTGATAAATAAACATTAATTTGCTGTTGTTGTCTTAAATGGCTGAGTGTGTGGACAAAGAGGGAGAATGCGCCCCAGCGATAACCCAACAACTGTTGCCTAAATAGATCCTATTCTCTGTGTTATCGTGTATTTCCCATATTGATCATGCTTGCTGCTGGCCACATCTATCCTTCTCTTGTACGCTTTGTACCACGTTCACATAAGCACTGTAGGCCTTTGTACCTTTTCCAATTCTAATTTCTGTTTACGACCTTGTATCGCTTTCAAATAAACAGTTTGTACAAGATATTCCATCGCTTTCACATGTAGGTTCTGTTTGTGCTTGAGTAGCCATCGCAAATTTCCTTTGCAAACTGAGAGCCTTTCTACAATGTTTCAATGAACATTAACTCTAGTTTCTTCTGCATTACCCCGCCCATTGTAAAAGGAGAAAAAGAACATAACTAGTCATTCCAGTTTCTAGTTCCCTTCAGTCTCAGTTAGCTCAATCAACCAGTATTCCTTCCCTTCTGGATACCGTCAGATTTCTAATATTGTATATTTCTTGTTCCTATAAACGATTATAACACAGGATTAAGATTGTGCTCTGTGGCTACGTCAAAAAGTCTCGCGTGCCGATTTCGTAGGAAGCCGTGCATTCCGCGGAATAAGCGTTTTCCGAGAGATACCCTCGAATAACTCATAACGTGCACAAAACCGCGGAATAAGCGTTTACCGAGAGGTATTCTCGAATAACGCATAACGTGCACAAAACCGCGGAATAAGCGTTTTCCGAGAGATATTCTAGAAAAAACGCATAACGTGCACAAAACCGCGGAATAAGCGTTTTTCGAGAGATATTCTCGAATAACGCATAACGTGCACAAAACCGCGGAATAAGCGTTTACCGAGAGATTTTCTCGAAAAAACGCATAACGTGCACAAATCCGCGGAATAAGCGTTTTCCAAAGGGATATTCTCGAAAAACGTATAACATGCACAAAACCGCGGAATAAGCGTTTACCGAGAGATATTCTCAAATAACGCATAACGTGCACAAATCCGCGGAATAAGCGTTTTCCGAGAGATATTCTCGAATAACGCATAGCGTGCACAAAACCGCGGAATAAGCGTTTACCGAGAGATATTCTCGAAAAACGCATAACGTGCACAAATCCGCGGAATAAGCGTTTACCGAGAGATATTCTCGAATAACGCATAACGTGCACAAATCCGCGGAATAAGCGTTTTCCGAGAGATATTCTCGAATAACGCATAACGTGCACAAAATCCGCGGAATAAGCGTTTTCCGAGAGATATTCTCGAAAAACGCATAACGTGCACAAAACCGCGGAATAAGCGTTTTACCGAGAGATATTCTCGAAAAACGCATAACGTGCACAAAACCGCGGAATAAGCGTTTTCCGAGAGATATTCTCGAATAACGCATAACGTGCAAAAATCCGCGGAATAAGCGCTTTGCGAGAGATATTCTCGAAATAAACGCATAACGTGCACAAAACCGCGGAATAAGCGTT
Organism: Angiostrongylus vasorum; assembly: GCA_018806985.1. Taxonomy (NCBI): domain Eukaryota; kingdom Metazoa; phylum Nematoda; class Chromadorea; order Rhabditida; family Metastrongylidae; genus Angiostrongylus; species Angiostrongylus vasorum. The sequence goes on along the minus strand of JADANN010000032.1, from coordinate 22,577 downwards.
TTCCGAGAGATATTCTCGAATAACGCATAACGTGCACAAAAATCCGCGGAATAAGCGCTTTGCGAGAGATATTCTCGAAATAAACGCATAACGTGCACAAAACCGCGGAATAAGCGTTTTTCCGAGAGATATTCTCGAAAAACGCATAACGTGCACAAAACCGCGGAATAAGCGTTTTTCGAGAGATATTCTCGAATAACGCATAACGTGCACAAAACCGCGGAATAAGCGTTTTTCCGAGAGATATTCTCGAATAACGCATAACGTGCACAAAACCGCGGAATAAGCGTTTTCCGAGAGATATTCTCGAATAACGCATAACGTGCACAAAACCGCGGAATAAGCGTTTTCCGAGAGATATTCTCGAAATAAACGCATAACGTGCACAAAACCGCGGAATAAGCGTTTTTCGAGAGATATTCTCGAATAACGCATAACGTGCACAAAACCGCGGAATAAGCGTTTTCCGAGAGATATTCTCGAAATAAACGCATAACGTGCACAAAACCGCGGAATAAGCGTTTTTCCGAGAGATATTCTCGAATAACGCATAACGTGCACAAAACCGCGGAATAAGCGCTTTGCGAGAGATATTCTCGAATAACGCATAACGTGCACAAAACCGCGGAATAAGCGTTTTTCCAAGAGATATTCTCGAAAAACGCATAACGTGCACAAAACCGCGGAATAAGCGTTTTCCAAGAGATATTCTCGAAAAACGCATAACGTGCACAAAACCGCGGAATAAGCGTTTTCGAGAGATATTCTCGAAAAACGCATAACGTGCACAAAACCGCGGAATAAGCGTTTTCCGAGAGATATTCTCGAATAACGCATAACGTGCACAAAACCGCGGAATAAGCGTTTTCCCGAGAGATATTCTCGAATAACGCATAACGTGCACAAAACCGCGGAATAAGCGTTTTTCGAGAGATATTCTCGAAAAACGCATAACGTGCACAAAACCGCGGAATAAGCGTTTTCCGAGAGATATTCTCGAATAACGCATAACGTGCACAAAACCGCGGAATAAGCGCTTTGCGAGAGATATTCTCGAATAACGCATAACGTGCACAAAACCGCGGAATAAGCGTTTTCCGAGAGATATTCTCGAAATAAACGCATAACGTGCACAAAATCCGCGGAATAAGCGTTTTGCGAGAGATATTCTCGAAAAACGCATAACGTGCACAAAACCGCGGAATAAGCGTTTTCCGAGAGATATTCTCGAAAAACGCATAACGTGCACAAAACCGCGGAATAAGCGTTTTCCAAGAGATATTCTCGAATAACGCATAACGTGCACAAAACCGCGGAATAAGCGTTTTCGAGAGATATTCTCGAATAACGCATAACGTGCACAAAACCGCGGAATAAGCGTTTTCCGAGAGATATTCTCGAATAACGCATAACGTGCACAAAACCGCGGAATAAGCGTTTTCCAAGAGATATTCTCGAAATAAACGCATAACGTGCACAAAACCGCGGAATAAGCGTTTTCCGAGAGATATTCTCGAATAACGCATAACGTGCACAAAACCGCGGAATAAGCGCTTTGCGAGAGATATTCTCGAAAAACGCATAACGTGCACAAAACCGCGGAATAAGCGTTTTTCCGAGAGATATTCTCGAATAACGCATAACGTGCACAAATCCGCGGAATAAGCGTTTTGCGAGAGATATTCTCGAAAAACGCATAACGTGCACAAAACCGCGGAATAAGCGTTTTCCGAGAGATATTCTCGAATAACGCATAACGTGCAAAAATCCGCGGAATAAGCGCTTTGCGAGAGATATTCTCGAAAAACGCATAACGTGCACAAATCCGCGGAATAAGCGTTTTCGAGAGATATTCTCGAAAAACGCATAACGTGCACAAAACCGCGGAATAAGCGTTTTTCCGAGAGATATTCTCGAAATAACGCATAACGTGCACAAAACCGCGGAATAAGCGTTTTGCGAGAGATATTCTCGAATAACGCATAACGTGCACAAAACCGCGGAATAAGCGTTTTCCGAGAGATATTCTCGAATAACGCATAACGTGCACAAAACCGCGGAATAAGCGTTTTCCAAGAGATATTCTCGAAATAAACGCATAACGTGCACAAAAATCCCGCGGAATAAGCGTTTTCCGAGAGATATTCTCGAATAACGCATAACGTGCACAAAACCGCGGAATAAGCGTTTACCGAGAGATATTCTCGAATAACGCATAACGTGCACAAAACCGCGGAATAAGCGTTTTCCGAGAGATATTCTCGAATAACGCATAACGTGCACAAAACCCGCGGAATAAGCGTTTTTCCGAGAGATATTCTCGAATAACGCATAACGTGCACAAAATCCGCGGAATAAGCGTTTTCCGAGAGATATTCTCGAATAACGCATAACGTGCACAAAACCGCGGAATAAGCGTTTACCGAGAGATATTCTCGAATAACGCATAACGTGCACAAAACCCGCGGAATAAGCGTTTTCCGAGAGATATTCTCGAATAACGCATAACGTGCACAAATCCGCGGAATAAGCGTTTTTCGAGAGATATTCTCGAATAACGCATAACGTGCACAAAACCGCGGAATAAGCGTTTTCCGAGAGATATTCTCGAATAACGCATAACGTGCACAAAACCGCGGAATAAGCGTTTTCCGAGAGATATTCTCGAATAACGCATAACGTGCACAAAACCGCGGAATAAGCGTTTTCCGAGAGATATTCTCGAATAACGCATAACGTGCACAAAACCGCGGAATAAGCGTTTTTCGAGAGATATTCTCGAATAACGCATAACGTGCACAAAACCGCGGAATAAGCGTTTTTCCGAGAGATATTCTCGAATAACGCATAACGTGCACAAAACCGCGGAATAAGCGTTTTTCCGAGAGATATTCTCGAATAACGCATAACGTGCACAAATCCGCGGAATAAGCGTTTTCCGAGAGATATTCTCGAAAAACGCATAACGTGCACAAAATCCGCGGAATAAGCGTTTTCCGAGAGATATTCTCGAAAAACGCATAACGTGCACAAAACCGCGGAATAAGCGTTTTCCGAGAGATATTCTCGAAATAACGCATAACGTGCACAAAACCGCGGAATAAGCGTTTTCCGAGAGATATTCTCGAAATAAACGCATAACGTGCACAAAACCGCGGAATAAGCGTTTTTCCGAGAGATATTCTCGAATAACGCATAACGTGCACAAAACCGCGGAATAAGCGTTTTCCGAGAGATATTCTCGAAAAACGCATAACGTGCACAAAACCGCGGAATAAGCGTTTTCCAAGAGATATTCTCGAAAAACGCATAACGTGCACAAAACCGCGGAATAAGCGTTTTTCCGAGAGATATTCTCGAATAACGCATAACGTGCACAAAACCGCGGAATAAGCGTTTTCCGAGAGATATTCTCGAAAAACGCATAACGTGCACAAAACCGCGGAATAAGCGTTTTCCGAGAGATATTCTCGAATAACGCATAACGTGCATAAATCCGCGGAATAAGCGTTTTCCGAGAGATATTCTCGAAATAAACGCATAACGTGCACAAAATCCGCGGAATAAGCGTTTTCCGAGAGATATTCTCGAAAAACGCATAACGTGCACAAAACCGCGGAATAAGCGCTTTTTCGAGAGATATTCTCGAATAACGCATAACGTGCACAAAATCCGCGGAATAAGCGTTTTGCGAGAGATATTCTCGAAATAACGCATAACGTGCACAAAACCGCGGAATAAGCGTTTTCCGAGAGATATTCTCGAATAACGCATAACGTGCACAAAACCGCGGAATAAGCGTTTTCCGAGAGATATTCTCGAATAACGCATAACGTGCACAAAACCGCGGAATAAGCGTTTTTCCGAGAGATATTCTCGAATAACGCATAACGTGCACAAAACCGCGGAATAAGCGTTTTCCGAGAGATATTCTCGAAAAACGCATAACGTGCACAAAACCGCGGAATAAGCGTTTTTCGAGAGATATTCTCGAATAACGCATAACGTGCACAAAATCCGCGGAATAAGCGTTTTCCGAGAGATATTCTCGAAATAAACGCATAACGTGCACAAAACCGCGGAATAAGCGTTTTTCCGAGAGATATTCTCGAATAACGCATAACGTGCACAAAACCGCGGAATAAGCGTTTTTCGAGAGATATTCTCGAATAACGCATAACGTGCACAAAACCGCGGAATAAGCGTTTTCCGAGAGATATTCTCGAAATAACGCATAACGTGCACAAAACCGCGGAATAAGCGTTTTTCGAGAGATATTCTCGAAATAAACGCATAACGTGCACAAAACCGCGGAATAAGCGTTTTCCGAGAGATATTCTCGAATAAACGCATAACGTGCACAAAACCGCGGAATAAGCGTTTTCCGAGAGATATTCTCGAAATAAACGCATAACGTGCACAAAACCGCGGAATAAGCGTTTTCCGAGAGATATTCTCGAAAAACGCATAACGTGCACAAAACCGCGGAATAAGCGTTTTCGAGAGATATTCTCGAATAACGCATAACGTGCACAAAATCCGCGGAATAAGCGTTTTCCGAGAGATATTCTCGAAAAACGCATAACGTGCACAAAACCGCGGAATAAGCGTTTACCGAGAGATATTCTCGAAAAACGCATAACGTGCACATCCGCGGAATAAGCGTTTTCCGAGAGATATTCTCGAAAAACGCATAACGTGCACAAAACCGCGGAATAAGCGTTTTCCGAGAGATATTCTCGAATAACGCATAACGTGCACAAAAATCCGCGGAATAAGCGCTTTGCGAGAGATATTCTCGAATAAACGCATAACGTGCACAAAACCGCGGAATAAGCGTTTTTCCGAGAGATATTCTCGAATAACGCATAACGTGCACAAAATCCGCGGAATAAGCGTTTTCCAAGAGATATTCTCGAATAACGCATAACGTGCACAAAACCGCGGAATAAGCGTTTTCCGAGAGATATTCTCGAATAACGCATAACGTGCACAAAACCGCGGAATAAGCGTTTACCGAGAGATATTCTCGAATAACGCATAACGTGCACAAATCCGCGGAATAAGCGTTTTCCGAGAGATATTCTCGAAATAAACGCATAACGTGCACAAAACCCGCGGAATAAGCGTTTTTCCGAGAGATATTCTCGAATAACGCATAACGTGCACAAAACCGCGGAATAAGCGTTTTTCCGAGAGATATTCTCGAATAACGCATAACGTGCACAAATCCGCGGAATAAGCGTTTTGCGAGAGATATTCTCGAATAACGCATAACGTGCACAAAACCGCGGAATAAGCGTTTTCCAAGAGATATTCTCGAATAACGCATAACGTGCACAAAACCGCGGAATAAGCGCTTTGCGAGAGATATTCTCGAAATAACGCATAACGTGCACAAAACCGCGGAATAAGCGCTTTGCGAGAGATATTCTCGAAATAAACGCATAACGTGCACAAAACCGCGGAATAAGCGTTTTCCGAGAGATATTCTCGAATAACGCATAACGTGCACAAAATCCGCGGAATAAGCGTTTTCCGAGAGATATTCTCGAAAAACGCATAACGTGCACAAAACCGCGGAATAAGCGTTTTCCGAGAGATATTCTCGAATAACGCATAACGTGCACAAAACCGCGGAATAAGCGTTTTCCGAGAGATATTCTCGAAATAAACGCATAACGTGCACAAAACCGCGGAATAAGCGTTTTCCAAGAGATATTCTCGAAAAACGCATAACGTGCACAAAACCGCGGAATAAGCGTTTTCCAAGAGATATTCTCGAATAACGCATAACGTGCACAAAACCGCGGAATAAGCGTTTTTCCGAGAGATATTCTCGAAAAACGCATAACGTGCACAAAACCGCGGAATAAGCGTTTTCCGAGAGATATTCTCGAATAAACGCATAACGTGCACAAAACCGCGGAATAAGCGTTTTCCGAGAGATATTCTCGAAAAACGCATAACGTGCACAAAACCGCGGAATAAGCGTTTTCCGAGAGATATTCTCGAAATAACGCATAACGTGCACAAAATCCGCGGAATAAGCGTTTTTCGAGAGATATTCTCGAATAACGCATAACGTGCACAAAACCGCGGAATAAGCGTTTTGCGAGAGATATTCTCGAATAACGCATAACGTGCACAAAACCGCGGAATAAGCGTTTTCCGAGAGATATTCTCGAAATAAACGCATAACGTGCACAAAACCGCGGAATAAGCGTTTTCCGAGAGATATTCTCGAATAACGCATAACGTGCACAAAACCGCGGAATAAGCGTTTTTCGAGAGATATTCTCGAATAACGCATAACGTGCACAAAATCCGCGGAATAAGCGTTTTCCGAGAGATATTCTCGAATAACGCATAACGTGCACAAAATCCGCGGAATAAGCGTTTTCCGAGAGATATTCTCGAAATAAACGCATAACGTGCACAAAACCGCGGAATAAGCGTTTTCCGAGAGATATTCTCGAAAAACGCATAACGTGCACAAAACCGCGGAATAAGCGTTTTTCCGAGAGATATTCTCGAATAACGCATAACGTGCACAAAACCCGCGGAATAAGCGTTTTTCCGAGAGATATTCTCGAAAAACGCATAACGTGCACAAATCCGCGGAATAAGCGTTTTCCGAGAGATATTCTCGAAAAACGCATAACGTGCACAAAACCGCGGAATAAGCGTTTTCCGAGAGATATTCTCGAAATAAACGCATAACGTGCACAAAAACCGCGGAATAAGCGTTTTCGAGAGATATTCTCGAATAACGCATAACGTGCACAAAACCGCGGAATAAGCGTTTTTCCGAGAGATATTCTCGAAAAACGCATAACGTGCACAAAACCGCGGAATAAGCGTTTTCAAGAGATATTCTCGAATAACGCATAACGTGCACAAAACCGCGGAATAAGCGTTTTCCGAGAGATATTCTCGAATAACGCATAACGTGCACAAAACCGCGGAATAAGCGTTTTCCGAGAGATATTCTCGAAATAAACGCATAACGTGCACAAAACCGCGGAATAAGCGTTTTCCGAGAGATATTCTCGAAAAACGCATAACGTGCACAAAACCGCGGAATAAGCGTTTTTCCGAGAGATATTCTCGAAAAACGCATAACGTGCACAAAACCGCGGAATAAGCGTTTTCCGAGAGATATTCTCGAAAAACGCATAACGTGCACAAAACCGCGGAATAAGCGTTTTCCGAGAGATATTCTCGAAAAACGCATAACGTGCACAAAATCCGCGGAATAAGCGTTTTTCCGAGAGATATTCTCGAAAAACGCATAACGTGCACAAAACCGCGGAATAAGCGTTTTCCGAGAGATATTCTCGAATAACGCATAACGTGCACAAAAATCCGCGGAATAAGCGTTTTCCAAGAGATATTCTCGAAATAACGCATAACGTGCACATCCGCGGAATAAGCGTTTTCCGAGAGATATTCTCGAATAACGCATAACGTGCACAAAACCGCGGAATAAGCGTTTTCCGAGAGATATTCTCGAATAACGCATAACGTGCACAAAACCGCGGAATAAGCGCTTTGCGAGAGATATTCTCGAAAAACGCATAACGTGCACAAAACCGCGGAATAAGCGTTTTCCGAGAGATATTCTCGAATAACGCATAACGTGCACAAAATCCGCGGAATAAGCGTTTTTCCGAGAGATATTCTCGAATAACGCATAACGTGCACAAAATCCGCGGAATAAGCGTTTTCCGAGAGATATTCTCGAAAAACGCATAACGTGCACAAAACCGCGGAATAAGCGTTTTTCCGAGAGATATTCTCGAAATAACGCATAACGTGCACAAAACCGCGGAATAAGCGTTTTGCGAGAGATATTCTCGAATAACGCATAACGATGCACAAAACCGCGGAATAAGCGTTTTCCGAGAGATATTCTCGAATAACGCATAACGTGCACAAAACCGCGGAATAAGCGTTTTCCGAGAGATATTCTCGAATAACGCATAACGTGCACAAAACCGCGGAATAAGCGTTTTCCGAGAGATATTCTCGAATAACGCATAACGTGCACAAAAATCCGCGGAATAAGCGTTTTCCGAGAGATATTCTCGAAAAACGCATAACGTGCACAAAACCGCGGAATAAGCGTTTTCCGAGAGATATTCTCGAATAACGCATAACGTGCACAAAACCGCGGAATAAGCGTTTTTCCGAGAGATATTCTCGAATAACGCATAACGTGCACAAAACCGCGGAATAAGCGTTTTTCGAGAGATATTCTCGAATAACGCATAACGTGCACAAAACCGCGGAATAAGCGTTTTCCGAGAGATATTCTCGAATAACGCATAACGTGCACAAATCCGCGGAATAAGCGTTTTCCGAGAGATATTCTCGAATAACGCATAACGTGCACAAAACCGCGGAATAAGCGTTTTCCGAGAGATATTCTCGAATAACGCATAACGTGCACAAAATCCGCGGAATAAGCGTTTTCCGAGAGATATTCTCGAATAACGCATAACGTGCACAAAACCGCGGAATAAGCGTTTTCGAGAGATATTCTCGAATAACGCATAACGTGCACAAAATCCGCGGAATAAGCGTTTTCCGAGAGATATTCTCGAAAAACGCATAACGTGCACAAAACCGCGGAATAAGCGTTTTCCGAGAGATATTCTCGAAAAACGCATAACGTGCACAAAACCGCGGAATAAGCGTTTTCCGAGAGATATTCTCGAAAAACGCATAACGTGCACAAAACCGCGGAATAAGCGTTTTCCGAGAGATATTCTCGAATAACGCATAACGTGCACAAAAAATCCGCGGAATAAGCGTTTTCCGAGAGATATTCTCGAATAACGCATAACGTGCACAAAACCGCGGAATAAGCGTTTTTCCAAGAGATATTCTCGAATAACGCATAACGTGCACAAAACCGCGGAATAAGCGTTTTCCGAGAGATATTCTCGAAATAACGCATAACGTGCACAAAACCGCGGAATAAGCGTTTTTCCGAGAGATATTCTCGAATAACGCATAACGTGCACAAAACCGCGGAATAAGCGTTTTCCGAGAGATATTCTCGAAATAAACGCATAACGTGCACAAAACCGCGGAATAAGCGTTTTGCGAGAGATATTCTCGAAATAACGCATAACGTGCACAAAACCGCGGAATAAGCGTTTTCCGAGAGATATTCTCGAATAACGCATAACGTGCACAAAACCGCGGAATAAGCGTTTTTCCGAGAGATATTCTCGAATAACGCATAACGTGCACAAAACCCGCGGAATAAGCGTTTTCCGAGAGATATTCTCGAAATAAACGCATAACGTGCACAAAACCGCGGAATAAGCGTTTTCCGAGAGATATTCTCGAATAACGCATAACGTGCACAAAACCGCGGAATAAGCGTTTTCCGAGAGATATTCTCGAAATAACGCATAACGTGCACAAAACCGCGGAATAAGCGTTTTCCGAGAGATATTCTCGAATAACGCATAACGTGCACAAAACCGCGGAATAAGCGTTTTCGAGAGATATTCTCGAAATAAACGCATAACGTGCACAAAACCGCGGAATAAGCGTTTTCCGAGAGATATTCTCGAAAAACGCATAACGTGCACAAAAATCCGCGGAATAAGCGTTTTCCGAGAGATATTCTCGAATAACGCATAACGTGCACAAAACCGCGGAATAAGCGTTTTCCGAGAGATATTCTCGAAATAAACGCATAACGTGCACAAAACCGCGGAATAAGCGTTTTTCGAGAGATATTCTCGAATAACGCATAACGTGCACAAAATCCGCGGAATAAGCGTTTTTCCGAGAGATATTCTCGAATAACGCATAACGTGCACAAAATCCGCGGAATAAGCGTTTTTCCGAGAGATATTCTCGAATAACGCATAACGTGCACAAAACCGCGGAATAAGCGTTTTTCGAGAGATATTCTCGAATAACGCATAACGTGCATAAATCCGCGGAATAAGCGTTTACCGAGAGATATTCTCGAAAAACGCATAACGTGCACAAAACCGCGGAATAAGCGTTTTTCGAGAGATATTCTCGAATAACGCATAACGTGCACAAATCCGCGGAATAAGCGCTTTGCGAGAGATATTCTCGAATAACGCATAACGTGCACAAATCCGCGGAATAAGCGCTTTGCGAGAGATATTCTCGAAATAACGCATAACGTGCACAAAATCCGCGGAATAAGCGTTTTCCGAGAGATATTCTCGAAATAACGCATAACGTGCACAAAACCGCGGAATAAGCGTTTTCCGAGAGATATTCTCGAAAAACGCATAACGTGCACAAAACCGCGGAATAAGCGTTTTCGAGAGATATTCTCGAATAACGCATAACGTGCACAAAACCGCGGAATAAGCGTTTTCCGAGAGATATTCTCGAAATAACGCATAACGTGCACAAAACCGCGGAATAAGCGTTTTCCGAGAGATATTCTCGAAAAACGCATAACGTGCACAAAATCCGCGGAATAAGCGTTTTCGAGAGATATTCTCGAATAACGCATAACGTGCACAAAACCGCGGAATAAGCGTTTTCCGAGAGATATTCTCGAAATAAACGCATAACGTGCACAAAACCGCGGAATAAGCGTTTTTCCGAGAGATATTCTCGAATAACGCATAACGTGCATAAATCCGCGGAATAAGCGTTTTCCGAGAGATATTCTCGAAAAACGCATAACGTGCACAAAACCGCGGAATAAGCGTTTTCCGAGAGATATTCTCGAAATAACGCATAACGTGCACAAAACCGCGGAATAAGCGTTTTCCGAGAGATATTCTCGAATAACGCATAACGTGCACAAAACCGCGGAATAAGCGTTTTCCGAGAGATATTCTCGAATAACGCATAACGTGCACAAAACCGCGGAATAAGCGTTTTCCGAGAGATATTCTCGAATAACGCATAACGTGCACAAAAATCCGCGGAATAAGCGCTTTGCGAGAGATATTCTCGAAATAACGCATAACGTGCACAAAATCCGCGGAATAAGCGTTTTACCGAGAGATATTCTCGAAATAAACGCATAACGTGCACAAAATCCGCGGAATAAGCGTTTTCCGAGAGATATTCTCGAATAACGCATAACGTGCACAAAACCGCGGAATAAGCGTTTTCCGAGAGATATTCTCGAAAAACGCATAACGTGCACAAAACCGCGGAATAAGCGTTTTCCGAGAGATATTCTCGAATAACGCATAACGTGCACAAAACCGCGGAATAAGCGTTTTCGAGAGATATTCTCGAAAAACGCATAACGTGCACAAAACCGCGGAATAAGCGTTTTCCGAGAGATATTCTCGAATAACGCATAACGTGCACAAAACCGCGGAATAAGCGTTTTCCGAGAGATATTCTCGAATAACGCATAACGTGCACAAAACCGCGGAATAAGCGTTTTCCGAGAGATATTCTCGAATAACGCATAACGTGCACAAAACCGCGGAATAAGCGTTTTGCGAGAGATATTCTCGAATAACGCATAACGTGCACAAAACCGCGGAATAAGCGTTTTTCCGAGAGATATTCTCGAATAACGCATAACGTGCACAAAATCCGCGGAATAAGCGTTTTCCGAGAGATATTCTCGAAAAACGCATAACGTGCACAAAACCGCGGAATAAGCGTTTTTCCGAGAGATATTCTCGAAATAAACGCATAACGTGCACAAAACCGCGGAATAAGCGTTTTCCGAGAGATATTCTCGAATAACGCATAACGTGCACAAAACCGCGGAATAAGCGTTTTGCAAGAGATATTCTCGAAATAAACGCATAACGTGCACAAAACCGCGGAATAAGCGTTTTCCGAGAGATATTCTCGAAATAAACGCATAACGTGCACAAAACCGCGGAATAAGCGCTTTGCGAGAGATATTCTCGAAATAACGCATAACGTGCACAAAACCGCGGAATAAGCGTTTTACCGAGAGATATTCTCGAAAAACGCATAACGTGCACAAAACCGCGGAATAAGCGTTTTCCGAGAGATATTCTCGAATAACGCATAACGTGCACAAAACCGCGGAATAAGCGTTTTTCCGAGAGATATTCTCGAATAACGCATAACGTGCACAAAATCCGCGGAATAAGCGTTTTCGAGAGATATTCTCGAAAAACGCATAACGTGCACAAAACCGCGGAATAAGCGTTTTCGAGAGATATTCTCGAATAACGCATAACGTGCACAAAACCGCGGAATAAGCGCTTTGCGAGAGATATTCTCGAATAACGCATAACGTGCACAAAACCGCGGAATAAGCGTTTTTCGAGAGATATTCTCGAATAACGCATAACGTGCACAAAAATCCGCGGAATAAGCGTTTTTCCGAGAGATATTCTCGAATAACGCATAACGTGCACAAATCCGCGGAATAAGCGTTTTCCGAGAGATATTCTCGAAAAACGCATAACGTGCACAAAACCGCGGAATAAGCGTTTTTCCGAGAGATATTCTCGAATAACGCATAACGTGCACAAAATCCGCGGAATAAGCGTTTTTCCGAGAGATATTCTCGAAATAAACGCATAACGTGCACAAAACCGCGGAATAAGCGTTTTCCGAGAGATATTCTCGAATAACGCATAACGTGCACAAAATCCGCGGAATAAGCGTTTTGCGAGAGATATTCTCGAAATAAACGCATAACGTGCACAAAACCGCGGAATAAGCGTTTTCCGAGAGATATTCTCGAAAAACGCATAACGTGCACAAAACCGCGGAATAAGCGTTTTGCGAGAGATATTCTCGAAAAACGCATAACGTGCACAAAACCGCGGAATAAGCGTTTTCCGAGAGATATTCTCGAATAACGCATAACGTGCACAAAACCGCGGAATAAGCGTTTTCCGAGAGATATTCTCGAATAACGCATAACGTGCACAAAACCGCGGAATAAGCGTTTTTCCGAGAGATATTCTCGAATAACGCATAACGTGCACAAAACCGCGGAATAAGCGTTTTCCGAGAGATATTCTCGAAAAACGCATAACGTGCACAAAACCGCGGAATAAGCGTTTTCCGAGAGATATTCTCGAAAAACGCATAACGTGCACAAAACCGCGGAATAAGCGTTTTCCGAGAGATATTCTCGAATAACGCATAACGTGCACAAAACCGCGGAATAAGCGTTTACCGAGAGATATTCTCGAAAAACGCATAACGTGCACAAAACCGCGGAATAAGCGTTTTTCCGAGAGATATTCTCGAATAACGCATAACGTGCACAAATCCGCGGAATAAGCGCTTTGCGAGAGATATTCTCGAATAACGCATAACGTGCACAAATCCGCGGAATAAGCGTTTTGCGAGAGATATTCTCGAAATAAACGCATAACGTGCACAAAACCGCGGAATAAGCGTTTTCCGAGAGATATTCTCGAATAACGCATAACGTGCACAAAACCGCGGAATAAGCGCTTTGCGAGAGATATTCTCGAAATAACGCATAACGTGCACAAAACCGCGGAATAAGCGTTTTTCCGAGAGATATTCTCGAATAACGCATAACGTGCACAAATCCGCGGAATAAGCGTTTTCCGAGAGATATTCTCGAAAAACGCATAACGTGCACAAAACCGCGGAATAAGCGTTTTTCCGAGAGATATTCTCGAATAACGCATAACGTGCACAAATCCGCGGAATAAGCGTTTTGCGAGAGATATTCTCGAAAAACGCATAACGTGCACAAAACCGCGGAATAAGCGTTTTCCGAGAGATATTCTCGAAAAACGCATAACGTGCACAAAACCGCGGAATAAGCGTTTTCCGAGAGATATTCTCGAATAACGCATAACGTGCACAAAACCGCGGAATAAGCGTTTTCCGAGAGATATTCTCGAAAAACGCATAACGTGCACAAAACCGCGGAATAAGCGTTTTCCGAGAGATATTCTCGAAAAACGCATAACGTGCACAAAACCGCGGAATAAGCGTTTTCCAGAGATATTCTCGAATAACGCATAACGTGCACAAAACCGCGGAATAAGCGTTTTTCCGAGAGATATTCTCGAAAAACGCATAACGTGCACAAAAATCCGCGGAATAAGCGTTTTGCGAGAGATATTCTCGAATAACGCATAACGTGCACAAAACCGCGGAATAAGCGTTTTCCAGAGATATTCTCGAAAAACGCATAACGTGCACAAAACCGCGGAATAAGCGTTTTCCGAGAGATATTCTCGAATAACGCATAACGTGCACAAAACCGCGGAATAAGCGTTTTCCGAGAGATATTCTCGAAAAACGCATAACGTGCACAAAACCGCGGAATAAGCGTTTTCCGAGAGATATTCTCGAATAACGCATAACGTGCACAAAACCGCGGAATAAGCGTTTTCCGAGAGATATTCTCGAAAAACGCATAACGTGCACAAAACCGCGGAATAAGCGTTTTCCAAGAGATATTCTCGAATAACGCATAACGTGCACAAAACCGCGGAATAAGCGTTTACCGAGAGATATTCTCGAATAACGCATAACGTGCACAAAATCCGCGGAATAAGCGTTTTCCGAGAGATATTCTCGAAATAAACGCATAACGTGCACAAAACCGCGGAATAAGCGTTTTCCGAGAGATATTCTCGAATAACGCATAACGTGCACAAAACCGCGGAATAAGCGTTTTTCGAGAGATATTCTCGAAAAACGCATAACGTGCACAAAACCGCGGAATAAGCGTTTTCCGAGAGATATTCTCGAAATAACGCATAACGTGCACAAAACCGCGGAATAAGCGCTTTGCGAGAGATATTCTCGAATAACGCATAACGTGCACAAAACCGCGGAATAAGCGTTTTCCGAGAGATATTCTCGAAAAACGCATAACGTGCACAAAACCGCGGAATAAGCGTTTTCCGAGAGATATTCTCGAAAAACGCATAACGTGCACAAAACCGCGGAATAAGCGCTTTTGCGAGAGATATTCTCGAAAAACGCATAACGTGCACAAAACCGCGGAATAAGCGTTTTCCGAGAGATATTCTCGAATAACGCATAACGTGCACAAAACCGCGGAATAAGCGCTTTGCGAGAGATATTCTCGAATAACGCATAACGTGCACAAAATCCGCGGAATAAGCGTTTTCCGAGAGATATTCTCGAAAAACGCATAACGTGCACAAAACCGCGGAATAAGCGTTTTCCGAGAGATATTCTCGAATAACGCATAACGTGCACAAAACCGCGGAATAAGCGTTTTCCGAGAGATATTCTCGAAAAACGCATAACGTGCACAAAACCGCGGAATAAGCGCTTTGCGAGAGATATTCTCGAAAAACGCATAACGTGCACAAAACCGCGGAATAAGCGTTTTCCGAGAGATATTCTCGAAAAACGCATAACGTGCACAAAACCGCGGAATAAGCGTTTTCCGAGAGATATTCTCGAAAAACGCATAACGTGCACAAAAACCGCGGAATAAGCGTTTTTCCGAGAGATATTCTCGAAATAAACGCATAACGTGCACAAAACCGCGGAATAAGCGTTTTCCAAGAGATATTCTCGAATAACGCATAACGTGCACAAAACCGCGGAATAAGCGCTTTGCGAGAGATATTCTCGAATAACGCATAACGTGCACAAAACCGCGGAATAAGCGCTTTGCGAGAGATATTCTCGAAAAACGCATAACGTGCACAAAACCGCGGAATAAGCGTTTTCCGAGAGATATTCTCGAAATAACGCATAACGTGCACAAAACCGCGGAATAAGCGTTTTCCGAGAGATATTCTCGAAAAACGCATAACGTGCACAAAACCGCGGAATAAGCGTTTTCCGAGAGATATTCTCGAAAAACGCATAACGTGCACAAAACCGCGGAATAAGCGTTTTCCAAGAGATATTCTCGAAAAACGCATAACGTGCACAAAACCGCGGAATAAGCGTTTTTCGAGAGATATTCTCGAATAACGCATAACGTGCACAAAACCGCGGAATAAGCGCTTTGCGAGAGATATTCTCGAAAAACGCATAACGTGCACAAAACCGCGGAATAAGCGTTTTCCGAGAGATATTCTCGAAATAACGCATAACGTGCACAAAACCGCGGAATAAGCGTTTTTCCGAGAGATATTCTCGAATAACGCATAACGTGCACAAAACCGCGGAATAAGCGTTTTCGAGAGATATTCTCGAAAAACGCATAACGTGCACAAAATCCGCGGAATAAGCGTTTTCCGAGAGATATTCTCGAATAACGCATAACGTGCACAAAACCGCGGAATAAGCGTTTTCCGAGAGATATTCTCGAAAAACGCATAACGTGCACAAAACCGCGGAATAAGCGTTTTCCAGAGATATTCTCGAAAAACGCATAACGTGCACAAAACCGCGGAATAAGCGTTTTCCGAGAGATATTCTCGAATAACGCATAACGTGCACAAAACCGCGGAATAAGCGTTTTCCGAGAGATATTCTCGAAAAACGCATAACGTGCACAAAAACCGCGGAATAAGCGTTTTCCGAGAGATATTCTCGAAAAACGCATAACGTGCACAAAACCGCGGAATAAGCGCTTTGCGAGAGATATTCTCGAAATAAACGCATAACGTGCACAAAACCGCGGAATAAGCGTTTTCCGAGAGATATTCTCGAATAACGCATAACGTGCACAAAACCGCGGAATAAGCGTTTTCCGAGAGATATTCTCGAAAAACGCATAACGTGCACAAAACCGCGGAATAAGCGTTTTCCGAGAGATATTCTCGAATAACGCATAACGTGCACAAAACCGCGGAATAAGCGTTTTCCGAGAGATATTCTCGAAATAACGCATAACGTGCACAAAACCGCGGAATAAGCGTTTTCCGAGAGATATTCTCGAATAACGCATAACGTGCACAAAACCGCGGAATAAGCGTTTTCGAGAGATATTCTCGAAATAACGCATAACGTGCACAAAACCGCGGAATAAGCGTTTTCCGAGAGATATTCTCGAATAACGCATAACGTGCACAAAAACCGCGGAATAAGCGTTTTTCCGAGAGATATTCTCGAATAACGCATAACGTGCACAAAACCGCGGAATAAGCGCTTTGCGAGAGATATTCTCGAATAACGCATAACGTGCACAAAACCGCGGAATAAGCGTTTTCCGAGAGATATTCTCGAAATAAACGCATAACGTGCACAAAACCGCGGAATAAGCGTTTTCCGAGAGATATTCTCGAAAAACGCATAACGTGCACAAAACCGCGGAATAAGCGTTTTCCGAGAGATATTCTCGAATAACGCATAACGTGCACAAATCCGCGGAATAAGCGTTTTTCCGAGAGATATTCTCGAAAAACGCATAACGTGCACAAAACCGCGGAATAAGCGTTTTCGAGAGATATTCTCGAATAACGCATAACGTGCACAAAACCGCGGAATAAGCGTTTTCCGAGAGATATTCTCGAATAACGCATAACGTGCACAAAACCGCGGAATAAGCGTTTTCCGAGAGATATTCTCGAAATAACGCATAACGTGCACAAAACCGCGGAATAAGCGTTTTCCAAGAGATATTCTCGAATAACGCATAACGTGCACAAAACCGCGGAATAAGCGTTTTCCGAGAGATATTCTCGAAATAAACGCATAACGTGCACAAAACCGCGGAATAAGCGTTTTCCGAGAGATATTCTCGAATAACGCATAACGTGCACAAAACCGCGGAATAAGCGCTTTGCGAGAGATATTCTCGAAATAACGCATAACGTGCACAAAACCGCGGAATAAGCGTTTTCCGAGAGATATTCTCGAATAACGCATAACGTGCACAAAACCGCGGAATAAGCGTTTTCCGAGAGATATTCTCGAAAAACGCATAACGTGCACAAAATCCGCGGAATAAGCGTTTTCCGAGAGATATTCTCGAAAAACGCATAACGTGCACAAAACCGCGGAATAAGCGTTTTCCGAGAGATATTCTCGAATAACGCATAACGTGCACAAAATCCGCGGAATAAGCGTTTACCGAGAGATATTCTCGAAAAACGCATAACGTGCACAAAACCGCGGAATAAGCGTTTTCCGAGAGATATTCTCGAATAACGCATAACGTGCACAAAACCGCGGAATAAGCGTTTTCCGAGAGATATTCTCGAAATAAACGCATAACGTGCACAAAACCGCGGAATAAGCGTTTTCCGAGAGATATTCTCGAATAACGCATAACGTGCACAAAACCGCGGAATAAGCGTTTTCCGAGAGATATTCTCGAATAACGCATAACGTGCACAAAACCGCGGAATAAGCGTTTTCGAGAGATATTCTCGAAATAAACGCATAACGTGCACAAAACCGCGGAATAAGCGTTTTCCGAGAGATATTCTCGAATAACGCATAACGTGCACAAAACCGCGGAATAAGCGTTTTCCGAGAGATATTCTCGAAAAACGCATAACGTGCACAAAACCGCGGAATAAGCGTTTTTCCGAGAGATATTCTCGAATAACGCATAACGTGCACAAAACCGCGGAATAAGCGTTTTCCGAGAGATATTCTCGAAATAAACGCATAACGTGCACAAAACCGCGGAATAAGCGTTTTTCGAGAGATATTCTCGAATAACGCATAACGTGCACAAAACCGCGGAATAAGCGTTTTCCGAGAGATATTCTCGAATAACGCATAACGTGCACAAAATCCGCGGAATAAGCGTTTTGCGAGAGATATTCTCGAAAAACGCATAACGTGCACAAAACCGCGGAATAAGCGTTTTTCGAGAGATATTCTCGAATAACGCATAACGTGCACAAAACCGCGGAATAAGCGTTTTCCGAGAGATATTCTCGAAAAACGCATAACGTGCACAAAACCGCGGAATAAGCGTTTTCCGAGAGATATTCTCGAATAACGCATAACGTGCACAAAACCGCGGAATAAGCGTTTTGCGAGAGATATTCTCGAATAACGCATAACGTGCACAAAATCCGCGGAATAAGCGTTTTCCCGAGAGATATTCTCGAAAAACGCATAACGATGCACAAAACCCGCGGAATAAGCGTTTTTCCGAGAGATATTCTCGAAATAACGCATAACGTGCACAAATCCGCGGAATAAGCGTTTTCCGAGAGATATTCTCGAATAACGCATAACGTGCACAAAACCGCGGAATAAGCGTTTTTGCGAGAGATATTCTCGAATAACGCATAACGTGCACAAAACCGCGGAATAAGCGTTTTCGAGAGATATTCTCGAAAAACGCATAACGTGCACAAAACCGCGGAATAAGCGTTTTCCGAGAGATATTCTCGAATAAACGCATAACGTGCACAAAACCGCGGAATAAGCGTTTACCGAGAGATATTCTCGAAATAACGCATAACGTGCACAAATCCGCGGAATAAGCGTTTTGCGAGAGATATTCTCGAAATAAACGCATAACGTGCACAAAACCGCGGAATAAGCGTTTTGCGAGAGATATTCTCGAATAACGCATAACGTGCACAAAATCCGCGGAATAAGCGCTTTGCGAGAGATATTCTCGAATAACGCATAACGTGCACAAAACCGCGGAATAAGCGTTTTCCGAGAGATATTCTCGAAATAACGCATAACGTGCACAAAACCGCGGAATAAGCGTTTTCCGAGAGATATTCTCGAAATAACGCATAACGTGCACAAAACCGCGGAATAAGCGTTTTGCGAGAGATATTCTCGAAAAACGCATAACGTGCACAAAACCGCGGAATAAGCGCTTTTGCGAGAGATATTCTCGAAATAAACGCATAACGTGCACAAAACCCGCGGAATAAGCGCTTTGCGAGAGATATTCTCGAAATAAACGCATAACGTGCACAAAACCGCGGAATAAGCGTTTTCCGAGAGATATTCTCGAAATAAACGCATAACGTGCAAAAATCCGCGGAATAAGCGCTTTGCGAGAGAGATTCTCGAATAACGCATAACGTGCAGAAAACCGCGGAATAAGCGCTTTGCGAGAGATATTCTCGAAAAACGCATAACGTGCACAAAACCGCGGAATAAGCGTTTTCCGAGAGATATTCTCGAATAACGCATAACGTGCACAAAACCGCGGAATAAGCGCTTTGCGAGAGATATTCTCGAAAAACGCATAACGTGCACAAAACCGCGGAATAAGCGTTTTGCGAGAGATATTCTCGAAATAACGCATAACGTGCACAAAACCGCGGAATAAGCGCTTTGCGAGAGATATTCTCGAATAACGCATAACGTGCACAAAACCGCGGAATAAGCGTTTTCGAGAGATATTCTCGAAATAACGCATAACGTGCACAAATCCGCGGAATAAGCGCTTTGCGAGAGATATTCTCGAAAAACGCATAACGTGCACAAAACCGCGGAATAAGCGTTTTCCGAGAGATATTCTCGAATAACGCATAACGTGCACAAAACCGCGGAATAAGCGTTTTGCGAGAGATATTCTCGAATAACGCATAACGTGCACAAAACCGCGGAATAAGCGTTTTGCGAGAGATATTCTCGAAATAACGCATAACGTGCACAAAATCCGCGGAATAAGCGTTTTACCGAGAGATATTCTCGAAAAACGCATAACGTGCACAAAACCGCGGAATAAGCGTTTTCCGAGAGATATTCTCGAATAACGCATAACGTGCACAAAACCGCGGAATAAGCGTTTACCGAGAGATATTCTCGAAAAACGCATAACGTGCACAAAACCGCGGAATAAGCGTTTTCCGAGAGATATTCTCGAATAACGCATAACGTGCACAAAACCGCGGAATAAGCGTTTTGCGAGAGATATTCTCGAAATAAACGCATAACGTGCACAAAATCCGCGGAATAAGCGTTTTGCGAGAGATATTCTCGAAAAACGCATAACGTGCACAAAACCGCGGAATAAGCGTTTTCCGAGAGATATTCTCGAAATAACGCATAACGTGCACAAAACCGCGGAATAAGCGTTTTCCGAGAGATATTCTCGAAAAACGCATAACGTGCACAAAACCGCGGAATAAGCGTTTTCCGAGAGATATTCTCGAATAACGCATAACGTGCACAAAACCGCGGAATAAGCGCTTTGCGAGAGATATTCTCGAAAAACGCATAACGTGCACAAAATCCGCGGAATAAGCGTTTTGCGAGAGATATTCTCGAAATAAACGCATAACGTGCACAAAACCGCGGAATAAGCGTTTTCCGAGAGATATTCTCGAATAACGCATAACGTGCACAAAACCGCGGAATAAGCGTTTTGCGAGAGATATTCTCGAAATAACGCATAACGTGCACAAAACCGCGGAATAAGCGTTTTGCGAGAGATATTCTCGAAATAAACGCATAACGTGCACAAAACCGCGGAATAAGCGTTTTCCGAGAGATATTCTCGAAATAAACGCATAACGTGCACAAAACCGCGGAATAAGCGTTTTCGAGAGATATTCTCGAAATAAACGCATAACGTGCACAAAAATCCGCGGAATAAGCGTTTTGCGAGAGATATTCTCGAAATAAACGCATAACGTGCACAAAACCGCGGAATAAGCGTTTTCCGAGAGATATTCTCGAATAACGCATAACGTGCACAAAACCGCGGAATAAGCGTTTTCCGAGAGATATTCTCGAATAACGCATAACGTGCACAAAACCGCGGAATAAGCGCTTTGCGAGAGATATTCTCGAATAACGCATAACGTGCACAAAATCCGCGGAATAAGCGTTTTTCCGAGAGATATTCTCGAATAACGCATAACGTGCACAAAACCGCGGAATAAGCGTTTTCCAAGAGATATTCTCGAATAACGCATAACGTGCACAAAACCGCGGAATAAGCGTTTTCCGAGAGATATTCTCGAAAAACGCATAACGTGCACAAAATCCGCGGAATAAGCGTTTTACCGAGAGATATTCTCGAAAAACGCATAACGTGCACAAAACCGCGGAATAAGCGTTTTCCAAGAGATATTCTCGAATAACGCATAACGTGCACAAAACCGCGGAATAAGCGTTTTCCGAGAGATATTCTCGAAATAAACGCATAACGTGCACAAAACCGCGGAATAAGCGTTTTCCGAGAGATATTCTCGAATAACGCATAACGTGCACAAAACCGCGGAATAAGCGTTTTCCGAGAGATATTCTCGAATAACGCATAACGTGCACAAAAATCCGCGGAATAAGCGCTTTGCGAGAGATATTCTCGAAAAACGCATAACGTGCACAAAACCGCGGAATAAGCGTTTTCCGAGAGATATTCTCGAATAACGCATAACGTGCACAAAAATCCGCGGAATAAGCGTTTTGCGAGAGATATTCTCGAATAACGCATAACGTGCATAAATCCGCGGAATAAGCGTTTTTCCGAGAGATATTCTCGAATAACGCATAACGTGCACAAATCCGCGGAATAAGCGTTTTCGAGAGATATTCTCGAATAACGCATAACGTGCACAAAACCGCGGAATAGCGCTTTGCGAGATATTCTCGAAAGAAACGCATAACGTGCACAAAACCGCGGAATAAGCGCTTTTACCGAGAGATATTCTCGAAAAACGCATAACGTGCACAAAACCGCGGAATAAGCGTTTTCCGAGAGATATTCTCGAATAACGCATAACGTGCACAAA